>QODF01000159.1:902051-1008812 GCA_024372805.1 Oostethus manadensis | reverse complement strand
CACAAAGCTAATAAAAATATGTTACCAGCAAACATTCAGGAAGGTTGTGAAAAACGAGTTAGTCATTACAATCTGAAAGGAAAAGATTTTTTCAAAAAAGCCCGGTTCAGGACCAGAGCAATGGAACAGACTGTCACAGTAAAAGGAATTCATCTACGGAACAAGCTTCAGGAAGAAATAAAAGAGTCTAAGACGATCCCGTTGTTCAAAAAATCCATAAAAGCTGCAATAATGAAGAAGTATGAACAGTTAGAAGCTTCATAAATTGTAAAATTTTCAGTCAAATGTTAGCAATGTATGTTGGGAAATCTGGAAGACTGGAAAAATCAAAATGTTAAAAATGTGCATTTATCTGTAACTAAATTGGGGATATTTTATGTATAAAAATGATTGCTAATTTGAAAGGGGCAGATATTATAAGACTGTTCTTCTTTCTGCTCCTTTTCATTCATTTATTGTGTTGAGTTTATTGTAGTTGTTTGGAATGACTTGTTTTGATTTCGAATGAAATAAATTCAATAAAAAAAGTTAGATATTTGGTATCTATCAATAGCAAAATTTTTCTATTGTTGTAGTTCTGTTACTCTACTCCAAGTAGTGCTGCAGAGTAGCATAATTTTGCTGTAGAGTAGAGCGGTGGCGGGTGGTGCAATCAACAACCCAATCAACCTCTTAATGCCACCACTGTCACGTCACAATATTATTTTATACAAACCCTCAATAATATATACAAACGCGGTATACCAGTCTGTGGCATTACAGAATTGGGGATGAATTCCGTTGGAAGAAACCCTGTTAACCCTTTGTCTTTGAATACACCATCTCTAAACACCTCCAAGCCTCACATCACGACAGCAGTTATTTTTTCTGTTGACATAACAAAACATGCATTTTCTATACCGCTTATCCTCATTAGGGTCGCGGGGATGCTGGAGCCTATCCCAGCTGGCTTTGGGCGGGAGGCGGGGTACACCCTGGACTGAGTGGCCGGGGAGAGAGGGACCTCTGGGCTTCCCTGCTGAGGTTGCTGCCCTCGCGACCCGACCTCGGATAAGCGGAAGAAAACGGATGGATGGAAAATAGAGTGCAACAGATCGGTCTGCATATACCCCAGTTAGCATGTTTTTTGGTGAACGTTGAAAATTTCTGCCACATTTTGCCTCTCTTTGTGTACATGTTCCCGCTACAATGCGGCGCTTGTTTTGTCGCATTATTAATACACGGTGTGTGTTAAACTGTTTTTAATGTATTTTAATTACAAAATCTCCTTGTTTTTTTTAGCCGTGCCCGTGTATTATTGTATTATAATATTGATTTGTGTTTGTCACCTTCTTTTTTTAAACCCAGGCACTTTCTTTGGCTCCTTTTTGGGTTATTTTGCAGTTGTTTGCTTATCCCTTCCATTCGTCATTTACAGTATATGCTATTTAAATTGTTTTCAGCATGTAAAACTATAATTGAAATACTATGAAAGCTTGAAAATGGATTTGGTTCGAGCACGTTCCAGTTAGAATCTCACCTTCTGGCAAAAATGAATTACGTTGCCCAAGGTTCCTGTTGCACTTTTCCCTAATTATCAAGAAATCGCTTTGTCAATCATAAAGAGACCCTATTTTGATTGAGATGCCTTTCAAATGCATCTCAATCAAACTAGTGTTTTTTTACTGTTGTAGAGGAAAGTTTAGTCTTTTTAGGGGATACCAAAAGACCGGTGCACTAAGTGCACTTCTTAAAATACAATAATAGCATTTAGCAAGACCAAAGTGTACTAAGACCAGTTATCACAAATTAGATTAGGCCAACAAGTGTGGAGTGGACAGCCCGTGCTAGGACACAAAACCACACTGGTTGTAATAGGTCCACAGTGCGAGTGAAGATTCAATAGCGGCGCTTGTTGCCAGGAAATTAAGGAAAGGCCGCCTGAGGGAACCCAGCCACCTCCTTGTGCACTCATATGGTGACATCAGCACACCTTCTGTTCCAGTGGCAACAGGAGAAGGCAGAAATGTAAGTAAAACTAACAGGGTAAAACAAACAAGTTTATTCTGTTGTAACAGGTAAAATTAAGAAAGGTTCAAACTTTCAAAAGTTAAGAAGCTCCATAATATTTTTCTTTAGTGGGCTCAAGGACTAAATTGCTCTTTTTATAATAAAGTTTACTAAAAACGTGCCACTTCCTGACCAGGAGATAGATATCTGCTATCAAAAACAAAGATTTCGTAGCAACAGACATTTGACTTTTGGGAAAGCCTATTTTCTCTCACAAGAAGGGCACTTGAGTCGTTGACATTTTGATTTTTCTTAGAACCACGGAAAATACCAAAAATGAAAAAAACATTTGTATCATTTTTATTTACAGTACATTGTCTTTTCAGTAATCTTAAGGGGAAAACAGAAATACTTTAATAATAATGATTTAAAAAAAAATAAAAATTTTGAAAACACATTATAAAGCATGATTTATAATTGATTTTAGTTTTACTAGGTACCTCAACATCCCGTTGACAATGGAGCAAATATCTGGCTTTAAAGCAGGAGTCTCATGAGGAGGATGCACATGCACATGCGCAAAATTTAAATTTGTATTATTTTTTTTAATCCAATCTCCTGAAATGTTTATTTTTTAACACAGAGTAAGAAAGACAGGTACACTGGTACCATTATACATGTGCTAACTTTCTTCCATGCTGTATTGTAGTTTTAGTTTGGCTGCGTGTGCTGTTATTCCTTTGGCTATGTTTGGTGACATTCTTTTGGTTTTGTTTGCTGATACTCTTTGGGTTACATTTACCAATATTCTTTTTGTTATGCATGCAGATACTCTTCTTTCTACATGCGCTGGTATGTTTGCGGATATTGGTTTTGGCTACATTTGCCATCATTTCTTGGGATACGTTTACTGATGTAATTTTGGCTATGTTTGCTAATATTCTTGTGGCTTGTGGTTATTCCTTTGTCTGCGTTTGATGACATTCCATTGGCTACACCTTGCTGACTGTTTTGGCAACGTTTGCTGATATGCTTTTGGCGATGTTTATTGACTACATTAAATCACAGATGTGGCTAACCGATTGGAAACCTTCACATGTGGATCAGCATTTTCCAATATACACAAAACCCCATGCCTAAACCAGCCATTTCTGGAAAAGGACACGGTACCAATGAAAGACCAATCACACAGCATATGTTTGTGCTGCATTACCATTTGTGTCCTTGGCAGGCTTTGTCGTTGCTGTTTGCCTGATACTCTGAGTTCTTTTTGTTGACGCTGTAGTTGGTCAGGTGCATGAACTTGTTACTCAGAGTCTTCATGGAGGACGAATACCTGCATAGACAGGAAGAGTCGAGCTACATAAAACTCCAGCAGGTTTTCTGTGGTCACCTGACTGGTAAAACTTCAACTATTGAATGTGGGTTAGTTGGAGCGCTGACTTGCAGCTGGCGAATCGAACCAGTCCGTCCGAGAAAATGTAGATTCTGAGCGGGTCATAGCAGGTTACGTAGACGTAGATGCGCAGGTCAAACTTATTGCCGCTGATGAGGTAGGGCTTGTGCAGATACCTGAAATGCACATTGTATATCTGACAATTTTACAAATCACATGTTGGGCACATTGTAGGATAAACTATAAGGCAGTGCTTGTTTGATACTGGCAACACAGTGAAGTGTTGGGGGGTGGCTGTACTAGTCAAGGTTGGCAGGTCTGTTAGTGTCTTCATTCATGATGCATCAATGATGCTGATGCCAGCAACTCCAACAGGGGTTTGTACAGATACAGTAAATTAGTGGTGTAACGATTAGTTTTGACAACAATTTGAATTGTATCAGTATTCATAGTTGCCGATTCCATTCAAGGGCCATTTGCGGCCTGCCAGACGATAATTTGTGGCCCATAACAACAGACAAGACACTGTTAATAAAGAGGGAGTGCACAATAAATACCAACAATGTCATCTCTACCATGCAACCTGCAGACATTTGTAAGAACGCTACAATAGGAATGGCACAGTGTTGTGTGTGGAGCTGACGAACCAACCAATCACAGTGGGGTATTAGACCTCAGAGGGGGGTGACATTGACTGGGCTTGATGCAGAAAGAGAAACATTTTTCAATGATTGAAAGTTACTGCAGCATTGCCATGGAGATTTTTCTTCTGTGCCTGGCTAGGCAAACGCGGCCATTCATCACAGCGATTATTAGAATATTTGTATAGCTACAGGGCACACAAGTTACCCGTAGGTGCAGTAGATTCTCAGAGACCCAGCATTCATGATATGCATGATGTTAAGGCTGTGCAATTGGGCAATTAGTTGAAAGCAGCGTGTTAAAAAAATAGCACTGTGCCATTCATTCAGTGATCAATTTTGTGAAAAAACAAGTATGAATCAGGTGGCCCCTATTTAAAGATGAAACTTGCACCTTCTGAACATTCATTTCGTTTTGAAAGCCTGAAGAAAATTGGTCAGTTAAGACATTATTTCGAAGATCGGTGTACTTTGACTAAAAAGTTGGCTGTAGAGGGGAAAACTTATGAAGAGATGCATTAGATGTTCAGCTAAAATGATCTCTTATGTCTTAAAATGGACCGCAAAACCAGAGACATGTGGCAGAAAATGGAAGACAACTATCAAAATGGTTAGAAGAATAACCAAATGGCAAATGCTCAGTCAATGATCAGTACCAGAATAATCAAAGACAGTCTGGCGTTACCTGTAAGTACTGTGACGGTTAGAAGACAACTGTGTGCAGGTAATTTTTTTTTGAAAATCCCCCGCAAAGTCCCTCTGTTCACAAAAGGCATGTGCAGAAAAAGTTACAATCTGCCAAATACACATCAACTGGCCTAAAGAAAAATGGAGGAACATTCTGTGGACTGATGAAAGGGAAATCTTTCTTTTTTGGTCCAAAGGCTGCAGACATTTTGTAAGACGACACCCAAACTCTGAATTAAAATGAAGCCACAGTACACAGTGAAGACAGAGAAGCATCATGACACGGGCATGTTTCTCCTACTATTTATCCCATAGCAGGGATCATGGATCAGTTTGAATATGCCCACATACTTGAAGAGGTCATGTTGTCTTATGCTGAAGAGGACATGCCCTTGAAATGGCTGTTTCAACAAGACCATCACGTCTAACACACTAGTAAACCAGCAACATCTTCTTATGTTGTTATGTTATGGAGTGTCCAGCCCAATCCCCCGACCTTCATCCAATGGAGAACTTGTGGGGTGACATCAAAAATGCTGTTTGTGAAGCTAAACTAAGAAATGTTGATGAATTGTGGAATGTTGTTAAAGAATGTTGGAGGGGAATAACAGCTGAAAGGTGCCACAAGTTGGTTGAGTCCATGCCACAGAGATGTGAAGCACTTATAAAAAACTAAATGTTACCTGAGTCACTCAAAGGATTGACAAATCCGACAAACAAAAGTTTGTACAAAATAGTTTTGAGTTTGTAAAGTCAATGGCGGACAATGCTATTTTATTGACCACACCCCTTTCAACTAATTGGCCAATTGCACAGCCTTAAGAGCGTGCATATCGTTAATGCTGGCTCTTGTTTGTTTTCTGAGTATCTACTGCACCTACTGGTAACTTGTTTGCCATGTAGCAATACAAATATACTATTAACAGTGATTAGGATCAGGAACGTAAAACTTTTGCAAAACCAAAACATGCAAATCAAACAGAACAAAATCCTTTATCCCTAAAGGGAAAGCCGAAAGAAAAAGAAGAAGAATCTGGTTAGTCACACATAACTGCTATTATTTTACAAACTACTTTATACCAATGAAAATATCCATATCCTATGTAAAATTGCATATTTACGGAGGTTCAAGTAGTTGGATCACAGGAATATAAACCAATACATCTATGTAGTGAATGAACTATTACACTCATCCATTTTCTATGCCGCTTACCTCTACTGTAATCACGTCCATATTAAAGAGAGGTTTGACAACCACTATTACATGGACATGATTGCAATGGAACCTCGTTTTTGGTCATGTTTTGCCATTCCAAAATGTCAGATGAAACCCTAATTGTACAAAAGCAGCAGCAACGTTTTCCCATAGGAGATAAAGTAATCACTTGTTTATATCAGTTGGCCCCAGACTTGACTGTGATAAGTGAATATTCCAGTTACTTAGAAATGCAATATTTTCATAGTTACGACAAAGAACACCTGTTTACCATTTTCTTAATACACTTTTTGACATTATCCAAGCCCTTTAAACATGAAACAATGATGAAATAATTCACTGGGTACAATTTGTTTATAGTGTCCCAACACCCAAAGGAACCACCACAGGGTTAGATGGAGACAACTGATTTGCTGTGGCGACCTAACGGAAAAGAAGAAGTTGACTTTCCATGTACAATGTTAAATACACCTAACAGCTTACTTTTGATGCGCTGCACTCGCATTATTATGTCTTATATTATTACATTCATGAACAAACAATGACAATATTATTGTCAGTGTTTATCATCAATCATTTGTAAGACAATTTTTGGCCAGCAAAATGTTTGTGACAATTGTGACAGGCCCAGTGGGAAGCAGAATTGTAAATGTATTGGTAAAATGGATCATTAAGAGAAGCAAAAAAGAACCTAAGTGAGGAATTCTGACTGACTTACTTTTGGACCAGAAGGGATTTCCTGCGTGGCATCTGGCTCCATTTGTGAATGACCTGGATTCCGATACCTCTCGCTGAGGCGGGCTGTTGGGACATTAATGATAATCAATGTTAACAAAATCCCAGTTTGAATTGAGAATGCCTCCTTCATTTCATTCTAATTGACTTACAGTGAATGCTTGACATTTAAGAATGCATGCATGTCCTATAAAACACACCCGAAGCAGCGTACCCCCTACTCCTGCACACTTAAAAAACATAAACCTTTATCTTAATTAACTTGGAATATTCAACATAATTTATTGATTCATTCGTTTTATAATAATTCCAGGTCAACATGTGTATTTTGCAAGGTCACCGTTTGATAAACTTTCACAAGAGCACTGAAAAATACATAGATACATAACTTTAACTCCAGTGTGGCACTATGAAATCAGTTTTATGCCTTTTTTGCGTTGTAGTTCTTTTTTGTATTTGACATTTATTTTTACCAGCATGGTGTCACCGGAAGCAAAGCTAAGAGGAGGTTCTACCTGTTTTGTTCTGTTTAGTAGTTTGTAGGGAGATTGTGCCGTGATAGAGCAGGAGAATTATCACACGTTCCTTCTCCTGTTTTTATTGGGGAATTCCGCTTTTCCGTTAAAGGATCCTTTTACAGGTTGATGTTGGAATCCTTGCGTTTGAATGGTTTGAATTTGAGCTTCACTTTTTTGTCCATTCACGATGGTTATGGTTTAATGTGCACATTCAGTTCATAGCACATTTACAATCATGGTAAAGCAGTATCTTCAATACAAATGTACATACAACCAACAATATAGCCCCTTTTTGCGGGGATCCCCTTAAGACGAGGATGGTGACAATCATTATAATCATTAACTTACTGTTGTGTTCATATGTTGCACACACGGCAATGAACAAGTTCATGCTATGTCTCCTTTTTGCTCCATTCTCCTCGCATAGTGAGGCATTCGGGTGCCCTTGTAATTGTGAGTGCTCAGCACTAACTGTTTTTCATTTTTATTCGCGTACCCCCTATCGCACTGGGTGTACCCCCATTTTGGGGTAAATAACTTTCAAATAATAGAAAATCCTTCATTTTTTAGAATGATTTACTTCATCCAAGTGTTCCCAATAGTAATAATACATATACAAATTATATAAAACATAAATGCAGTATTAGAGGTATCAAAAAGTTACATTTGAGATGTTTCAACTCCGCTGCAACACATTTGAAAGCGAGACTACAGTTCATGTTTGAGACCAAACTAAGCTTTCTATGAAATTCCAAAATCATATTTAAGACATATGCAATTTTAGGAAAACTAGAGACATTTTAAGGCACCGAAAAAGTCCCTGAGCTGACTTATCAACTTTGCTTGAATATTTTTATATTGTTTGAAATTATATTTAATATTGTTCCATTTCTCAAAGTTCAAAAACGACATTTATAGTTCATGTTGCCAGCCATGACGAGCTAGCTTATGCTATTCAGTCTTGAAAATGACGTCCTGAAATGACGCAAGCAGACGTACTCTGTTCTGACGTCGCTCTCGCATTTTCTTCTGTGTACTGTTGGAATAGCATCCTTTTAAAAAATGTGTTTACACCGTACTCTTAAGCCAAACGCTTCTTGTGAAGGTGTTCCTTGACAATCACAGCAAAGAACAGAATGGAGGTGGGCGTCCATCTGCCTCTCATGCTCTGCACTTGTTCCGTTTGATGTTGACTTACAAGTTTCTCTTTTGCAAAAGAAGAACGTGCAGTATCACTCAGACGGTGTGGACATCCAACAGCAGCACAACCTTTTGGCATGGCTACAATTTGGATGAAAAAAAACATATTCAACCATCTACCTTGAGAAGTTTTAGCTGACAGGCGTCACCCTGATGATGTCACGTCCAGAAATGAGACTGGGAGAGCTAGATGGTCATGGGTGGCGCCGTCGACTATAAATGTAATTCTGCTCATTTGTTTCTTTCAAAAATGGAACAACTTAGAACAGAACAGAATTACAAACAATATAAAATATGTAATAAAAACAATAATAATACAGACAATTAAAAACATCAGTGTTACCCTATAAGTTATTATTGCATTTACCACAATCTTGTTCCTGTTCAAATGAAAAGAATATGGCAAATGATTCCAAGTGGAGTGTTCATTTTAGTGTGTGCAAAGCATTTCAGCCAAAACCTTAGTTAAAAGTGGGAAATGGTTCCTTGTACGGGGCTATAAAGAATTTAGTGGCTTTATTCCACTTCCTGTCAATCCAATTCAACATTCTGTGGGGTGGTGCTAGCTCACCTCCAAATGCACTGAAATTCCAACCTTTTTTGCACAAGATTGCTGCAAGTGTGAGTGAACAACTCTGTGTGTGTTACTGAGTAGTGGGAAGTTACAGGTTTGATGATCCATTTCTGCCTGGAGCCATCCTTCCAGGCCTTGCGTAGCAGCAAGATGTCCTGAGGGAGGACAAAAGTGCGAGGGAAGAAGTTGAACTCCTGCTTGCCAAAGCGGACCTGCATCTTGGACAAGTTCTTCCACAATCGGTCCTTCCTGCCAATCTGGAACGTTCCGGGGAAGTGGTTCAACTTTGAAGAAATGAAGTTGTAAAGTGAATGCAAACATTCTTGGCAAGTCTCTAAAGGAGGCAAGGTGCTCACCTTTTGGTGCTCTTGGAGAGTCTTGAAGCAGGGAGACTTAATGTGGTGGCCCCAGCAGCCCAACCAGTCGTGGTTTTCTAGATGATGGAGTGGAATCTGTCTGTCACTTGTTTATTTGTTTGGTTTTTTGTTTGAAACCAACACAAAAAATTTTAAAGTAAAACAGAAAAATTAACATTGTGTTTTTCTTATATTGACATCCGTATTGACATCTTATATTGACATCAGGGAAGCAGAGTGAGCTGGGTTTGCGGCAGCTGAAAGCCAGTCCTTGGCGGTCCAATCCTCGGCTGCAGAAGCTATCTCGGGCTATGACACTGCAGGTCAATTCTGGTTTCTTTGCTCATGCAGGTGGCAACCAATCGCTGATGTTTCCATGTGAACAGCACAATTCCCATGTTTTAAAAAGTGACTCGGGTCTCATTGGCATGTGGATAGAAGTGGTGGAATATACCCTACATATAAGTTATGGAAAGCCGTGTATTGCTGTGCTTACAGACGTGGCATCAAGTGGCCTACAAACTTCCATACCAAAATTCTTCTACACAGAATCATTTGGTGGAGAAAAAATTGATGCTTGTTGCATAAAGTCCTTGAAATTGCCAAATGACTAAGATGCCTTGTATTCTATATGCTATGATTTGAAAAACTGTACAGCATGTTTTAAAATTTACCACACACATGAAATGAGTTTGCACATAGCATTAAATTGATATCGCCGATACCAACCTGATTTTTAGCCAGTATGGAATCAGAAATGAAATCAATTGTATCACACGTCACTGGAGCATTCTTTACTTCAGTAAACACACAGAAATGCAAATGATGTCATGCTTCTGCGCATGCACGTCACCTTCCCGACACGTTGTGTTCACATAACAAGTAGCATTTGTTTGTAATGTCAACCACCACATGAAAAATTGGATTTTAAACAAAACATCTATATTGGTAATCCTACCCTGCAGTGTGAATGTAGTCTTGGTAGGTGGAATGTCACCTCTCTAATGGACAAGGAGCCTGAGCTGGTGCATGAGGTGGAGAATTTCTGGACAGATACAGTTGGACTTACCTGGACGCACGGCAAAGGGTCTTGAACCAGTCCTCTCGAAGGGGACCTCATTCCACTCTTACGTTGCCAGTGGTGTTAAGCAGGGGGTGTGTGCATTGAATTAATTAAATATTTCAGGTGCACTTTAAAAATAATAATAAAATAAAGGGGCCGCACGGTGACTGAGTGGTTAGCACAAGGGCCACACAGTCAGGAGATCTGGAAGACCTGGGTTCAAATCTCCGTTGGGCATCTTTGTGTGGAGTTTGCATGTTCTCCCCGTGCGTGTATGGGTTTTCTCCGAGTACTCCGGTTTCCTCTCACATTCCAAAAACATGCATGTTAGGTTAATTGACGACTCTAAATTGTCCATAGGTATGAGTGTGAATGGTTGTTTGTCTATATGTGCCCTGCGATTGACTGCCGACCAGTCCAGGGTGTACCCCGCCTTCCGCCCAAAGTCTGCTGGGATAGGCTCCAGCATCCCCATGACCCTAATGAGGATAAGCGGTATAGAAAATGAATGAATGAATGAATAAAATAAAGGAAATAAATATACAGTATATATATATATATATAATATAACTACAGCAGGGGTTTCCCAACTAACCACACATTTAAAAAAATCACCCGCTTCTTTTGCACAATCCAAAGGTGCAGAGGTGAGCTTGGAATGCTAGGAAAACCATCACCAGAGGCAGACTTGTTGGCTCATAATGGCTATTAAAAAAATCACCCATAGTGTGAAAGTATTTAGAAAAGGTTGAGTCCAGAGAGTAAAGTGCAACTTGCAGCTTCTTACATATCACGCCATAACAACCCTCAGCGTATCATTTACAACAGGCAGACAAAAAGATGGTTTACTCTGTGCATTGGTTTCAGCACCATGGCATGTTTCTTCCATTGAACAACCGCATGAATGGAGTGAGACTTTTATTAGTCATGCAGTGTTTTTGTTTTAGCAGACCACAATACTGTATACTGTCATTATTTTATTGTGAGTTATCTTAAAATCTCCCCTTGTCTCGTTCTCGTAGACCCAATCATCTTGTGACCCGAGTATCTCATGACATCTCTAGTGTACAGTATAGTATTTTCCTTCTTCTGAGCTATGTGAAGTTCTATTTACCAATTTGTACTTGTAACAGAAAGCGATGTAATACTGGATGTCCTAGTTTGGTAACATATATGGCCAATTAAGCAGTCTGATTAGCTCTGCTCTTAAAAAATACATTAAAAAACACCGAATGGCATGTAGCGCGCCACCAATCCCGTACTGCCAGAGCACCCCCATAGGACACCACGAGGGATGCAGTCGAATGCCTTTTATGTAGACCGGTTGGGCAAACTCCCACCTACCCTAGAGCTGATCCGGGACAAAGACCAAATTTTACCTCCTGTAGCCGAGGTTCGACTAACAGTCGTACCCTTCTCTCCAGCACCCTGGAACAGACTTTTCCAGGGAGGCTGAGGAGTGATAGTGAAGATAGTTGGAGCACACCCTCCAGTCACTCTCCAGTTAAAAATGGGACCCCCGCCGGTCTGCAAGTCCAGAGGCACTACTCCTGACTTCCATGCATTTCACCTTTTAAGGGCGTATTGTATCCTAAAAAATTATGTCATAGCAGTTCTACAATGTGAGAGAAGGTGGAGGTCCGGTGCGGCTGCTAGGTAGAAATACTTTGTCACGTCCTGTGTTTTTCCTCGCAGTCAGAACTGGGCTTCCATGTGTTGGAAGTATGGGCGTGTGCTGTGTTTCCGTACGTCAGGCATAGATAGGCGTATCAGCTGCCTCGTTAGCATTGAGCGGCGCCAGTAGTGGAGGTCTTGAAGGCTTTTCTAGTTACAGAGTTATTTATTATTCTCCACTGGTGGTAGTAGTAGTAGTACCTGTTGCATGTTAAGCTTTCCGTGTCTTATGACACATTGATTCAGACTGTTGTGTTGAGTGGTCGAGCGATTTCAAATGGACTGATGAGCTCATTGAGAATGTCATCCCTTGTAGCTCCTTTGTATGTCATGATTGGCTCCTGCCAAATTAAGAGCTACATCTACCTCAACAACTTGTGCGGTAGCTTTTTTTCCCCTAAAAATGATTTGTTGTGTTATTTATTGTGACTTGAATTGCAGGACTAGCCACAGTAAACTTCATTTACAACTGTATTTATTTATTTATTTATTTTTATTGAGTCTTTTTTCCCCCACTTTTGTCCTGCCTTTCATTGTTTCAAAACGACTAGACGTTTTTTATCTTTTCAGTAAGGATATAACACATTTCAGAGCTGTAATTACAATACAGTGAAATGCTCAAAGCCTGATATTTCTGCCCAAGACCCTCAGTCACTATGTCATACCAGCCCATGCCTTATTCAGATGCTTACGTGGGATCATGGTTTGGTGCTGGAAGTACAAAAACTACAACTGTGTACAAACTTGAGGCAGCTTACTTTTGGTGGTCTTGAAGTGCGACCTGCTGATGGTGTTCTTCACAACATTGGGAGTGACGGTGCTGAGTTTCCACTTTAAAAGCTGCCTTTGCTCCCCCGGCAGCATTTCAACTACAGGACAGAAAACACTAAGCTAATCCCAGCTTGCTCCTTATACGCAACAGTTGCATGGAGACACAAATACCTTGTTCATTGGTGGTGCTGAAGTAGAGCGTGGGAGGCATGTGCGGGAACATGCTGGGAACAAGAGCCGGCCTCTTCTCCCGCTGGTCGTCCACCTCCAACGACATGGGCTCTTCAACACTGGAGGGACGAGAGACACTGTGTGAACTAGTGGTCGACCCATTATTGGCAATGATATTTGGAATTATGATGTATATCGGCATCGGCCGTTATTCAAATCAGACGGGCCAATAAAGAAATCCATTTTTTTCAGTTGATTTCGGCTCAGATGCACCGCGCTGCTCTCTTTCCTGCCACTTCTGTCTCCTTTTTTATTGGAGGAAAGCATGCCAAGGTAAAGGCTGGTTAGCTTATCTAAGATTAGTCAGCCGGTCTGGCTCTAAACCAGGGGACTCAAACTTGCGGCCCGCACTATGTTTTGTTGCCCCCCTCTGAAAATGTAATGTTAATGCGGCCCTCACGAGGAACTGAAAAAAGGCAAATATTTATTTATGGGAAAAGTGAGATGAAAGTTGTCAATTGTTTATCCCAGCAGCGGAATCGCGGGATGTCAGTACTCAAACATGACTGTCTCACTCAGAGTGTCATGAACATTTGCAAAACAATCTCGCAAAGGACACTGGGAAGCAGGAAGTGCTCCCCGCAACGCTACAAAATGAATGGCACAGTGTTGTGTGTGGGGCTGACGAAGCAACCAATCAGGGCGGGGTATAACACTTACAGGGGCGTGACATCGACCTTGCTTGATGCAAGCAGAGAAACATTTTTCAATGAGTGAAAGTTAACGCAGCGTTGCCATGGAGGTTTTTCTTCTGTGCCAGGCTAGTTAAGCGCGGACATTCGTCCCAACTCGCTGTTAAAAGTGTTTTAAGTTGCTACCCAGCGAGACATTGTCTCTCTCTCCGAATGAGCTTATTTGACTGCGGTACTGATTGGAAAAGTGGTCAAGTAGCAAAAGAACGAATGACTCAAACCCGAAGATTTGAGAGATGAACGTTTGTGTAAGCAGTAGATGTGATAGGGAAAAAAAATGTTGCATTTTAAGCATATTTTGCTAAAATGAACGAAATGACTCAAAAGATTTGTTCTTTTTACTGAACGGGACTCAAAGATCTGAGTTGGTAAAATGATCCGACCCTCCCATCACTAGTTTAGTACCGAGGTAGACGTGTGTTTTTGATATACTGCCCGCTGCAGTTTGGGAGCAGAATTTCCGTGCGGCTCTTTCCCACGCGCCTCGCCTCGTTCGTGCGGAAAGTATAAGCAGCCCTGTAAGTAGTCCGGCTAAGTCGTGGCCCCCATCCGTCCACATGTTAAATGGGAAAAAAGACGCTGGATGGCTTGGTAGTAGATGGGGGTTGCGGCGCACGGCAAGTTCCGTTTGGTTGTGGCGTACCCTCACCTGGATCTGGTCTGGTTCCCAGTGCAGACTGCATTGATGGATTCCTGGCTTTGTTTGTTTTTAATCTCGTGTAGCCTACGCCAGGGTGTGGGAGTGGAATTGATGTCGGGGCTGCGTAAAAGCTGCACCGGTCTCCGTGCATCGGCTAAACACAAATTGCCAAGTGATTCAAATACAAAGTAAAAAGTATTTTCAGGAAACCCCCTGAGGTTAAGGACATATAAAATGGACCTGAAAACGGAATTGTATTACTGATTGAAATGGTTCTTAATTTGTTTATGTATTTGCTGGTTGTTTTGTTAGTACAGTATTAGCTACCAAGGAAGCCAATACTGTACTAATACTTGTTCCTTTTATTTTCTGTTTGTTTATTTATTTGTCGATTGTATTTTTGTTTACACCCGTGTTATTTTGTGTTAAAGTTTGAGAAGATTGGATTAAAAAATTGTGCGCGCATGCATGTGCACCGAGGCTGCGGTCCAGCCTCAGCCAGACCCCCCCATGCGGCCCCAAGATGAATTGAGTTTGACACCCCTGCTCTAAACACCCAGCAGAGAATGTATAGGCAAAGGGGAGCATGTACAGTACGTGTTGTGCAGAACTGTGTGTGTTTCGTCACATGAAAACTCAAGTGATATACTGTAAAATCTGGTGATTTCTTTACTGAGGAAACCATATTAGTTACTTGATGATAGTTATTTATTGAAGTTTCTATTCAACAAGAGATGCTTCTTCATCTAGGAACTTCTCTTGGTATTCTGGGGCTGTTTTTCTATTTGTTTGGTTAAATAAACATGCTTTAGGCAGTTAAAGTTTACACCACCCATAAGAATAATGCCTGAACACCTCCCCAGGGAGGCGTCCGGGTGGGATCCTAACCAGATGCCTGAGTCACCTCATCTGGCCTCATCAGACACTGCATTGGCTATATTGGCTCCAAATAACAGTTATCGGCCTCCTTAACTAGTAACACTCAGTCATTGGTCCTGAAAAACCATATTAGTCGATCTCTAGAGTTAACCGTTAAATATGTCATGCAATGTTTGCAAGTATGTTCTACATTGTTGCGTTTTTGAAAGCAAACGGTAAATTTGCAAAATGACATTTAGAATTCTCGCTGTTCTGCGTCATTTGTGGAAGTACTACCACTCAGGTAAACAAACAGCAGTGTATGAGACAGGATGTTTACAGTGATTACAGCCAAGATTTCAGCCATGTGTTTGGGAGGAGAAAAGGAGACAGTAAAGATGTTAGAAAAATTGCAAAATATGGAAGTAGGTCATTAGACATGGAGATGATGCTTGGTCACCCTCAAAACACGGAATGGTAAGTAGCACATCCTGTTTGCCATGTGCCTGGTCCCACTTGGTTTAATATTTAGAAAGCATGGCATCTCCTATTACTTTTATGCTGATGAGCGTCCAATATACCTACCACTTACAAAAAATGATCTTGCCGCCCAGTGCTTAAGCCACGTCATGGTCTGGTTGGCCCTTCCTTAACCACACCAGCACCCTTTTAAACTTTGGCCCCCTGCAGAAACACGTACGACCCACAGCCACCAGCCTTGGCGTCATAATAGATAAATGAATAAACAAATCAGCGTCGTTGTAAAATCTTGCTTTGATCATCTTTGGCTTTTATATCAAAGAAAAGAACTTTTTCAACAAGTTCAACATCTGGACTACCGTAATGAACTTTACTATGAAAAAGTCCAGAACTCCGTGGCACGGCTTTTAACACAAACTACATAAAGGGACATCACCCAAATTCCAGCCTCCCTTCCCGGGTTGCCTGTTCATCTTAGAATACATTTTAAATGTTTATTGTTTGTTTCTAAGGCACTGAACGAACCGACCCCTCAATACATCTTGGACCTCATCTAATTTTATACTGCAGCGCACACATTGAGGTCTGAAGGCAAGCTTAACTAGTGATGCCTAACAAGAGACTTAAGGCTAGGTTATACTTTCCGCATGAACGAGGCACGCGGAAATCCGCGCGAGAGACCGTGTGCGAGTTTATAATCCGTGCAGAGTCTGCTCCCAAACTGCAGAGGGCAGTATATCAAAAACACACGTCTACCCCGGTACTAAACTAGAGCGGTAGAAGTTTGCCATTGTTTACTCAACTTCAGCACGGCCACACTTGGATGTGGGCGGAATCTCCGCTTTGCATCTCTGTGTGCCTTTGGCATCTTCTCCCTGTGTGTGCGTGGGTTTTCTCCGGGTACTCCGCGTTTCTCCCACATTCCAAAAACGTCTCCATAGGTATGAATGTGAATGTGAATGATTGGTTGTCTATATGTGCCATGCGATTGGCTGGCAACTAGCCCAGGTTGTACCGGCTCTCTTGCCTGAGATCAGCTGGGATAGGCTCCACCACACCCCCACAACCCTGATGAGGATAAGCAGCATAAAAATGGATAAATGTAATGTTCTTATCAATTACACTGGAAGCATTGAAACGGTTCATTTGTTGGGTAAAAATAATCCCCAAAGATGATTTCCATCCATCCATTTTCTATGCCGCTTATCCTCATTAGGGGGATAGTAGTAACACATTTTTATTTACAATGTTGTCCTGAACAATGCTGAAGCCTATCCCAGATGACTTTGGGCAAAAGGCGGGGTACACCCTGGACCGGTCGCCAGTCAATTGCAGGGCAGACAAAGAAGCATTCATACAATGAAGCTAACATGCATGTTCTTGGAATGTGGAGGGAAACCGGAGAAAACCCACACACGCACGGGGAGAACATGCAAACTCCACACAGAGATGCCATGCTAACCACCCGACCACCGTGCACCCCCCAAGATGACTTTAAGGACTTATGTATCGTCTCCGTCTCGGCGACCCAATAAGGTGTATCATCTCATATTGCAAACGAAGTGTCTCATGACAGCCTAGCGATAATACAAAGAGCAAGCCCATGTCGATGGGGAGTAATGTGGGCTTTAGGGACAACCTGAATCAGGTATCGAGAGTGGATTGAAAGTTGGCAACACTCGGGCCAACTCAAAAGTCCGATCTTAAAAATAAAAGCAAACTAGCACGGTTTAGCTCGGTGAAACCACAATTTTACCCTTTTTATTTCAGCATTTTTCTGCATCTATATGCATTCCCATTTGTTGTCTGCATGGAATACTATCATTCAAACGGCGACAGATTTGTGTACACAATCAATTCATCGGACTTACATTATTTCTTTAATGAGAATAAAGTCATAATATTAAGAAGAAATATGTCATTTTAGTAGCATAGAGCAGAGAAAAAATACATTTTTTAAAATTTTTTATAATTATTCCAGTTGTCAAGATCATTCAAGTTTGATAAAATCATTACAATACAATTGGGCTTTAACGTGAAAAAAACAGCAAGGAGCGAAGTTGATACTAATAACAGGCGTTTTCATCAATTTTCCAAACATGAGATGCTATTTTTTATTGCATCCTTTCATTTTTCACATTGTGGTCCTTGCTGTGAAAATTTGCTCACCCGTGATGTGGAATAATCATTTTGATATTGCTGACTAAAGTCAAATCTATTGTTCTTTTCCTGTGAAATGTAGTGATATCGCGACAACGCCCTCTCATGAGCTAGACCAAGTTGTCCAATTGATAGCAAAAGCAAATGCACTCACATGACAGTCATTTCGGAGGAGAACTAGAATAAACAGATGAAGGATGCGGGGATGATAAGCTCTTCTCCCTGCTCACAAGTCAGCTTACTGTATGTTTGCTACACGTGCATCAACTACAGCGTTCAGGAGAGGGCGGTGTGTGTGTGTAACCTTCGTAACCTTCACATAAACAATCATGAGGGGGCGACAATAGCCATGGATCCGTCTCGCTTGAAGGGAGGAGCAGCCACGGAACACAGCGCTAACAACAAGGTGGTCCACAATGCTGCAGAGCTTTCCACCACGCTCTGCTGCTTTTCAGACTGCCTCGCACAACAATGCCCTCACAGAGAATGCACAGGCAGACCGATGGATGTACGCTTTATGTCAATTGGAGCGGCAGGGACGCACCAATTAGACACCAGAAGCAGATAATGATTACCGCCCTGACTTCTCCAAGCCAGCAAAATGGACGACACAAGGACCTATGGGTTTTTTTCTAAGTGCTTTATGAATGTTTTCAGTATTTCCTTAATGGGAAAAGCACACTTTTTTGGAATTTTGACAATATCCACAATCTTTATGTGAAACATGACCACACACATTTCTCTTTTCTGCGCCTTCAAAAGAGGGAAAAACTGCTAGCACGTGGGAGCTAACAATGCACACCTATGAAGCCCTAAAAAAAGAAATCCTCCAAAACCACCACCAATGTTCTCCTTACATAACTCATCTGTTTATAAACCTTCTTCAGGCAGACGGACATTTTTTAAATGCTGTTTGCTATTTTCTGTGTGTGTTCCCAACGAGAGACTTCCTCACCCAGAGATGTGCACGGTGAAGGAGGTCCCCTTGACTGAGGACAGCTCGGAACAATCTGAAAACAAATCAAAATGAGCCTGATGAACACGTGGCTTGCATGTTTGTGCGTTGAAGTCGTCACCGTCATCGCTGCAGACGTTCTCCTGCTCGTCAGGCAGCTCCTCCTCCACAGCATCCACTTGCATGACACACTCGGGGCTGGAAGCAGACGAACCCATACTGGTAAGACTCCCACCACTCCAAAGTAGGGTTGGGTATTGTTTACATAGTCCATACTGGTGCCCAATTGGCAAAAAATACAAACTTTGCCCAAAAACAATGTCTGCACTTCTTTCGAGGTTGTTGTGGGGACTTTTGTGACCTTTTGGATCAGGCGTCGCTGCGTTCTTGGGGCCATTTTGGTTGTCCAGAAACTCTTGGAAGGTTGACCACTGTTCCATGGTTTCACCATTTGTTGATAATAGCTCTCCTGTCAGTTCCCTGGAGTTCCAAAGCTTAAGAAATGGCTTAAAAACCTTTTGTAGATCTCAATTCATCGTTATGTTTTTTCACTTTTTCCCCACACAGGGACATGTAGGTTTGGATTTTGTTCTCCTTTCAAATAAATAAGTTTCATTTAAAACTGCATTTTATGTTCAGTTGTGTTTCAATTAGTTTAAAGATCTGAAACATTTAAGTGTGACAAACATGCAAATGGGAAAACTGTGCAATGACAATAAAGTCCATTCTATTCTAAGTTGGCACAAAAAACAGGGCAGCATTTGGAAATCAATCAGTATGCATCCCGACTCCAAAGCCAACAGGATTCCACATCAAGGGCAGATTGAAAAAAACTCATTTCCACCAAAAGACAACAGCGAGAACAACAAAGCTTACCCCGCATCCTCGGAATGTCTCGATAAGGGACTGGTGGACGACCACGAAAACACGGCGCCCTTTCGATGCTTGCTGAGGTGGATTGCGGAGATCTTGGTGGTGACAGAGCCCATTACGGTGCCTGTGAGACAGGAAAGTAGCTGAAAAAAACATGTCTTCATCTATGAGGCAGGTGTGATTACCTGGCGGTTCCGTCTTCTCCTTGTTTAGTGCAGCATCAACACTGTGGACTTTTGGCAAGTGGCTGTTGTGGGATGTGGCTGCGGTAGAACCGAGTCCCCCACATATGTCTCCATTTCTGTCCGGTGTACTTTGTGGGTATTTTTGGCTCGCATCTAGAGGCTTACAGCTCACAGACGGCGGAGAAAGGCAAACAACTTGCAGCGGATTGTCTGCAGCAGCTGATTTCAAGTGGCAGTTTAGTGCTGAGATGGCCCTTGCAGCATCGTTTGCCACCTTATGGCTTTTACTTGCATTTGTTGGCGCGCTCATGCCCACTGGGCTGGCATCCAGGCTTGGGGTGTCCTTTCTCAATGCTGCCCCCTGATGTTGAAAGGGAGTAAGGCGTACAGGAGGCACTGAAGGTGTGGTAGAACTTTCTGCAGCTTCAAGCTGGGGAGACAAAAACACAACCCCAAGTATGAGTTTAGTGAAAGTCTGCTATTAGTTAGCTAATTAGCTGTGATTAAGCATCCTCTTACTGAACACTTTGCATGGGAATTTAAGAAATGAAAAGTTGGACACCGTACATAAATACATTTGGTGTGCGATCATAAACACATTATAATTGCACCTTGAACTCTGGAAAAAGTTAGTACCGAGCCCGTGAATCCACTTTCTTGTGGGCTACAAACCAGTGACAGATAAGCCAAGGCGTGTAAACAAACGTGCAAGATAGCTTCGACGAGGACATCAGACACGTTGGTATGAGTTGGAGTAGCCCGTGTCAGGCTGTCAAACTGAAGCCATTGGGGTTGTAGACTAGTTTTCACGCTCACAGCAATACGGGACAGAGTACTCTGAACATGTGACCAGTTCTGAAAAGTATCATGTTTTTCACGGAAATCAGAGGATGCTGATGGATCGGCGCATCCCTTGTGATCAGCCTAGTTTTGGCCAAGTGATAATGATGTTGACACTTATTTTTCACTGAAATTCAGGTAATGTGTGTTCTTCGTAGAAATCCATGATAGGACCCAGGTGATGTAATCATCCAATTATAGCTGAAAGTGCACCAATCTGGAGTTTATGCTGCCGATTCCGATTATTCAAAATGACCTTCATTTCGGACACTACATCACACACAGGCTTCTCTACAGGCAGCAATAGTACAAGCCACTGGACACAGGCTTTTCTGCAGATTCTTAACTTTTTTTTGTCAATACAATGCCACACGTGTGTGGTTTTGGTTGCATAAATATACTACACATTGTTTGTAATTATGCTCTACAATGATTAACTCTTCAACAGTGTATGTAATGTTTTTCGAAATTACCGCTCACTTAAAGAAATTGAACAATTAGAAGATAATGACAAACAGTATATAACACATTTAAGCAATGTTTATATATCATGACAGGGACTCTGAGATTATCGGAGGCTTCTAAACATTACATAACATGTCTATAGTCAACATGACACTCCTATTACCAAATATAGTAAATATACAGTAATATGAGACATAAATATGACTCATGCTTGTGTGTCAAGTTTTCTTGGGGGACCTTAGGACACGGCATTGGTGGTTCAGAGTTGAGTTTCATCTTTACGTGTGTTTATTAGGATTTTTATTAGGGATTAACATTAAGAGGCCGCACGGTGGATGAGTGGTTAGCACATTGGCCACACAGTCAGGATATCTGGAAGACCAGGTTTCAAATCTCCGTTGGGCATCTCTGTGTGGAGTTTGCATGTTCTCCCCGTGCGTGTGTGGGTTTTCTCCGGGTACTCCGTTTTCCTCCCACATTCCAAAAACATGCACGTTAGGTTAATTGGTGTCTCTTAATTGTCCATTGGTATGAATGTGAGTGTGAATGTTTGTTTGTCTATATGTGCCCTGCAATTGACTGGCGATCAGTCCAGGGTGTACCCCGCCTCTCGCCCAAAGTCTGCTGAGATAGGCTCCAGCATCCCCGTGACCCTAATGAGGATAAGCGGTATAGAATATGGATGGATTAACATTAAGGTAAGATTACTGACACTTCAGTTATTATACTTTTTTTATTCCTAAAAAATGCTTCATGTAGTCCAAACATACACGAAGTTCGCTTAAATATGCATATATTTTGGCTAATAATATGAAACAGCAAGTATTTTTGAAAAAACATGCTGGCAAAGTCAAACAGAATTTAAATGAGATCTCAAATTGGTCATTATTCTTGTGTGGGGCCCTAGTAGCTCATCTTGTTGAGGGGAAGCAAAGCGACTCACCTCTATCTTGTTCCACAGCATAGAGGCACGTCTCGCAAGGATGTCCTTATGGCAAACACAAATCAAGGCGTCCCCGCTGGGGCCGACCCGGACGGAGCTACCACAGACCCGCTCGGCTCCGTTTGAATTTGGAAGGCTGTCGGTCCTTGGCGGTGGGGTTGCAGAACTACTTGGCATGGCAGTGGACTGGCTCGGGGCTCTGGTTTCGTGATCCTGAGCCGACGAGGCAACAACAGAGGACGAGGAAGGTGGTTTGGCGAGCTCATGACAAGCAACAGGCACTCGAGCAGTTCTGACAGTCTTGAGGTTGACAGACGTAGTGGAGGGAGTGGCTGTGTGAGAGCCAGGCCGGGGGTCCCCGCCTCCCCAGGGGGAGGACTTGTTGGTGGGCATGGCACTCCTAAAACAAGGTGAACACCCTTCTCTGCTTTGACAGACACTTTCCTTTGGAGTTGTCAGCTCCAACTTAAGAATACATTTCCGGCGGTCTTTGCGGATTGGCTTTGAGAAGAACGGACCACCATCACTGCTTACCCACCTCAAGTGTGGACAAGGAGGATGAAGCCATAGTACTCCTGGCAAGCAAACATCTACGTTTTGTTGCTGTGGTTTAGAAACAGAGTATAGCGGGTCCTGCCTGGGAATGTTAGCTTGATGATGTTTCTGCTAATCCATATTGCTGCTAAATGGGCAAACATGAGCTTCAGATTGCATAAAAGTGTAAGCCAGGGAGGTCTCCTGTGCTGCTATTCCCCGGCCTCTCCAGCTTGGACACTGCAAAAACAAGACACACTTTAGGCTGGGTACTATCAAAGCTTATTTACATGAAACGTTCTACCAACAAATGATTTCATGCATTTTTCATCTGTCTTGACTCAGATTGTGCTGCATCCTAAACGGTGCCTCGTCCACACAAATACACACCATAACGAGATGAAGGGCAAATTTCTAAACAAACAATTTACAAACAATTAACCCAACTCAGACGCCGTCCACATGTAGGCGGGTATCCCATAAAAAAAAGGTTTTTTCCACGTTTTTGCCTATCATCCACACGTGTCCGCAGATATACGGCACCGAAAACGAAGGTTTTCACAACCTCCGGCCAAAGTGTGGATTGGGAGAAAAGTCCGGTTATACGTTTGCGTATGGACGCTAATAACCGGAGGTTCGCATTTCCAAACGTCACGTCCCCGAACCGTATTTATATGAGAAACAACATGAATGCCCTCAGAACTGACGATGTTTTCATCATAAATCAACATTTATAAATAATCCTACCCCCTTGTCAGTCCACAACAACCGGCCGGGTGCCATGTTTTATGTTTGCGGAAGTAACGAGATGGCGGAGAAAGATTCTGATTGGGTAGAACTTGAGTAACCGTTGCCGCCTACAAGCTTGGCATGCTTTCCAAATGCATTTATCCGGTTACGTGGGGATGCGTTGTTTTTTTTTATACGAGGTCGTGTGGACACAATATTTTCATAAACGGAGAGGGAGAAATATGCGTTTTTAAAAATACCCAGCTGCGTGTGGACAAGGCATCAGCCTCCGTGGGAAAGACACACTAGATGGCCTGGGAACACCTTGGGGTCCCCCCCAGTGGAGCTGGAAGAGATGACCTGGTAGGGAGAAGTCTGAACTTCCTGACTGAGACTGCTGCCCCCGCAATCCTGAAATAAAATGGAAAGTAGAAAACCTCTTTACCATCATCTAAATTATGTGTTCTACATTACTAGAGAAATAATCCCAAGTGGAAGAGTGAGGTTACAGGGAGAAGAGATAAAGAAGGGGGAGGAGCTTAAGTACTTGGGGTCAACAGTCCAGAGCAATGTAGAGCGTGGTAAAGAGGTGAAGAAGCTGGAATGGATGGAGAAAAGTGTCGGGTGTGATGTGTGATAGGAAAGGTGTACAAAACTGTGGTGACACCAGCCATGTTGTTTGATTTAGAAACAGGAGGAAAAGACAGGAGGCAGAGCTGGAGATAGCAGAGATGAAGATGCTGAGGTTCTCTTTGGGTGCGACCAGGATGGACAGGATCAGGAATGAGCACATCAGAGGGACAGCACATGTTAGAGGTTTTGGAGATAAAGTCAGAGAGGCCAGATTGAGATGGTTCGGACATGTCCAGAGGAGAGATAGTGAATATGTTGGTAGAAGAATGCTGAGTTTTGAAGGAAGAGCAAAGAGGAGGTTTATGGATGTAGTGAAAGAGGACATGAAGGTAGTTGGCAAGAGAAGAGGATACAGAAGACAGAGTTAGATGGAGGCAATTGATTGGCTGTGGCGACCCCTGAAGGGATAAGCCCAAAGGAAAAGAAGACATTACTAGAGAAATAAAACCTCTACGCTCAATCTTTGCACCCCTAGCCCTGTATAGTAGACATAATAGGAAAAATAGCACATAATGTAGACTCACGCCGGGTTTGACTTGTACTCCTTCTGTACTGTACTCCCTGCAGTGGCTACTGTCGCTTCCAGTACAGTACCAGTACTGACACCTACTGCCCAGTGTGGAGTACTACTTGTCTCCACAAGAACGCGTTACTTTATTTGAGCTCAGAGGCAGAAGCCACTTCAATACAAAGGCCCAGAGGACAGCAGGAGGTCTTTCTCAAAACGAAACGTCCAGTTGAAATCGGACCAATAAAATGTTGGCATCGATGTCCCAAAAGTTGCTCCCAAAGACAAAGTTAACGTCGGGTGACGTCACGTCCAATTCCAGCCGGTTGCTTTCCATGTTTACGCATCGGCACACTTAAAACGTGTTGTCCGTCTTTAGGGCATGAGTTTGAGGGTTTTATTAGCTAGCCACGGCAAGCTATCAGCAAGCTAGCTGTGGCTAGCTACTTCCCCGCGCTTGAGCAACGTTATCAAAAGGCATCTTTTCATATGACTGCCACTCACCTCCTCGCTCCTGCTTGAGGAGCCCGGCGTTGTTGCTTCGTGGTTTCACTTTGTTTTCTGTCCGTGAGGAGTGACTCGCTCACAGGGCGCCAAGCGAGTGACGCGTCACTGCAAAAGATCGTCTATTTTCGGTTAGGATTTCCCCACCTTGCGGCGAGAGCGCCCCCGAGTGGCTCCTCAAGTCAACGCAACTTCAGCGACCTCTTCTGCCGCATAGACTCGCTTTTTTACACCGGGTAGCGTCAAAATATAAATCATGTTGAATCAAAGTTGCGTTCAAAAATAAAATATTCACACCTGAAAAGACACTGCAGGCCCAAATGTTGTTTTACATAATAAGTCAAGCTTTCATTCGTCATCCTTTCATTAGTTTGCTAAAAGAAATGTGAATTGTGTTGAACTAACGACGCCTCACGTGTGTTTTGATGGGCGGGGCTTGACGACCGCCGCTAGCTGGCGGCAATTCCCAACCAACTGGTGGCCAACCCATCCAAATACAACAGAAGAAGAAGAAGTTCCAGCACCAGTGAACGCTAGTGAATCCAAAGCGCAAGTTTCTACAATCCCCTCCGTGAATCACCACCTTACCGCGGTGGAGGGGTTTGAGTGCCCGAGTGATCCTAGGAGCTATGTTGTCTGGGGCTTTATGACCCTGGTAGGGTCTCCCAAGGCAAACAGGTTCTAGGTGACGGGCCGGACTAAGAGTGATTCAGAAGACCCTAATGAAGAAGAGCAAGAGGAGTGACCGCACCTGGGATACCAGGGCCTCACCCTGGAGCAAGGCGTGGGGGAGGGGCTTGCAGGCGAGCATCTGGTGGCCAGGCCTTTACCCGTGGGTCCGGTGCTTTGTGATTTGGGCAGTGGTCGAGGGCGGGTGTCTGGGCAATCTGGTCTTCGGCCGCCAAATCTGGTTCTTGGGACATGGAATGTCACTTCTCTGTTGGGGAAGGAGCCCCAACTTGTGTAAGAGGCGGAGACATTCCGACTAGATATAGTCGGACTCACCTCAACCCACAGTTTGGGCTCTGAAACCAAATTCCTCGAGAGGGGCTGGACCTTGTTCTACCCTGGGCTGCAGGGGAGAGGCGGCGAGCTGGTGTGGGGTGTTAGCCCCCCGGCTTGTTGCCTTTGTGCTGGAGTCATCCCCAGTAAACGAGTGAGTTATTTCCCTACGCCTTAGGCCTGGGAAAAGGGTCCTGACTGTGGTTTGTGCTTACGCGCCGAACGGAAGTTCAGAGTACCCAGCCTTCTTGGAGTCTATCAGAGGGGTGCTGGAGAGCACCCCAGCTGGTGACTCCATAGTTCTACTGGGAGACTTCAACGCCCATGTGGGCAATGACAGTGTGACTTGGAGGGGCGTGGTTGGGAGGAACGGCCTCCCTGACCTGAACCCGTGCGGTGTGTTGTTGCTGGACTTCTGTGCGAACTACAGTTTGTCCATAACGAACACCATGTTCGAACATAAGGATGCCCATAAGTGCACTTGGCACCAGGACACCCTAGGTCGCAGGTCTATGATCGACTTTGTGGTCGTATCATCAGACCTGCGTCCGTATGTTCTGGACACGCGGGTGAAGAGAGGGGCTGAGCTGTCAACTGACCACCACCTGGTGATGAGTTGGATTAGATGGCGGGGAAGGATGCCGGACAGACCTGGCAGACCCAAACGCGTAGTGAGGGTGTGCTGGGAACGTCTGGCAGAATCTCCCGTTCGTCGAGTCTTCAACTCTCATCTCCGGCAGAGCTTCGCCTGCATTTCGAGGGAGGACCGGGATATTGAGTCCGAATGGGCCGTATTCCGTGCCTCTATTGCTGAGGCAGCCAGTTGTGGTTGCGGCCGCAAGGTGGTCGGTGCCAGTCGTGGTGGCAAGCCCCGAACCCGATGGTGGACACCGGGGGTTAGGGCTGCCGTCAAGCTGAAAAAGGAGTCCTATCGAGCATGGATGGCTTGCGGGACTCCCGAAGCAGCTGACAGGTACCGGCAGGCCAAGCGGCACGCGGCTTCGGCGGTGGTCGAGGCAAAAACTCGGGTGTGGGAGGAGTTCGGTGAGGCTATGGAGCACGACTTTCGGTCGGCCTCGAAGAGGTTCTGGCAAACCGTCCGACACCTCAGAAAGGGGAAGCAGCCCCCAGTTCACACTGTTTACAGTGCGGACGGGGGCTTGCTGACCACGACTGTGGATATAGTTGGTCGGTGGAAGGAATACTTCGAGGCCCTTCTCAATCCCACTGACATGCCTTCCATAGAGGAAGCAGAGTCTGAGGATACGTACGTGGACAGTTCTATCACCGTGGCTGAGGTAATTGGGGTAGTCAAATCACTCCCCAGTGGCAAGGCTCCGGGGGTAGACGAGTTCCGCTCAGAATTTCTCAAGGCTCTGGATGTTGGAGGACTGTGTTGGTTGACACGCCTCTACAACATTGCATGGAAGTCAGGAACAGTACCTCTGGACTGGCAGACCGGGGTGGTGGTCCCCATTTTTAAAAAGGGTGACCGGAGGGTGTGTTCCAACTATAGGGGGATCACACTCCTCAGCCTTCCTGGGAAAGTCTACTCCAGGGTGCTGGAGAGAAGGGTACGACCGTTAGTCGAACCTCGGTTAGAGGAGCTGCAATGTGGTTTTCGTCCCGGTCGCGGAACACTGGACCAGCTCTACACCCTTGCAAGGGTACTCGAGGGTATGTGGGAGTTTGCCCAACCAGTCTACATGTGCTTTGTAGACCTGGAAAAGGCATTCGACCGTGTCCCTCGTGGTGTCCTGTGGGGGGTGCTCCGGGAGTACGGGATTGATGGTCCGCTTCTACGTGCCATTCGGTCCTTGTACAATCGAAGCAGGAGCCTGGTTCGCATTGCCAGCAGTAAGTCGAGCTTGTTTCCGGTGAACGTTGGCCTCCGCCAAGGCTGCCCTTTGTCACCGATTCTGTTCATAATCTTCATGGACAGAATTTCTAGGCGCAGTCAAGGTGTTGAGGGAGTCCAGCTTGGTGACCTTAGGATCTCGTCTCTGCTATTTGCAGACGATGTGGTCCTTATGGCCTCATCAGGCTGTGACCTTCAGCGTTTACTGGAGCGGTTTGCAGCTGAGTGTGAAGCTTCTGGGATGAGACTCAGCACCTCCAAATCCGAGGCCATGGTTCTCAGTCGGAAACGGGTGGACTGTACCCTCCGGGTTGGGAGTGAGGTCTTGCCTCAGGTGGAGGAGTTCAAGTATCTCGGGTTCTTGTTCACGAGTGAGGGAAGGTTGGAGCGTGAGATCGACAGACGGATCGGTGCAGCATCTGCAGTAATGCGGTCGCTGTACCGGACCGTCGTGGTGAAGAGAGAGCTGAGCCGGAAGGCAAAGCTCTCTGTTTACCGATCGATCTACGTTCCCACCCTCACCTATGGTCATGAGTTATGGGTCATGACCGAAAGAATGAGATCGCGGATACAAGCGGCGGAAATGAGTTTCCTCCGTAGGGTGGCTGGACTCACCCTAAGAGATAGGGTGAGGAGCTCGGCCATCCGGGAGGAGCTCAGAGTAGAGCCGCTGCTCCTTCACATCGAGAGGTGCCAGTTGAGGTGGCTCGGGCATCTAGTCTGGATCCCTCCTGGATGCCTCCCTGGTGAGGTGTTTCGGGCATGCCCAGCCGGGAGAAGGCCCCGGGAAGACCTAGGACACGCTGGAGGGACTATGTCTCACAGCTGGCCTGGGAACGCCTTGGTGTCCTCCCGGTGGAGCTGGAAGAGGTCGCCGGAGACCGGGAAGTCTGGACTTCCCTACTGAGACTGCTGCCCCCGCGACCCGGACCCGGATAAGCGGAAGAAAATGGAATGGAATATATAAATTATATATAATATTAAATACATATATATGCTAAAAAAATTTAAAAAACACATATTATTAAAATATTATATTATTTTAAATGATACACATTAGACTACATTTTATAGTTATGTAATATACAAAAATGAAAATGTATTTTGCCTTGGTTTCTTTATTTCTGCATGTCGTCCTCCTTCTATCCCACCTTTACGTCCTGCTGTCTAACTTTTGTCTTTTTCCATCCCTTCTGCAGCCTCCGCTCCTTCCTCTCCGTCCTCTTATCTCCTCCCCTCTCTCTCCCCAGCATGCCTGAGCTGGCGAGAGAGAAAGAAAACAGATAAGGAGCTCCTGCAGTCTGGTCTGTGTGGAGCTGAGAGTCGGGGGGACAACACTTGTCCTGCTGTTGGATCTTCAGGGCAGGTTTATGAATTAAGCAGCGGGACGGCACTTTGTCTTCAGCATCCAGAAGTAAGGAGGAATAAAGACAAAAAACTGCAAACTTTGTGGAAACGTTCCAAATACCCCACAGAGGACAAAGGGGGCCAAGGAAGGTAAAGAAAGGACATTTAAGGAGTGAAAATGATGCCTGTACGCCAGTCTGGGAATTGATCGTGCAAGGAAACTTTGAAAGCAGGAAAGGCTGATTTGGGACCTTTGAGAAGAATCAAACAGAAAATTGTGTACAAGAATGAATAAAAGCACCGAGCGTTCATAAAAAATCCGGAAGCCAAAAATTAAGACCGACAAGAACCCGACTTGTGACCATGGAGCATCTCCTCGGCATCCTCTTCCTCCTCCTCCACACTGGGGCGGGCGGCGTGACCCAGGTCCAGCTGGAGCGCTGGGTGCGCTCGGGCCTCCAGTCCCTGCAGTGGGAGCAGCTGGACCACTGCCTGCACGGGTCCGAGCGCAGGCCCCTCGCCCGACTGCCGCCCTCTGCCGTGGCCGTGTACGCCTCCGAGCCCCGCGGCGCTGCAGGTGAGGGGTCAAAGGTTGAAACGCTGACATTTACTTTACTGGGAAGAAGAAGTTGCATTGTTGTATATGCCAGAAGTGATGAAGTGCCAAGTAGTTTATAATATTTATGTATTATTATTATCCATTTGTATTCATTACCAAGCCACTGAACCAGCGGTTGGTCCTGATACTGTCATCAGAATGCGAAAAGAATGCCTTAAAGTGCTATTCCATGTTTCTAAGTAAAGGTGCAGGGCTGCTGTCATATAGAGCATCCTGACTGGTCTTTTTCCAGCATGGTTCCTCAAATAGAACACATGGCCCACAGTATAGATTATCTTTGACTCGGGTGTTTGTTATTATTATATCTGTATTGATTGTTATTTATTCATTGTTATTTATATCTGATATATATATTTTGGCAAAAAGTTGAAATATTTAAAAAACTTTTGAAAAAAGTACAAGTAAAGGTAGCACTCTAGCAGGTAGCACTCTGTCTAATAGAGGATCTTTGATTCATGTTTTTACAGTAGGTCCTTAAAAACTATTGTCATGTATATGATCTTGGACGCAAATATTTTGAAATTATTCTTTTTATATTTATATTATTATTATTTATTATACTTTTATACAAGGCCGCACGGTGGATGAGTGGGTAGCACATTGGCCTCACAGTCAGGAGGTTCAGGGTTGGAATCTCCGTTGGGCATCTCTGTGTGGAGTTAGCATGTTCTCCCCGTGCGTGTGTGGGTTTTCTCCGGGTACTCCGCTTTCCTCCCACATTCCAAAAACATGCATGTTAGCTTCATTGGCCGCTCTAAATTGTCCATTAGAGTGTGAATGTTTGTTTGTCTATATGTGCCCTGCGATTGGCTGGTGACCAGTCCAGGGTGTACCCCGCCTCTCGCCCAAAGCCAGCTGGGATAGGCTCCAGCATACCCGCAACCCTATTGAGGATAAGCGGCATGGAAGATGAATGAATGAGTTTTTGTTCTACACCCCCAGTTTAGATAGATCTGCACTGCTCAGATAGTCTTTGTACATTTCACATTTCGTCGTAGAAGGCTTCATCGCAAGGTAACTAGTCTAGAGCTCTCCTACCTAGTCGCATGGACAGCTCTAGTCCTACCCAGTCAAATAGAACAACAATAGGGCTTGACAGGTAATATTGACCGGCACATCGGGAATATAATTTAGCAGAATTCTTGTCCTTTACATAATCCCCCAGGTGCCAAAAGTGACAAAGTGCTGGCTATCCTGCCGGACTCGTACTCTTCCAGTGTTCTGATAGGCTCCAAACTTCGGGCTGCCTTCAGTGTCGGCCCAAAGGCAAAAGGAAGGGAGACCCGCCAGAGGTACCCGGCGCCTTACCCTTACCCCTCTGCGGCCCACGATGCGGTGCTGGTGCTGGACCCGAGCCCCGGGGAGAACTTTGGACACCCGGTGGCCCTCTTCTATGTGGACATGAACGTGACAAAGAGGAGGTGCTCTCATCTTGATGGTATTTATTTGGGTGAGTCCCTGTGATCTTTCAGAGGTTCTACCGTGGCCAACGTTCTGAGGAAAATGTCCACAAAAAAAGAATGGAATGATAACAAAAGTCAAAGGACGAGCGTGTTTTTGCAAACATTCAAAAAACAAAACAAACACAACAAAGGCTATGAAAACATAACTACAACGATGGAAGTTAGAACCATGAAAAAACTGTACCAAAGTCCTCAAGGTTCCCCCAAGGTCACAAAGTATTACTTGTATCAGGAAAAATAAGGCAAATGCAAATGTTTGGTTTTGTTTTGCAAATGCAAATGTGGGGCGGGCTCACATGTTGTCATTCATGATGCCATGAAAAGGCCGCGTTTGAGCGACGCTTCTCTCAAACGTGGCGCAAACAAGTGATGGAGATGATGAAAAACAATTCTAAAATCTATAACATATTTGTTCCAAGTTTTAAAAAAACCTTCCCTGTGGGCCACATTGCAGTTTGGAGGGCCACCTGTGACTGCGAAACCACATGAATGTGTTATCACCTCACAATCTTCTTGCTGAAAGGCCCGGAAAAGGAAAGACGTGTGTGCTCATGTGTCACATACGGCTTTCCCTGCAGTGCAGCAGCACTGATTGGCTCAGGAATAGTTGCTCTTGAAATGACCTCATTGCAATACTTCCCGAAAGGTCGGCAAGCCTGCGAGTGTGTTTTATTTAGTGTGTGCGAGTAAAAAGTGGTGTCCTTAACTGAAGCAGAAGAGACAGTGGAGCTTTGCTGGTTTGGAAAGCCCACCCACCCCCACCCTTATAGCTCAATGCTTCCTGCTACGTGTACTACTTTGCCTCCGATGACACCCAACACAAGAGCTGTATCACAAAATTACACTAGATAGATACTTCATTCATCTCCAAGAGAAGCGCACATGCACTCATCTTGGTGATTTCCCCAAAATGGCACGATTCTACAAAAATGAATTGGTGGAATTGAATATGTTTATGAAATACAGTAACTCTTCAAAAGCAAAGCATTGCTGAATGTCTTATTTGTATTACACAGTATGAGCAACACAATTGTTTGGCTTTTGTGACAAACCTCTGTCAGTCAGGTCGCTGGAAAATAAAAGTCCATCCAATAAAAGATACAATAGAAAAAAACGGGCACGCCAAATACTGTAGCAGTGGGATTATTGTTTTGATCCGGGGTGGGCAGTAAAGGGCAGTGGTGTTAGAGCAAGTGTGTGGAGTCAAGTGCATAGAATAAGAAACCAGAAAGTGGAACTTCTGTGTGTACTCTGTGTTGACATGCATATATAGACTGCTCTAAAAAATGAGAGGAACACTTTGGAAAAAAGATGCAGCAGACTGGTCCAATTTTCCAAAATGTCCTTGTAGCACCTCCAAATGATTGTCAGTAGTTTGTGTGGCCCCCACGTGCTTGTACGCATGCCTGACAACGTCGGGGCATGCTCCTAATGACACCACGGATGCTGTCCTGGGGGATCTCCTCCCAGATCTGGACCAGGGCATCACTGCGCTCCTGGACAGTCTGAGGAGCAACCTGACGGTGCCGGATGGACCTAAACATAATGTCCCAGAGGAGTTCTATTAGGTTTAGGTCAGGTAAACGTGGGGGCCAGTCATTGGTATCAATTCCTTCATCCTCCAGGAACTGCCTGCATACTCTAGCCACATGAGGTTGGGCATTGTCGTGAACCAGGAGGAACCCAGGTTCTGACAATGGGTCCAGTGCATATGTACACTACATTTGAAACCTTACCTTTTTGAGCTGGAATATATGCAGGAGGAGCTTCAGGTTTTAGAAGATGAGCCAAGAGAAGAGAGAGTAAAATGTTGGAACAGACTGGCGCAGACAGAGTCAGGACAGCAGAACTGGTAGAAACATAGTTTTTGGACCAGACAGACAACTATCGATGGCATAAGCCAGCATGATATTGATTCGGATACATGGAGCACATAGTGCTTAATATCCCAGCCAGCCGTGTACAAAGAAAACATGGAATGTGGGATAATACAGATCATTTGATTGCCTATTCGTACTTCCCAGTCAGTACAGAATTATTGGTGCCCTATCACATGGTTTGACTGGAGCGAGCAATCCAAACCGTAGCTGTCGCCTGGTTAAAAAATACAACATTGTTGGTGCTTTTTATTTAAGGATTGTGGATGATTCTGGGTTGCAAAAGACTTTAGCTGCACTCTGGACACCCAGCTGGGTTAGAATATCTGTCCTTAAACCTTAAACAGGGATGCAACGTATTCACGGGATGGGTTAGAAGTGGGTCCAAGTTTCAGTTGTGTGGTGAGTCCTGACTCCCCCAGTAGCTGTCCAGCCAAGAGGCCGGTTATGTTGGGTGTCATGGTTCAGGAATGTTATGCAGTAGCTTTGGATTAGCGTCAGATGGTCCTGGAATACTGCGGTGGTATGAAAAAGTGTTTGCAACCTTCCTGACATCTTTTGTTTGTCACACTTTTTTATTAGTATTAGTCAATGACAACACAACGCAACACAAAATGCAGTTTGGAAATGACTCTTTTTATTATTAACGGAGAAGACAATCCAAAGCTACATGGATCTGTGTGGAAAAAGGGATTCCTCCCTCCCACTGTTAAAAACCAACGTGCAAAATAATAAGATATCAGCAAGGGTTTCCACACCAGTGTAAGGCATGGATGCGAGCATTGATGATGCAGCTACGGGTCAGACACTTTACATTTCCAGCTGCTTACAAGGGAATGGCGAGTGACATGTTCACATTCACCCTCTGACGGCTCAGATCACATCCTTCCAAGGTGGAGATAGATCAATGCAGGAAAACTGGTAGTGATCCAGTTATCCCATATGATCCTAACTGGAAAGTCAACTGATTCTTCACCAGCCATGGCCAAAAGCTCCGTGTCTCTTTGTCTTCAGGAGAAGAGTGTTTGACTCATGCCTTAAAAGGTCGCTGCCAGAACCAGCTGAAACACAGACAGGCGGGGAGAGGCGAGAGGCCTATCAGCCACCGTGGGTATGGCTGGCGATTGGGTGTGAATCCACACGGAGGTATCGTTAGCAGCTCGGTCAGCGGAAGGCTCTGTGAGGTCCACTTCCTCCCACTGGTGGTTGCGGTGGGAGACAGCAACCACACCCAGAGACTTAGATGCATAAGTAAGTTTTACGCTGCTGAAGGTGATGTTGTGCGTCTCTGTAGTCAGTAAAAGTTGTTCCTTCTGAGATATTTTGTAGCCTTTCTTCCAACAGATCATGCACAATTTGCTAGGTGTCCTCAGTTGGCACCCATGGCTTCCCCAAGTCTTCCCATCTCCAGCTGTGAGTTGAACAAAAACACCAGACGCTGTCACCAGCAGCCACTTGCCACACACCTCTCCTGCCGCCTCTACCAGACCTGCGACCATGCTGTGCTCATCTCCGGTGAGATGTTTTTTGGTGATGCAGACTAATTTTCCCTGATGTTGGAAGCACAGAACTTGTTGATGATTGGTTGGTTACACTTCAGGTGGGTGGCGTCAACAGATGACATTTCAGCGTCATGTGCAGAATCTTCAAAGGTTCTACAGAATGCTCCGGATCAACGGTTTCCACAAGGACCACATAAAGATATTTTTTGCCAGCAGCGGACACATTCAGGGTAGGACTCCCTAACATTAAGGGCTTCCATTTATGATTGTGTAAGCAACTTCTGTATCCACATTCTGCCACTGCAGATGAGCTGGAGGGTGCCTACTCAGCCACGGAGAAAGCAGTTATCCGTAACCACCTCTCGTACATGTGCAGGAAACCACACTGTGCCGACTCCTTAGTGCTCTACCTGAACTCGCCCACACGCAGCGACGGCACCATGCTTCTGTGGGACGGCAACCTCAATGGCATCGTAAGAGAGTCAGATACTGTAGATGATCAGGTTGATGTTGAGCACTGGATATTTGACACATTATCGCTTCTACCTGTCACCGGTTCAACTTCCTTGGTAGAACCTTTTTTTATCTCTTTCTCCCACTAGGCTGATTTAAAGGAGCGCTACTCGGTCAACGAGCTGATGGCCGATCTGGCCGCCTGCCGGGCGACCCGTGTTTTGATGTTTGTGGACCAGAACTACAGCGGCGTTCTGTTGAAAAGGCTGCGAGAATCTCAGAAACATCTCAACGTAGTTCTGATCCAGAGCCAGAAAAGGCAGATTGAGAGCTACGACAGGATGAGCTCAGGCTGGGAGGACAGCAGCTGGGCTCATGTCCGTCCAGCAACCTGCCTGCTGGACCACCTACAGAAGGTATTTTATTGCATTGATTGTCTGAATGTTGAGTGCTCAAATTCGGTCAAAAGAATAAATTGCTTGGTAGTGGGCGGACTTTAACCGTCCCGCACTTTCAGAAACTGACATATCAGACTTTTTCTCCAAGATGAGAAGTGCATTAGGGCATTTCCTCTGGTACCCTTCATTCCCACCAGAGGTCATATCATGAGTGCCCGATGACAACCATGTACAGTCAAACCTCGTTTTTTTATGAACTCATATGATTTGGTTTTCACCAAGAAGTTTGGCTGAACTTTTCCTTTTCATTCTCCCAGTTTGATTGCACAGCAAACTAGTCCACTTGCCCTTTACTGTCTCATTTCACGGAATGGACTGGCCCAACAAAGCATGCTACACTCTGCTGACTCACTGCCCGTGCGTTTTCTATGGAGTGTGACTACTAAATAGCCCACCGCAAGGCCAAAGTTATGCAGTTGCTGTTGATTGGCGAGGAAAATGGCGCCGCTGTGTCTGGTCCCCCATGCACCCGGAGTGCGGAGTGACCGAGCGGGTGTGGCAATATGGAGGAGGTCGGTCAGGTATGGGGGTCTAGGCGGTGTATGGCTTTGAATGTGAGCAGAAGGACTTTGTAGTGGGTGCGTTGTGTGACGGGGAGCCAGTGGAGCTGCCGTAGGACTGGTGAGAAGGGGTTTGTGGAGGGTGTGTTTGTGATGATGCGAGCGGCGGAGTTTGGTACCTGTTGAAGTTTATGGAGTTTTTTGGGGAGGAGACTAAACAGGAGAGAGTTGCAGTAATTGGGGCGGGAGGTGACGAGGCTGTGAACAAGAACGGCGGTGGAGCGAGAGAGGGACGGAGACGGTGGACTCTATGAAGGTGAAAGGAGGCGGAGCGAGTGATGCTGTGGATGTGGGACGTGAAGGAGCGCGTGCTGTCGAGCCCACACCCTTTACCTGAGGGGAGGGGAAGATGGAGGAGCTGCCAATTGAAAGAGATAAACTGTTGATTTTATTAAGAGTGGATTTAGTGCCAGCGATTAGAAATATTTAGTTTGAGGAAGTTTGAGGTGAACCAGGATTTTATTTCAATGAGGCAACTGGTCAGGCAGCAAGGTATGAGAGTGGAGTTGGTTTCGCTGGAGATATAGAGCTGGGTGTCATCCGCACAGCAGTGGAAGTGGATAGAGTGCTTTCTGAAAATGTGACCAAGGGGAAGCAGGTAGATTATGAACAGTAGGGGCCCGAGGACAGAACCCTGCGCAACACCAGATGTGACAGGGAAGGGGTGTGCGGGGAAAGACTTGAGTTGAATGAACTGGGTGCGGTCTGAAAGGTGGGAGCGAAACCAGGTGAAGGGAGTATGTGTGATGCTGACGGAGGAGAGTCTGTCCAGGAAGATGGGGTGTGAGATGGTGTCAAAGGCTGCATGAGGTCAAGCAGAAGGAGAATGGAGAATAAACCAGAGTCAGCAGAGAGGAGAAGGTCATTTGAGAAGGGTGTTCCAGTGCTATGGAGGGGACGGAAGCCAGATTGGAATTGTTCATACAGGTTATTTGAAGAAGGGTGGGTGTGAAGTTGTGCAGCAACAGTTTTTTCAAGAAGTTTGGAAATGAAAGGAAGGTTTGAGATGGGACGGAAATGATTGAGATCAGCAGGGTCAGAACCAGGTTTATGGAGTAACGGAGTGACAGCAGCAGTCTTAATAGGGGAGGGTACAGAACCAGGGGTGAGGGAAACATGAATCATGTTGGTGATGAGGGGGCGGTAAATACGGAGTTTGAGGACCCTCAGTCAGTCATTATGACTGATATCTGTTTTGAAGCGTGTTTGAGCTGCGGCTAGCTTACCTGCTGTGCGTCAGTTTCCAAGGCGACCTGCTGCTACCCCCCCACAGTGGTCCCAGCCCAGCCCAACAATGTGGATCAGCTGTGTGTGGTTCATCCTGTACTTTATCCACCATCCAGCACTGTTCCAGTATTCAGACACCGAGTTTAAACACTATGTAAAGCGCCTGCACTGCTCCTGTCAATCATTGGAGGCCACCTCCCACCATTCTAGCTACTCTCTACCGACCTCCAGGCCAAACAAGGATCTTATCACTGACATTACATCACTTCTGGCATATCTGTCCACACTGTCATCTCATGCACGAATACTTGGACATTTCAATATTCATATGGACACTATCCCTAAGGATTTCACATCCTGTCTGGACAGTTTTGGACTTGAGCAATTTGCCAACTTTCCCGCCCACAATAAAGGACATATCCTGGACTTAATCTGCTGCTCAGGAGTGACACCAACGGGCTGTAAAGCTGACCACCTCCATACTCTGACCATCTGCCTTTTCCATTCAACGTCAGCCTCTCTTTTAACAAGTCAAAGCCACCACGTTCTATACATTTCCGTAAAATCAAAGATATGAACCTGGACAACTTCCCATTCCTCATCGGTAATCTCCTCGGTGCCGACATCTTATCTACAACGGATGAGTTACTCACACACTACAACACCCATCTTCATAACCTTCTCCACACTCACAACCCGATCGGTCTCTTTCACACGCACTGCACCCTGGTACACCCCCACCCTCAGACACTTACAAGCAAAAGGCCCACTCCCCATTGTTCTCATTAAAGCCCCCCTTCCTGCATTATCCCCGTGTTGACTTTAAAAAGAAAAGTGTAGGGAGCAGCGAGAGCCAAAAACGTGCCGGCATTCACTCAGCCCGGAACCGGAGGCGGGCTGAAGGATGTTTTTAAATTTGTTAGGCCGGGTCTCCTTTATCTTTTATATTAAGTATGTATACATATATTTCTATATTAATGTTTCGATTTATTCAACAGTCTTAGATCATGGGTTGGTCCGACTGTTTTGAAACATGTAATGGTCAGGCCACTTATCAAGAAATCCACCCGTGTTGACTCATTTTAGACCTGCTTCAACCTGCTAAGTCATTTTTAGAAAAGGTTTTAGAAAATGTAGTTTTTTTTCAGCTCCATCTTCTTTTAGATACGTTTCAGGCCCTGAGTATGCACTACTTAAAGTTCAAAACGACATTCTTTAATAGCACTCCAGAAAACGTGTGTTGGTGCTGAGGCTTGACCTCACTGCGTCATCTGACCCATCCTTCCTCCTCCAGCGTTTGGCTCACACTGTTAGCCTTTCGTGGGTCCGTTCTTCACTGGTTCAAATTATATTTGACAAACCGGACCTTTGCCGTAACGAATAATGATTCTTCCACTGCTCTCCTGTCCTCTGGTGTGCCTCAGGGATCCATTCTTGGACCAGTCCTCCTCTCTTTATATTTGTTTCCCCTCAGTTCGGAGTTTGACAAGCACAACCTTTTCTTTCATTTTTATACTGATGACCTTCAACTCTACTTACCGGTTCTTCCAAACAACCCTAACTCCCTGTATGCCATTTTTAACTGCATTGGGGACATCAAGAAATGGCTGTCATTTAATTTTTTACATTTAAATAAGTCCAAAATGGAATGTATGGTATTTTGTTCAAACTAGCTTACTGGTGTTGTCCCCGATCTGGATTCTCTTGCCCCTTATTGTAAATCTCGGGTTAATAATTCAGGTGTTAAGTTTGATAACTACCTGAATTTCAACAAACGTATTAGTTCTGTTGTTGAAGCTAATTTTTTACAGCCCCGCCTTCTGGCTAAAGTGAAGCCCTTTGTTAGTTGGCAAGATCTTGGAATGGCCATGCATGCATTCATTAGTTGTCGCGTTGATTACTGGAACGGCCTGCATGTTGGTATCAAGCAGTCTTTGCTCAACCGCAACTGGTACAAAATGCTTCTGCGCGGCTTTTGACCAGCACTCGTAGACAGAGTCACATCACTCCAGTTCTGCTTTCTCTGCACTGGCTTCCAGTCTGTTTCAGAGTTGAATTTAATGTTTGATGTTGGTTTTTATGACAATTTATGGTGCCGCCCCTTCCCATTTATATGAGTTTTAAAACATTCATCGCCCCAGCAAAGCTCTGCAGCCGGCCAACCAACAGCTGCTAGAGCTCCCTAATTGTAAACAGTGGGGTGATCCCTCCTTTTCTGTGTCTGATCCCAGGCATTGGAATGTCTTACCTGTTGAATTTTGGTGCATCTCATTTGTTGAAGAAAAAACCTAAGACTCATTTGTTCCAAACTGCATTTGGCACTTAGACGCATTCCGCATAAGCGGAAGAAAATGGATGGATGGATATTCTTTTAATGTATTTTATTTGTTGTTTTATTAAGCTTGTCTTGTATTTCTTGCACTGTTGTACAGCACTTTGGTTCAGCCACACTGATGTAAGCGGCTGTAGAAATAAAATGTGATTGATTGTTTGAAAGAAATTTGCAACTGTCAGCAATTTCATAAAGAAGCAGAGTTGAATGTTGAACTGGATTTAAAATGTTTTCAATGGGGAAAATGGTCTTGTTTTTGTTGACATGAATTGTGCAGATGATATAATATGTCTCTTGTGTCAAATCTTTTTTTATTTTATGGATTCAAAAGGAACTTCCATGGAGGAACAACTGGGAGAGTCTGCAAATGCAGGGGGAGCCAACAGGCTCAGCTGAAGCGAAGAAGATTCAGATCCTGGACAGCACTGATGAGAAAATAGGCAGAGACCTACAGTTGTCTACCTACAATACTGCTGAAGACATATTCAGGGTACTTGAAAACAGATATGGTAACAAGTCTACAATTGCCCTGGAGATAATCGAGGACCTGGATAAAATTTGTGCCTTGAAGTCAAACCAACCAAAGAAACCAATTGACTTGATCCAGTCTGTAGAGAAGGCCCTGGATGATCTCATCGAGATTGGAAACACTGGAACCCTCAAGAATCCTCTAGCCATTAGATCTATAGAAAGAAAGTTACCGAACACCATGAAAAAGAATGGCTTGTATCAACCCAGCAAATGCTGTTACACCAGACAATCAGTGATAGTCTCCTCAAGTTCCTGAAAACTCAAGAAGAGGTTCTAGAGAAATTAGAGCAGCTTGGGGTGAGTGAAAAGGCTGAAAAGGTCAAAGCTTACCCGGAGAAGGAGTATGCGTCAACTCGATCCACAAGAAAAGGTGGATGTGTTGCCTGTGGAGACAAAAAAAAACAAAGAAAAGATTTTGTTCTGCAAGAAGTTTAAATAACTTAGGCCTAGTGAAAAGTTAAATGCTGTGGAAAAACTGGGAGCATGCAAGAAGTGCCTGGTATGTCATGAGAATGATGGTGAATGTAAGGATACATACCTGTGTAGAAAACGGAACTGCAGGAGAGGGAGTTCTGCAGACCACAATTTCATTCTTTGCCGGACAGAAGACTGAAAGCGGATTAAAGCAGACGGAGCACAAAAGTCAGGTGTGAGTAGGCACAAGCCTATAGAAGAGCAAGAAAGATTTGTATCTGAACTCACCCCAGAGATAGTGGAAAAGTTTTGGAGAGCTTTCACCAACACCATTGCAAAATCCCACTGAGCTAATAAGAATCAAGTGGAGGATGCAGATGTGGCAACTGTCAGCCTGGAGGCAAGGAAATGACATTAAGTGAAGAAAGAGAACTGGAAATTATAAGAAAAGGTCTCACTTATGTTAAAGCAGATGCTCATAGTAACAAACCACACTGGGACATAAAGTACCTATGGATTGAAGATCCATAGTCTTTACCCATCTACCCAACAATAGGAGTGGAGTTGAAGCCACCTTTCTGAGGACAGAAAACCAACTGAAGAAGGAAACCCAAATGAAGAGTAGCATATGGAGCTCAAGTCCATGAAATGGTACAAAGAAGAGCAGCAAGGAAGCTCACCAAAGACGTTATTGCCACCTGGAAGGAACCTGTATAGTATGTCAACCACTTGGTGGCACCAAATCCACATTCTGTCAACACCTGTGCGTCTGGTATGGAACAGCAGCCAAAACTTCAAGTGATTCAGCATGAACGACCTTCTGCTGAAAGGGCCTGATCTCCTCAATCCATTTCGAGCAGTGGTATTCAGGTTCAGAAGTGGTGTGCATGTTGCCCTCTGTGACATCAAAAAGATGTATAATTCTGTGTGGTTGGAAGATCTGGAAATGCATCTCAACAGACTTCTCTGGAGAGACTCAGAGGATGGAGAGTTTGAAGAGTATGCCATAACCAGAGTCAACGTTGGCGAACGTCCAACAGGCTGCATCGCACAGCTGGAGATGGCAAAACTGCTCAGTTGACAGAGTAACGCAGGATCCTAGGAGAGGACTCTTATATTGATGTCCTGACTTCCCACAATGACCTGGAAAAGCTGGACAAGATCACCAAAAGAGTCGAGGGAATCCTGAAAGCAGGCGGATTCTTCCTCAAGCCGTGAGTCTGGTCAGGCCAAAGTGGGAGGCAGTACCATGAGCCTGAAAATCCAGGAGCATTGTCAGAGTGCTCATTCTCCCAAACCAAATGAGGGAAGGGGACACCAAAGCCATGGGGGTTGGATGTCTTGTTGAAAGTTACAAAGTCTACCCAATGACCTCAATAAACATTTAAAGAGGAAGAATAAAAAGCGAATGGGTCAAAAGAGCTGATAGACAAAACTCCTAGCCCACTGACTAGGAGAGAACTGCTAAGCCAAGTAGCTAGCTTGTATGACCCAATAGGACTGGTTACACCAGCTAAACAAAAAGGTGCTATTTTAGCAAGGAAAGCATTCCCAGAAACTCGCAGCGGCTCGGCCCGATATACCTGGGACGATCCACTGTCTGAAAAGTTGCGGGAGTAAGCCATTCAGCTGTTCAAAGAATACATACGCCTCAATCAAGTCACTTTCCACAGAAGCCTCACACAAGGCAATTGTATTAAAAGGCCACGGGGAATAACATTCTCTGATGGAAGTGTCCAGAGCTCGGAAGCTGTGGTATATCTCAAATGGGAGACAGAGGAAAGCATTGAAGTCAGACTGGTTGAGTACAAGGCAAAGCTCACATCACTTGACCAGAAGGAAGAACCAGTAAGAGTTGAAATATGTAGTGCTGTCCTTGCAGTTTGACTCTGAAGGTACTTTGAAATGCACAGTCGTATGGAGGTTGAACGATGGCTCCGTATGCTGGATAATCAAACTGTGTTGGGTGCAATCCAAAGAGACAGCTACGGCTATGAGAGCTTCTATGCAAACAGAGTTGGAGAAATCCAGATCTGGTGATGACTGATGTTGGATCCCGGAAGACCTCAATGTTGCAGACATCACGAAGAGAGGTGTAGCTCCAGAGGACCTCCAGCAGAATTCTGTGTGGCAAAACAGACCTGTATTACTGAAGCAACCTTTAAAACAGTGGCCTAAAAAGTCTGACAAGGAAACTCCACCATATGCCAAAGAAGGCATAGACAGACTTCAGAAGAAGTCTTTCTCAGCAGCATTCACCAGATCACAGGTTAAGAAGAACAAAGGTGGAGTGTCCTGTTTCAGCAGGCCCAAGTTCTGTCATAGTTAAAGAGGAGAAAGACGACAATGATGCACTTTGAAGCAGTCAAAATGGAAGTGAATCCAAGATTCAGTTTCAAAGTATATCTGCTGGGTGTGCAGTGAGAGAACTCTTTGACACAAGGAAGTACAGCAGCATAACTAAATTGATCAGTCATTGTCTGGGTGTGGAGAGCTGCAATAAAATGGAAAAGGCTGCTGACTGAAAGTCTTAGCCCATCTCCAGTATGCCAAATTGGGAGGAAATTCCTTCAACAGAGATTCGAAAGTCCAAAACCAAACAAGCTGTACTTACTGTCGGGGAATGTGAGGATGCACAGAGAGATCTCTTTCTTGCAGTCCGAAGAATGCAGCCTTTCAAGAGACCACCCTCAAACAGGCTTACTTTGTACAGAGATGGTTTCAGATTTTTCAGATTTTTTTTCATTTTTAATGATGAAAAAACTGCTGTACCTATCTTACCTTACCTCAAACCATGAAGAGATTGCAGGTACACTACTCCGGATGAGAAAGACAACCTGGGTGATAGAAGGCCGGAAATTCTCAATATCAGAAGGTTGTTGACAACAGCATGATATGCAGAAAAACCAGAGCCAGGAAATGCCATCAGATCATGAGTGACCTTCCACCTGAGCAAATAATACCAGCCAGACCATTTGAATTCACTCGGTGGATTAATTTGGACCTTATGAAGTGAAGGAGGAGGTATGAAAGAAAGTAAGGCTTAAGGTATGGGGGATTTTGTTCTGCTGTATGGCGTCCTGAGCTCTGCACACAGATGTTGTCAGTGACCAATCATTTGAAAGTTTCCTGGTGGCCTACAAAAGTTCACAGCTTGAAGAGGGCATCTGAAAAAATTGTGGTCAGATCCTGGAAAGAACTTTGCAGGGGCCAGACCTGCCCTAAGGGAGCTCTATCTCCTACCGGAGCAGGTGGAAAACTGAGAAATTGAAAATAAAGCTTCCTAGCATGGGACAGAATGGAGTTGGAAGTTGCACCCAGCTCATTCCCCTCACAGAAAAGGAGCTGCAGAGGCAGCTGTGCGCACAGTGAAGCGAGCCTTGCGCAACCTGGGAGTAGATGGATGTTTTACATGGAGTGAGTTCCAAACCTCCCTCTATATGGCTTCTAACCTTGCCAATGGGAGACCTATAGATGCTAGAACTCTGAACCCAAATTCCCTTCGGCTTGGAAGAACTGGACCCAGAGGGGATCTGGGAAGCTTTGAGTTTGGAGGATACCCTTACAAAAGGTATAGAGCCATCCAAACTGAAGTTGACCGATTTTGGAGAAAATGGAGTCAGTTAGCTGGGCCTAATCTATTCATTAGAAGTAAGAGGCTCACAGCACACAGGAATGTGGCTGTTGTCGATGTCGTCTTGTTGGCTGACCAGAATGTTTTGAGGGCTCAGTAAAAACTTGCCAGAGTCAACACGGACGAGAAGGGCATTATCAAAGATGTACACGTCCGAACCGTCCCCAGTTATCCAGTCCCTACTGTAAAGCCTAATAAAAAAGGACAATCAAAGAAACTCTTGACCAAAATCCCTGCTACTCATAGAGACGTCAAACGTGTAATTGTTCCACTTTGTGCAGAAGAGCAAAAACAAAGCCATCAGGAACAAAACAGACGCTCAGCTAAAGCTGGTGTGACCTCCTTGGGTTCAAGAACCAGGAGGTCAAGTGGGAGGTGTTGCGTCAAATCTCAAATCACACTGATCTCAAACTCCTTCACTCAGACATGCATTCAGCTCCCAGCCTCCAAACCTGCAGGGGGACAGAAGGAACTGGTTGCTAGTGCACCAGGAGACATCAAGTGCATCTGCACGAAATGTTTGTGAACAAAGGAATCACACTGGCAGCAGGCACCAAGGAAATTATACTGGCATTTTGACCAAAAACTGAAACCCAAAAGAACTCACCTCACGGATCAAGCTACTGGAGACGCAACTGGAACATTTTGGAACATACGTGTAAATTGAAAAGCTGAATTGTTATTGAAGTTATTGCAGTAGAGTTGAATTGTTTAATTATGAAGCCCAACTGGCTTATGTTCATTACATGGAGTCAAATAACTTGAATATTTTGTTTGGTACTAAATATATTTTGCTACACTATCATGGGTCAATCATTGTACTGAGTGACCTTAAGGTTTGGGTTTATGTTTGCATCCATCCATCCATTTTCTATGCTGGAGCCCACCCCAGCTGGCTTTAGGCGAGAGGTGGGGTGCACCATTGCAGGGCAGACATTCACACTCACATTTACACTCTAATGGACAATATAGAGCGGCCAATGACGCTAACATGAATGTTTTCTTGCAATGGGGGAGGAAAGCGGAGTACCCGGAGAAAAGCCACACAGAACATGCAAACTCCACACAGAGATGCCCAACGGAGATTCCAACCCTGAACCTCCTGACTGTGAGGCCAAAGTGCTACCCACACATCCACCATGCGGCCATGTTTGCATTCATTTCAATTAATTTAAATTGTATTGTTTAAGTTGTTTTAATGTAAGGTTACTAAATTAAATATTAAGATACTTGATCAAATACACTGCCCTGCGATTGACTGGCGACCAGTCCAGGGTGTACCCCGCCTCTCGCTCAAAGTCAGCTGGGATAGGCTCCAGCATAGCCGCGACTCTGATGAGGATAAGCGGCATAGAAAATGAATGAATGAATGATCAAATACACGTGCAAATTTCTAATTTTGCTGTCTCAAATGTTCTAATTGTTTACACAATTTTTTTTTTTCTCTAATCCAATTTGGAGGTGTTTTTGAAAATTGGTAAGTTTAATTGCAATTTAAAATGATGAATTTAATAATTGAATGTTTGTATTGCTTTTTTAAAGGTTATCAACCTACAAACCTATCAATTGTACTAATTCAACCAAACCGCTTTTTGAGTCCGCAAGATTTGAGTTGTCCCTGGCGTCCTTCAGTATTGATCAGGCATTTTTCAAGTTTGGGCAAGAGCTGAAAAGAGCATTTAAGTACATGAAGACACTGGAAAATAATTTGGTACTTGGGCCTTCAGGAAGGATTTAGCTCACCCAACCTCTTAGGTGGGTTGGGTGAGCAGCACCATTGCCATTTTGTACCAAGAATGAATAGTACATAAAAACAGAGTATAACAATGTGTGTCTGCTTTCTTCATGTTTGAACAGGATCAATTAAGTCAGGGTGGTCCAAACCTTCTAAATTTTAACTTTTGACAAGGGCCACTTTATATGATATTTTGTCATGCAAAACATATAGAAATGCTAAGAAGTTATATACAGTATACAGTATTTTAAAAAATGCATCTTGGCATTGTCATATACAGTAGTGTTCAAAATAATAGCAGTCCAATGTGACTATTAAGATTAAGTACTGTTATTTGTATATTTTTCAGCTACATGGGAAACAAGTTACCAGTAGTAGGTGCAGTAGATTCTCAGAAAACAAGACCCAGCATTCATGATATGCACTCTCTTAAGGCTGCGCAATTGAGGTGACCCCTATTTAAGGATGAAACTAGCACCTTTTGAACATGCATTTCTGTTGTTTTGAACATCCAAAAATTGTTGTTTGTTCAGGTAAAATGATCTCCAATGCTTTAAAATGAAGAGCAAAACCAGAGACTCGTGGCAGAAAACAGAGAACAACAATCCAAATTGATTGAAAGAATAACCAAAATGGGAAATGCTCAGCCAATGATCAGCTCCAGGATAATCAAAAACAGTCTGGAGATACCTATAAGTACTGTTATAGTTGGAAGAGGTCTGTGTGAAGCTAATCTATCACAAGAATCCCCCACAAAGTCCCTATTTAAAAAAAAGGCATGTGCAGAAGAGGTTACAATTTGCCAAAGAGCACATCAACTGGCCTAAAGAGAAATGGAGGAACATTTTGTGAGCTGATGAGAGTAAAATTCTGCTTTTTGGGTCCAAGGGCCGCAGACGGTTTGTGAGACTGAATTGAAGCCACAGTACACAGTGAAGACAGTGAAGCATCATGATATGGGCAAGTTTCTCCTACTATTTATCCCATAGCAGGGATCATGGATCCGTTTGCATCAGTTCAAATACTTGAAGAGGTCATGTTGTCTTATGCTGAAGAGGACATGCCCTTGAAATCAACAAGGCCATCACCCCAAACACACTAGGAAACAAACACGTGACATCAAAAATGCTGTTTGTGAAGCAAAAGCAAGAAATGTTGATGAATTGTGGAATGTTGTTAAAGAATGTTGGAGGGGAATAACAGCTGAGTTGGTAGAGTCCATGCCACACAGATGTGAAGCACTTATAAAAAATGCCATGGAAAATGACTGGAAAATGGTGGCTTCAAAGAGATTTTGGTCCACCATCGGCCGTCTCAGGAGGGGGAAGCAGTGCACACAGTCAACACCGTGTATGGTGGGGACGGTGTGCTGCTGACCTCGACTCGAGATGTTGTGGACCGGTGGAGGAAATACTTTAAAGACCTCCTCGATCCCACCGACACGCCTTCCAACATGGAAGCAGTACCTGGGAACTCTGAGGCGGGTTCGCCTATCTCTGGGGCTGAGGTTACCGAGGTGGTCAAAAAGCTCCTTGGTGCCAAGGCCCCAGGTGTGGATGAGATCCGCCCGGAGGTCCTTAAGGCCCTAGTTGCTGTGGGAGTGTCTTGGTTGACACGACTCTGCAGCATCGCGTGGACATCGGGGTCGGTGCCCCTGGACTGGCAGACCGGGGTGGTGGTCCCGCTTTTCGAAAAGGTGGATTGGGGGTTGTGTTCAAATTCACACTCCTCAACCTTTTCGGTAAAGTCTATTCAGGGGTTCTGGAGAGGATCCGCCGGATAGTCGAATCTCGGATTCAGGAGGAGGAGTGTGGATTTCTTCCTGGTTGTGGAACTGTGGACCAACTCCACAGGGTCCTTGAAAGTTTGCCCAACCCGTTTACATTTGTTTAGTGTACTTGGTGAAGGCATTCGACCGTGTTCCTCGGGGAATACTGTGGGGAGTGCTCCGGGTATATGGGGTATCGGATCACCTAATCCAGGCGGTTCGTTCCCTGTATGACAAGTGCCAGAGTTTGGTTTGCATTGCCGGCAATAAGTCGGACCCGTTTCCAGTGAGGGTTGGACTCCGCCAGCGCTGTCCTTTTCCTCGGGGCCTTCTCCCGGCTGGGCATACCCGAAACACCACACCAGGAAGGTGCCCGGGAGGCCTACGGACTAGATGCCCGAGCAACCTGAAGGAGCAGCAGATGGCTGAGCTGCTTACCCTCAACTCTTAGGGTGAGTCCAGCCACCCTACCGAGGAAACACATTTCGGCCGCTTGTATCCGTGATCTCGTTCTTTTGGTCATGACCCATAACTCATGACGATATGTGAGTGTGGGAACGTAGATTGATCTGTATACAGAGAGCTTTGCTTTCCGGCTCAGCTCTCTCTTCACCACGACGCTCCGGTACAGTGACCGCATTACTGCTGACGCTGCACTAATCCGTCTGTCGACCTCACACTCTAACCGTCCTTCACTCATGAACAAATCCCGAGATACTTAAACTCCTCCACCTAAGGCAAGACCGTCCTCTCAGCCGGGAGGGTACAGTCCATCCGTTTCCGACTGAAAACCATGGCCTCGGATTTGGAGGTGCTGAGTCTCATCCCCGAAGCTTCACACTAGGCTGGAAACCGCTCCAGTAAACGCTGAAGGTCACAGCCTGATGAGGCCATAAGGACCACATCGTCTTCAAATATCATCGGCGAGATCCTAAGGTCACCAAGCACCAAGTGTTGCTTCTTCGAGCTGGGCTCGGCTCCACGGGTGAAGGCCCGGCCACTAGGTGCTCGCCTGCAAGTCCCTCCCCAGGCTTGGGTCCAGGGTGAGGCCCCAGTGTCCCACGTCCGGGCGGGGTGCGGTCACTTCTCTTGATTTTAATAATAAGGGTCTTCTGAATCACTCTTAGTCTGGCCCGTCACCTAGAATCTGTTTGCCTCAGGAGGCCCTACCAGGGGGCATAGAGTCCCCGACAACACAGCTCCTAGGAACACTCGGGCACTCAAACCCCTCCACCACAATAAAGTGGTATTTCACGGAAGAAGGGGCTATCCGTCATTTTGTAAAATTACAACATCTTCATCTTTAGATTTCAACATTTATCTCCTAATACTTTTACTTTATTCCTGTAATATTACTGCTGAGTTTCCCATCTTTACTTTCAGGCATCAAGCTATCAAGGGAGGGAAAATGCTGGTATCACTGTGAGGATGCTAGCTGGCCTTGCGAAGTGAATGTGAAATCAGTTCTATTGCTAATAATGCTTATGTGACATGGGCCAGCACTCCTGATTCTGAAGGCCCTGGGTGGACTTTCCGTTCATTTAATGTATTTATTACCAAAGATCTGGTGCTAAATGAATTTCTTTCTTTGACATTGATATCAGCATTTGAATTACATTTTTTAAGGAATTAGAATCTTAAGATCATTAACGTCCTGCCCTCTGACATCATCTTGATTTGCAGAGCGCTGGTGCACCCCAAGCACTGGACCAGTGGGCCGGCCTTCTCAATGTTACCCTGGCAGGAGCCCCCTGCAACACCACGCCACCCCTAACGGACAGCGAGATGCGGCGGGAGTACCAGGGATGCCAAAACCTGCCGACTGCACTCTGGCACAGGAAGTACCAGAGGATCAACTAAAAAAACCCTCGAAGATGGACCAGAGAGCCAGGGGCAAACGACTCACAGGGCACATCAAATACATGTTAACGCAGCGCAGGGGTGTCCAAAGTGTGGCCCTGGCAGCTGTTTTTTTAGTGGGCTAAGGCACAAAATATTAAGAGAATTATGAAGAATTTCCTATGGTCATGAGTTATGGGTCAGGGTGAGGAGCTCGGCCATCCGTGAGGAGCTCAGAGTAGAGCCGCTGCTCCTTAACATCGAGAGGAGCCAGTTGAGGTGGCCTAGGACACGCTGGAGGGACTATGTCTCACAGCTGGCCTGGGAACGCCTTGGTGTCCTCCCGATGGAGCTGGAAGAGGTCGCCGGGGCCCGGGAAGTCGGGACTTCCCTACTGAAGCTGCTGCCCCCGCGACCCGGACCCGGATAAGCGGTGGAAAATGGATGGATGGATGGATGAAGAATTTATTGGCACCGTGTGGGAAAAAAAGTTCTATTTTAAGCAGAATAAGATCACAATATTTTCAGGAAAAAGAGAGTTGAAATAGTAACAAAAAACCTTTGTTATTATATGTCCTAATATTATGAGAAACAGACCAAAAAATATTTTGAAAATTTGGGAAAATTAGAAGGGAAAAAAGTTCTGATATTACAATAACAGAAGAAAATCACTTTATGAGAATCAAATCGTAATATTCCGAGGAAAAATGTTAAAGAAAAAAGATTTTGTAAGGTGACATAATGAGAGCAGGGGCAGGAGGTGGGGGGGATATTTATCTGGCGCTGCTGGGGAGTTAACAGGTTTTTGGAAAGCACGTATTCCATTCCATTTTCTTCCGCCTATCCGGGTCGCGGGGGCAGCAGTTTCAGTAGGGAAGTCCAGAATTCCCGGTCTCGGAAAGCACGTATTGTTGCTCCTTTTTTATTCTCACTTAGCGTCAGCGGGAGGCTGATGTCAGGTCCGCCCCGCCCAAATAATCCACAAATTCGATGCAAATTACTCGGTGCTGTCTTGTAATAATGATAGGAATATGGGAAAAAGGTTGGGAAAAAGTTATAATATTACGGGGATAAAATTGCTATTTTTTGCATGCTTGTCACACGTCAATATTTCATGTCATCCAAAAAGTGTAACTATTAGTCAACGACAACACAACTCAACACACTTTTTAAACGAACCTTTTTATAATGAAGGGGGCAGAATAGCAAAGCTACATGGCCTGTGTGAAAAAGTGATGTTAGCCTAAAGCTAATAAGTGTTTGGGTCCCCTGTAGCAGCAACAACTGCAATCAAGCGTTTTTGATAACTTGCAATGAGTCTCTTACAGCGCTGTGGAGGAATTTTGCAGTATTGTTGTCATTCCGCCCCATTTTAGACTTTTCGAGCATTAAGCACCTTTTCAGCACCATAACAGGATTCAGCTCAGACTTCCAGTCAGACTCCCAAGTCTTTAGCCAGTCAGAGGTGGACTTGCTGGTGTGTTTTGGATCTTTGTCCTCCTGCACGACCCAAGTTGCTTTCAGTTTGAGAAAGATGACTGAACATTCTCCTTCAGGATTTTTTCATGCTTTCATTTATCACAGCAAGTCTTCCAGGTCCCGGAGCGCCAAAACGGTCCCAGACCATCACACCACCACCACCATATTTTACTGTTGTTTTTGTTCGGCAGTTGTTTTGGCCTTGGAACTCTGCCGTGCAGGCCGTTTTTGCCCCGTGTCTTATGAAAGACTGAACACTTAACTGAGTTCAGTGAGGCCTGCACTTCTTTACATCTTGTTGTGGGGTCTTTTGTGACCTGAGTCGTCATTGCGCTGTTGGGGTCATTTCCACACTTACAGATCTCGTTTCTTTTAAGGGGGGTCAATGTCTTTTTCACACAGAGCCATCTAGCTTTGGATTTGATTGGCGTGTAATAAAAAAAGTTTCATTTAAAAGTGCATTTTGTGTTCAATTGTGTTGTCATTGACTATTATTTGTGCTGGGTTGATGATATGAAATATTTAGATGTGACAAACATGTTCTTACCCTACTGTATCAAAGTGGTGGAAAAAGTTTGGACACCCCTGTGTTGGCATTGATCACATGCATGTGTAGACGGTCAGTAGATGTTGTGTGTGTGCGTGCTTTCTACCCTAAAGCTGACCTTGGACTGTAAGCATGATGATGACAGCTCCTCCCGAGGGGGTGTCCTGAACCTGAGTGTCACTTGTGTAGAAGTGTGTGTGTGTGTGGAGGTTCAGCAAGAGGACAGCCACTTTGGTATCAACCAATCTTATAATTGTCCATAAGCTTGTTTTGTTAGATGTGTTGATTTTGTTCTTGGACTACTGTGCAAAAGTGGAAAACAGGGACGTGTGAACACTACAACCGATTAAATGCATCCTGAATCTCTACTGGTGGGCTGGCCTCGGTTTTGTCTTCAACTATTAGAGCTACTCAACAGAGTCAGATCTGCTTTTGCATTTTTGCAGAAGGAAAAAACAAAACATGGAGATGTATTTAAGCATCCCAAATAGAGGAGGGAGGTAGAAGAAAAGCAAGGGACTTGAAGGACATGGGTGAGGAAGAGGAAGCAGAGGTTGGTCTGCAAAGATCATGTTTAAGATATGAAGCGCTGAGACTGCCCTACCGCTTCAACGGCTGGCCATGGCTTTTTAATAAGGCGTCAGTGTGTGTGTGCGGGGTCACTTCAACACACACACACACACACACACACACTCTGCCACAGACTCGCTAACAAGTCGCATTGACTACTGTAATGCTCTGCTTTCTGGTCTTCCCAAAAAGACTACACCAGGTTTACAACTTTGACAAAATTCATCTGCACGTGTCCTGACGAACACCAGGAGGAGAGCCCACATTCCACCGCTTTTAGAATCACTGCATTGGCTCCCCGTGCGCTCCAGGCTCCATACGAAGCTTCTTTTAATAGTTTAGAAGTGTCTTAATGGTCTTGGGCCTTCTTATCTTTCCACACTGCTTTTACCTCAGGAACCCTCCCGCTTCCTGCGGGCTCCTAGGCTTTCCCAAAGTCAGGACATGCACTCAAGGACAGTTCTATGGCCCTCGTCTCTGGAACATGAGCTCAGGGCCGCAGAAACCGTTCATGTTTTTAAGAGCAAGCTCAAGACCCTCCTTTTTAGTTTAGCTTTTGGCTAAAATCTTATTTTCTGGTTTCTTTGTTTGTCTTATCCTGATATTTTGTCATCATCTCTCCATTATTAGTTTGTAACTGCTTTTTCTTCTCGGTTTTTTTACTCTTTTTCCTCTGAGGGAGCCCTCTGCCTCGGGAGTAGCTGCCTGGCTGTTGTCCTGTGGGTGCCCGGGTGGAGGCCCTGCCTCGCCTTCCCTGGGTGCTCTGTGGCGATGCCTTGGCGGCTGTGGTCGATGCCCTGCTCTCGGTGCAGATGGCTCCTCTGATGGAGTTTTCCTCTCCTGTTACCACTCAGCCTTATGTATCTTATCTACCCCATTTGTATTCTTCTTATTCTATTTATATTGAGGGGGGCAGGGGTGGGCGAGGTTGGGACAGGGGTGGTGGGTGCAAATGATGCTGCGTGTGTATACTGGGGATGGGAGCTTAAGAGCTGCTTGGGAAGCGACAGCGTCGTAGGTGGTCCTGCCCCCTGTCCTCGGAACACCAGCTTCACATATTGGATATTTTCTTGTAGATCTCTGGAAAAAATCAAGATGTCATCCAGGTAAACAAATAGAAATGTATTCAACATAGGAGGACATCATTTCGGAGTGTACAGTACACAGTATACAGCTTCTTGACCCGCTCGGCAGTGCGGTTTGAATTTCCCGTTTTCCGGTGAGTTTAACAATGATGACGGGTGTGATAGAGTATTCAACTCTGAAGGGGGGGTGCTGGTCTGATGGTATCTTGGGACGGGGAATCCGGTCAGAGAGTACGGGCACGGAGGCTTTTTCCAAGCAACTTTAACGAAGCGAACATGTAAGGGGATGCGTGTGGTCCATTAGTCATGAACGCACACAAAGATAGATGTATCGTCACTCCTAACGAGCAAAGGCTACTAAAGAATGTACGCAACCGGAAATGACCTCACAAACTGAGTTGCCAAAATAAGAGCCCAGGAAATTACAAGACTGCAGCAAACAAGCACAACAGAACAATAATAAGTAGAAGAGTATACTGTATACATCCAAAACATGGAAGTGCAGCAGTAGAGTTGATGCTCAGGCTGGAGGTGACTTTAAGATGGCGTCAGCTCCCGGCTTTCATGACAGCCAGGCTATCTTGGGAGGGCCAAACTCAATATTTCATAGAAAACCTGGGTCACAGGTACGTACAAATATCTCTCCCGATGACACTGCAGACCTCGCCGCGCCCATGCTGGGTTAGGCCAACAATATTTTTTTCTTACTGCACACAAGTAAAGATATGGAATCATTTTTCCATCCCCATAAAAAAGGCTTGAAGAAAACCACTGAAGGATAATAATGGAGAATAACAATAAAGAGTAATGATACTCGTACTAATACTACTATAATAATAATACAAATAATAGGGAATAATTGCTGTTAGGCATGTTAGCTTAATTGGCAACTCTAAATTGTCCGTAGGTATGCATGTGATTGTGACTGCATATTTATCTATGTGTCCTGCCATTGGCTGGCCACTGGCCCCTGCAGAAGCCAACCTGGCGGTTGCTGCACACAGCGAACGCTTCTCGCCTAAAGTCATAGAGCGACATAGAAAATGTATGGATGTGTGGAACAATTGGGGCAAACTAAATGGCATGGATACCTCACTTGAATACAACCTTGATGAGGAAGGACCTAACTCCCCTACAGTATTCCCCGAGGAACACGGTCGAATGCCTTCTCCAAGTCCACAAAACACATGTAGACTGGTTGGGGAAACTTTCATGCGCCCTCAAGGACCCTGCTGAGAGTATAGAGTTGGTCCACAGTTCCACGATCAAGACAAAAACCACACTGCTCCTCCTGAATCCGAGATTCACTATCCGACGGATCCTCCTCTGCAGAACCCCTGAATAGACCTTACCAGGAATGCTGAGGAGTGTGATCCCGCTATAGTTAGAACACACCCGCCGGTCCCCCTTCTTGAAAAGCAGGACCAACACCCCTGTCTGCCAGTCCAGGGGCACTGACCCTGATGTTCATGCGACGCTGCAGAGTCGTGTCAACCAAGACACGCCCACAACATCCCCCGGGCAGATCTCATCCACCCCCGGGGCCTTGCCACCAAGGAGCTTTTTGACCACCTCGGTAACCTCAGCTCCAGAGATAGGAGAACATCTTTGAAGCCATCCGGATGTCGTTTTCCGTGGCCTCACAGAACTCCTCTCATGTCCAGGTTTTTGCCTCAGTGACAGACAGAGCCCCAGACCACTTGGCCTTCCGGTACCTGTCAGCTGCCTCCAGTGTCACATACGCAAAAACAGCCTGATAGGACTCTTTCTTCAGCTTGGCGGCATCCCTCACCACTAGTGTCAACCAACGGGTTCTGGGATTTCCGCCACAACAGGCACCGACTACCTTACGGCCACAGGTCCAATCAGCCGCATCGACAATGGAGGCACAAAACATTGCCCACTCGGACTCAATGTCTGCTGTCTCCCTTCAAAACATGGTCAAAGCTCTCCCGGAGGTGGGAGTTGAAACTCCTTCTGACAGGGGACTTTGTCAGACGTTCCCAGCAGACCCTGACAATGCGATTAGGTCTGCCAGGTCGGAGCGGCATCCTCCCCCACCATCAGAACCAACTCACAACCAGGTGGCGATCAGTTGACAGCCTTGCCCCTCTCTTCACCCGGGTGTCCAAAACATGTGGACGCAAGTCAGGCGACACAACCACAAAGTCAATCATCGAACTGCGGCCCAGGGTGTCCTGGTGCCCTGTGCACATGTGGACACCTTTAATGCTTGAACATGGTGTTTGTTATAGACAATCCGTGACGGGCACAGATATCTAAATAACAAGACATCGCTCGGGTTAAGATCAGGGGGGCCTTTCCTCCCAGTAACACCTCTCCAGTTCTCACTGTTGCCGCCAACATGAGCGTTGAAGTCACCCAGCAGAACAAGGCGAAACCCCCTGAGGGAGAACTCTCTAGTACTTCCTCTAAGGACTCCAAAAAAGGAGGGTATTCTGAACTACTGTTTGGAGCATAAGCGCAAACAACAGTCAGGACCCGTCCTCCCTACTCAAAGGTGTAGGGAAACTACCCTCTCGTTTACTGGGTTAAACTCCAATGTGCAGGTTTGGAGCTGGGGGGCAACAAGAATTGCCACCTCTGCCCGTCGCCTCTCATTGCTGGCAACCCCAGAGTGGAATGAAATCCAGCCCCTCTCGAGAGGATTGGTTCCATAGCCTTTGCTGTGCGTTGAGGTGAGTCCGAATATATCTAGCCAGAATTTCCGACAACTTAGCTCCTAGGATCATTGGGACACGCAAACTCCTCTAAGGTAAGGACGATAGGAAGGAAGATAGGGAGGAGATTGACCTATTTCATTAATGGAAAGTCATGATGCTCTTCAGCAGATGCCAAATAAGACAGCACCAGGTTCCCTGCTGAATCTTGGTCATTACTAGCCCCAATATTTTTTTTAGAATGATTTTGGAAATTAAAGAAGATTCATGCCTTCCCCCTAATATGAATGCCGCTACAATCAGTCTCCTGCTAAAATCGAATAAGCACCCAACATTCCATTATAGTTATCATCCAATTTCACCAATTAATGCAGATCTTAAAATCATATGCAAAGCGGTAGCTAGAAGGCTGGGGAAAGTTACCCCTCAACTAATACATCCTGATCAGTCAGGATTTATCAAGGGAAGACACTCAACTAATAATGTATGCCATCTAATTCATCTGATAGGTCACTCTATTATCCATAATTCAGAAACCACAATCTCTTTAGATGCCGAAAAAGCATTTGATAGAGTAAACTGGAAATTTCCCCTTGCAACACTACAAAATTTGGTTTCGAAGACTCATTGAGAACATGGATAAAAATACCATACAGGCCTCGGTTCGGACCAATTATCAGATCTCTCCAAAATTCACTCTGCAAAAAGGCAGGGTTGTCCACTCTTTGCTATCTTTATGGAACCTTGTTCAGCCGGACGTTGTCACCGATTCTGTTAATAACCTTCATAGACAGAATTACTAGGTGCAGTCAAGGCGTTTACGGAGTCCAGTTTGGTGGCCTTAGGATCTCGTCTCTGCTATTTGCAGACGAAGTGGTCCTGATGGCTTCATCAGGCTGTGACCTTCAGCGTTTACTGGAGCGGTTTGCAGCTGAGTGTGAAGCTTCTGGGATGAGATTAAGCACGTCCGAATCCGAGGCCATGGTGCTCAGTCGGAAACAGGTGGATTGTACCGTCCAAGTTGAGAATGGGGTCTTTCCCTAGAAGTTCAAGTATTTCGGGGTCTTGTTCATGACTGAGGGAAGGTTGGAGCATGAGGTCAACAGATAGATCGGTGCAGGATCTGCATTGATGTGGTCGCTGTACCGGTACATCGTGGTGAAGACAGAGCTGAGCCGAAAGACAAAGCTCTCTGTTTACCAAACAATCTACGTTCCCACCCTCATCTAGGGTCATGAGTTATGGGTCATGACCAAAAGAACGAGATCTTGGATACAAGCGGCGGAAATGAGTTTCCTTCATAGGCTGGCCGGACTCACCCTAAGAGAGAGGGTGATGAGCCATCTGGAAGGAGCTCAGAGTAGATCCGCTGCTCGTTCACATTGAGAGGAGCCAGTTGAGAGGGCTCAGGCATCCAGTACGGATGCCCCCGTATGCTTACTGGTGAGGTGTTCAGGGCATGCCCGGCTGGAAGAAGACCCCGGGGAAGATCTAAGAGATGTTGGAGGGATTATGTCTCACAGCTGGCCTGGCAATGCCTTGGTGTCCTCCCGGTAGAGCTGGAAGAAGTGGCCGAAGACCGGGAAGTTTGGACTTCCCTACAGAGACTGCTGCCCCCATGACCCGGACCCAGATAAGCGTAAGAAAATGGAATGGAATGACATTCGATCAGTGATTAATTTTGTGAAAAAACAGATGTGAATCAGGTGGCCCTTGTTTAAGGATGAAACCAGTATTTGTTGAACATGCACTTGTGAGCCTGAGGAAAATGGGTCGTTGAAGATATCATGAGCAGTTTAGCTAAAATGATCTCCAACGCCCTAAAATGGAGAGCAAAACTAGAGACACGTAGCAGAAAATTGAAGACAACTATCAAAATGGATGGAAGAATAACCAGAATGGCAAAGTTTCAGCCAATGATCAGCTCCAGGATGATCAAAGATAACCTGGAGTTACCTGTAAGTACTGTGACAGTTAGCAGACGTGTGAAGCTGATCTATTTACAAGAATCTTTTTAAAAATCCCCTAAAAAAGGCATGTACAAGAGGTTACAATTTGCCAAAGAATACACTAACTTGTCTAAAGAGAAATGGAGGAGCATTTTGTGGACTGATGATAGTAAAATTGCTCTTTTTGGATCCAAGGGCCACAGACAGTTTGTGAGATGACACCCAAACTCTAGATTTAGGCCACAGTACACAATGAAGACAGTGAAGCATCATGATATGGGTATGTTTCTCCTACTTTTAGGTTTTAGGCTTATTTGCACAGCCTTCAGAGAATGCATGATTGCTGGCTCTTGTTTGTTTTATGAGAATCTACTGCACCTGCAGCAGCCAGAGCGTCTTGGCGAGCCCCTGACTCTTCCAACGAACCAAACAGAGGAACCGTCCAACCAAGTCAGCCGCAAGAACCAACCAGGCTAACTACTAGCAAGCCAGCAAGCAAGCCAGAGAGAGCTTGACAGTAGGCCAATCTAGCAATAAGAATCATTGGACTGCTAAAAGTATCCTCCTTTTATGCCATAGCCTCACAGAAGTGTCTTTATGGCACCTTGTAACCCCTCCCGGGGGATTGCCGCTCAAAAGACCTGTACTTTCTTGCAGAACGTCCTGTACATTCCCAAATTTTCCACGTTGCGTCACTTTTCGGGACCTTCCCACTATGACGTCATCATTGTCCCGATCTGAATTTTGTTTGTGTCCCCAAATAACTCAGACTCATCATCTTCCCGCATGTCCTTATATGAACGCCTGGGACCAGTCACTGTGAACATGCAGGACTGTGGTCTTTGCCGCTCCTGTAACTCACAACAATTTCCTGGGGAACACCGCTGAACTTTTAGTAAACCTTTAGTCGTTTGCTATAATTCTGCGTAGGAGCTTAGTTTCTCTTACAATTTATCATTATTTCCACTTCCTCTTTTTCCCTCCTTATTCGAAGTAATAACGTCAGCATCACATTTTATGTGTTATACAGACAAGCTTTAGACACCCAGCTGTTAGCTTCCAAGCAATCATGTTTCTGAATAACACTCATGAAGTGCATTAACATTGGGATATTTAAGTCGCTATTGTAGTATAGTGCAAGTGTGTATGTGCGTGCATGACTTCTCCAACAGGAGGTACCAGTGCTTATACGTGTTTACAAAGCGATAGATGTAACATCCACCAAAACCAGCCTGGACTTTGTTTTTCAGAAAACAATCATGCACATTAGTAGGCCTACTCTACGTTGATGCATTCCTGCATAGTTTCAGCATTTGGGAGCAAATACGAGGTGAAAGAAAAATAATCGGTATAGTAGTCTATCTGTGCAGTGTGGGGCAAATTTACATGGTGCGTTCAAGGATCTTCCAACGACATAGGACAAGTTGCCGCTGGTATTAACTCAGTAAAACTTGTGGATTTGAAGTGCTTTTTACAAATTTGGACCTACTGTAGGAACATGCAACTTTTATACAGTTGCCTTCTTTTTTCATCATGTAAGATTCTTACAGGGGCCACACGGTGGTCGAGTGGGTAGCACATTGGCCTCACAGTCAGGAGGTTCTGGGTTCGAATCTCCATTGGGCATCTCTGTGTGGAGTTTGCATGTTCTCCCCGTGCGTGTGTGGGTTTTCTCCGCGTACTCCGGTTTCCTCCCACATTCCAAAAACATGCATGTTAGCTTCATTGGCCGCTCTAAATTGTCGAAAGGTAGGAATGTAAGTACAAATGGTTGTTTGTCTTTGTTTGTCTGTATGTGCCCTGCGATTGACTGGCGACCAGTCCAGGGTGTACCCAGCCTCTCGCCCAAAGCCAGCTGGGATAGGCTCCAGCATACCCGCGACCCTAATGAGGATAAGCTGCATAGAAAGTGAATGAATGAAAGGATTCTTACTAGTGGTCTGGAACCAGTCCAATTACTCAGCATCATTGAGGAATTACTGGATAGGTTCTGTTTTTCTTTTATGTTTATTATTAGTAGTACATATGTGTGTATGTATGTATGTGTATACATATATATGCACACAGTATGTGTATGTATGTATGTACTGCATGGAAATGCACAGTATGTGTATGGTTATGTGTACGTATATGTATATATATATATATATATATATATATATGTATGTATATATCTATATATATTTATTATCATACCTAAAACGGTCCACCATTGTCCCAGTCTCAAAAAAACATCCATCACAGGACTAAATGACTACAACCGGTGGCCTTAACGTCTGTGGTCATTAAACCCTTGAGAAACCTGTGTTGGTGCACCTGACAGGCATCACAGACCCACTGCTGGATCCCCTGCAGTTTGCCTACCAGCCAAACAGGTGTGTTGAGGATACGGGAACATGGGGCTACACTACATCCTAAAGCACCTCGACTCTGCAGGGACATATGCCAGGATCCTGTTCGTGGATTTTAGTTCCGCCTTTAACACTATAGTCCCGGACATCCTCCTTCAAAAGATCACCCAACTAACTGTGTCCCCCTCCATCTGTCAGTGGATCAACAGCTTCCTGACTGACAGGAGGCAGCAGGTGAGACTGGGCAGCACCATATCCAGCTCCCGGTCCATCAGCATTGGTGCCCCCAGGGGTGTGGCCTGTCCCCTCTGCTTTTCTCCCTCTACACAAATGCCTGCATTTCAGGCAACCCGTGAAACTGCTAAATTTCGCAGCTGACACAACTGTCATTGACCTAATCAGTGACGGTGATGAAACTCCTTATAGAAGCGACGTGGCTCAGCTGGTATCCTGGTGCGGTCACAATAATCTGGAACTAAACCGGTTTAAAACTGTGGAAATGATAGTGGACTTCAGACGGTCACCCCCTTTGCTCTCCCCCTTACATTCCTCAACAACACTGTGTCTACTGTGGACTCCTTCAAGTTTCTAGGCTCCACCATCTCCCAGGACCTGAAGTGGTTCCTTCACATAGACACGATCTGGAAGAAGGCACAGCAAAGGATCAAGAAGTTCAACCTGCCTAAGGAACTGCTAACAAGCTTCTAGAAAGCCATAGTATAGTCTGTTCTCTGCTCCTCCATTACAGTTTGGTTTGGCTGATTGTGTAAGTTTGCCCACTAACAAAGAAATGATGAGTCAATAATTTCAATGGTAGCTTATTTATACACTGAGAGACAACAATGACAAAAAAATCCAGAAAAATGCGTTTGAAAAAGAGTTATAAATTAGTTTGCATGTCCATGAAGGAAAAGAGTATTTGATCCATTAGAAAAACGAGCTTCAGTACTTTGTGGCAAAACATTTGTTGGCAATCACAGAGGTCAGCCGGTTCTTGTAGTTGGCCACAAGGTTTGCACACATCTCAGGGGGGATTTTGGCCCAATCCTCTTTGCAGATCACATCCTTGGAAAGCTCTTTGGTCTTGGCCATGGTGCAGAGTATGGCATCTGGATTGATTGATTGCTTCTGTGGACAGGTCTCTTTTATACAGGTACTGAGCTGAGAGGGCTGCCAATTTCAGCTCGTTACCTGTATAAGATCCACTTGAGAGCTAGAGATCTCTAGAGCTGACGGATAGGGGATCAAATACTTATTTCCTTCATGGAAATGCAAAATAATTTATAACTCTTTTTGAAACACATTTTTCTGGATTTTTTTTGTCATTCTTATCTCTCAGTGTATAAATAAAGCTACCATTGAAATTATAGACTGATCATTTCTTTGTTAGTGGCAAACTTACACAATCAGCTTGGGTTCAAATACTTTTTTTTCCTCACTGCATATATGTGCATGTGTGTGTGTAATAATGTATATATTTATATATATATTTATTATTAGTATTATTAGTAGTAGTATTATTTTTCTCTTTCCCCTGTATTTTTGCTCATTTTGTTCTGTGACTGTTCTGGTTGTTGCTGAAATTGTGATTATCATGGTTGTTTATAATATGGTTGGAATATGTTTGTGAGGTTCTCCTGCACCCTTTCTTATATCCCCAACCCCACCCCCCACCCGTCCCTTTTCAGGTCAGGTCCGGCATGGAAATGTGGCGCAACAAAATTCATAATAAAGGCAGTCAAATGTCAAGGGAGACTCATTTGGATTATGAAGTCTCCCTTGGCAAAGCACTTTTGCTCAGCACTTAAAGGCAGCTTGACTCCCATTCAGCTGTTATGATGCCGGACAAGACAAAAAAAAAGAGGTATTGTTCCCAACTTCCATGCAATGTTGCAGAGGCGTGTCAATTAAGACTGTCCTCCGACATCCAGAGCCTTGAGAAATTCAAGGCGAAACTGGCCTTGCCATTGGGGAGGGTTTTAACTACCCCAGATACCTCAGCCATGGTGATAGAACTGTCCAGGTATGTGTCCTCAGACTATGCTTCCTCTACGGAAGGCATGTCAGTAGGATTGAGAAGGGCCTCAAAGCATTCCTCCCACCGACCAACGTTATCCTCAGTCGAGGTCAGCAAGCGTCCGTCCGCACTGATCCTTATGCTTGCCCCTACAAGGGGTGGGTCTGCGGGGGGTGCCTCATAATATTATTATTTATTCATGTATTTATTTTTCCTGTATTTTTGCTCATTTAGAGTCATTTAGATTATGAAGTTTCCCCTGGCAAAGCAATTTTGCTCAGCACTTTATGGCAGCTTGACTCCCATTCAGCTGTCATGATGCTGGACAAGACCCCTAACCACAAAAAAGACAAAAAAAAGAAACTGGGACATTTCATTAGGTTGGTTGTCAATGACGTGTGTCAAGACCAAAGACCATGCATTTCTAAGCTCACACGCTCTTCTTCGGAATATTTGATCTTTTTATGAGCTTCAGGTCTGAATACATGCGTACAGGCTGGATTGTATCAACAGACATGTGGCAAACAAAAGATTCTCTTTAATCCAATTTCACAGAGGGATGCAGCTCTGATCCAAAAAGAGAAGAGTCCATCTGGTGCTGCCAGTTGAAGGATTAACTAGACAATAGTCAACCATGTTTTTCAAAGGCTGTGGGGTCGATGTGACACTTATATCTCCAAAGCGGGTCCCACTGGGAGAAGCATCCAATTAGCAAGATATCAGATAGAATCAGGTACCAGTTTATGCCACAACTGGATTGGTTCTACGGTATTCTGTAGTCCTGCTGTTTCTGTTTTCACAAGCTGTCACTGAAACTTTCTATCCCAAGTCTGCAAAGTAAAAAGTGACAAAGCTGTTTTTTTCCCTACAACGTTTTGTGTTATTATTTATCGTGTTATAATTTCAACCTTCTCACATTGTGCCTTTTTTTAATTTATTTTTTTACCATTTTTGCTGCTTTCTATATTTTGTTGTGTTATTGGAGTAATTCAGTGACAAATGAGCCACGAGTTGCGAATGCCCAAAAGTGCGACCCCTGGAATTTCATCGGGGTCGTGCTTCATGAGCGAACCGCAAGTCCAATTGGCCTCTTGTCGCGGGCGAGCGATGTGGGTTCAGGCTGGTGAGCGTGTTACAACCGTCAGCCCTAACGAGCCACGGCTCATTGTTTGGGTGCTGCTTGGTTTTTTGTCAGATTTTTAAATGCAATAATTAGTGTTGTGGGTGCTCTGTCACCACTTAAATGTTTATACAGCATAAGTGTCTACTAGTACGCTAATGTTACCATGCTACACCCATAATTATAGAGCTAAGTTAGCATGTTCATCTATAGGATAATAATGCTAAGTGTTTATGTAAGTGTCTACCTAACCACATGGCTAAAGATACTAGAATGCTAGCAATGTAAAAGTCTTATTTTTTCTCATAATGTTACAACTTCAATATTTTAACTTCACCACTGATATGACTTGATCGTAATATTATTCTTCTAAAATTCAGACTTTTTCTTGTTAGACTTAAAAAGAAATATTTTGACTTTATTCTCTTGAGGAACGCTTTGTGTTCCGTCAACTAACAAGACATTCCTAGAAACAACAACGCTGGAGGTCATGGTTCCCAGATGTTCTTGTCTTGTGCTTTTGTTTTTTTACTGAGACTTCACATCTCAGTCACTTCATTCCAGCCCATAAATGTGCTGTCTCCACAACACACACATCTGGCGCCTGGACTCTTTGCAATATTTAGGATCCTTTTACTATGATTTATTCACGCTGTGACCAGATTGCATGCTACAAAAGCAGGAAACGGCAATAGTTGATGTGGTGGGTGAGACATTTGATGAGAGGTGGTAAGGTACATCAAAGATTTGTCCATTAGAGATACACTGAAACCAATAAGTTTTTAAATGAAATAAGTCCAAAAGAAATACAGAGTGTCAATTTGGGAAATGAAAGTAGAGGCTGTGCAATTGCGAGGACGGCCTTAATCATCCGTCCATACCTACACAGCATGATCAAATACGACAGGATGGATGGCATTGACAGGACGGAGAGGAAAGGGAATAAGAGGGGACTGTGACGAGGTGCAGGCAAATTTAGTTTTGGGCTCCTAAGATGAAGAGAAGATAGAGGCCGTGTCCAAACTGTCTTTAATTTATTTGTATTTATTCATTTTTTATTTGATATCGAGCCACACAAAACACACAGGACAGAACATAAGGAACATACGCCTATATCAGGAAAAGTTTGGCTCGAAAAGGAGGGGTAAGAACACAAGCTTATTTACTCCCACCCCCTTATTCATAATACTAAAGCCTGTTATATTAATACAATATGCAGTAGTACATGAACAAGATATCACACCTACAAACACATGTACAATATATATTGTTATTAATGTGTTATACCTTGTACAGCTTGTGACATGACTCATTACTATACCTTCATCACATATCAACATAACATGTATTGAAGATCATTCCTGGGTTTACTATACAGTATATATACACATACCCATGCATACATATATATACACACACACACACATAACATTTTTTGCATACAAGAGCTGTTTCATTAAAAGATATAATAGTAATCAGTGTTGATGGTAATAATAATTAGTTTGGATAGCATGTGTCCGGCATGAAAAGAAGTCAAGGACTTTGTGAAACTGTTGCCAGAGAGGGACTGCGATCTAGCAACACCAACACTCGTGGCCAAGTGTCCTATGCTGTGCATTAAAGAGACAAGATTTTGCAGGTCAGTTGCTAGGAGATGGATGATCTCCTTCAACGGAGTCTCCACTTGTCTGCCCTAATCTGGGGATCTTATTGCATGTGTCCTATACTGTGCATTAAAGGAGACAAGATTTTGGAGGTCTGCTGCGAGAAGGTGGATGATCTCCAGCAGCTGAGCCTCCAGTTGTCTGCCCTACTCTAAAGAATATTGTTCTGAGAGTGTCCTATGCTCTGCATGAAAAGAGACAAGATTTCTGAGGTCTGCTGCGAGAAGGCGGATAATCTCCTGCAACAGAACCTCTGGTTGTCTGCCCTGATTTGTTGAGTTTATTGTATGAGAAAAAATCCAGAAAAGACAACATTGTAATGACAATATGTATATTTTTCATGTGATAAATGATTGCCATCATCACCTTTACCCTCTGTTTAAGATCAGTTTAGTCTATAAACCTGAAATCAGGATTTACGTTGTTTTCTATGAATATAATGGTCATAATAATAATGGTAATGGCCACCATAAAGCAAGGAAATGATGCTTCTAATAGGACATCATATATAAGCAATATATGTACTATACATGTGTGATATTCCTATTCTATTCTTAATATAATGCACTGTGATGCAATGACCATGTTACATAATTGTGTGAATTTCCACGCCGATGTAAGGAGATTAAAAAAGCACCTGCTATCTTGGCCTTACATATCTATGTATTACCCTTCGAAGGCTCACCCTTCTATTGTAATGATATCTAATAGTACCCCAAACACAAGGTAACGTTCAAGTACCTCTTTCCTCATTCATGTACGGAAACAGAACATTTCTTTGTATTTTGATTGAAATAGATGAATGTTTGGACTTTGCTTGAGCTGTAACCTCAATCTGTTCCAAAGTTTGACGCCGTATACACACACAAACTTTTCCTGGTGGTTCTCACCGCTTGGATTTTAAAGTTACCACAACTCCTCAGTGTATAACCCCCTCGTCTCTGTGTAAAAAACTTTTGAATGTTAGTAAGAAGGATATGTTTATTGGCTTTATATAAAAGATGTGCAGTATAAAAATCAACCAAACCAGTGGACCACCAGTGGAGTGGTCCACTGCAGGAGAAAACATTCTGGACAAACCATTGGGCTTCCCATTACGTGAACCAGGGCGAAAGGTGATGCAGAAATCAAACCTGGTTAGGAAATGGGCCCACCGCATCTGGTGAGGATCCAAGCGTTGGGCGGAGCGAAGGTAGGACAAATTCCGGCGGTCTGTGTAGATGATAAAGGGGTGCATCGAGCCCTCCAACCAAAGCTTCCATTCCTGAAGCGCCAGTATCACTGCCAACAGCTCGGGGTTACAGAAGTCATAGTTCCTTTCAGCTGGCGACAGGCATCGAGAAAAAAGGCAAAAAAAAGAGGGGTAGTTTTGGATCTGAGCTGGTACACTGGGAGAAGACAGCCCCGACCTCCAAGTCGGATGCGTCCACCTCAACAAAACAATGAAGAGGGTTATGGTGTACCAACACCAGCGCAGAATTAAACAAACTTTGAAGGCACTGGAAGGCCCGGTCCGCCTCCAGAGGACACAAACAGGGCACCTTAGGGGATGTGAGCTTATTTAGAGGTTTTGCCACCTTACTGAAATTTTGTCCTGCAGTCATGGGCTGAAGCTTGCCCGGTATGCGCTCAGTAGTGCCTTGTCATTCCAGCCGCCAGGATCAGGAAATAGATGGAGTGGTCTGCCACAGACAAGGAGCCCTATACCATCACAAGGAGGTGGCCACCCGCCTCCCTCTTTCTCACAGGGTGGTCAAAACGATGAAAAGGGGCAAACTGGAGCAAAGTTCTGGTTTAGCTTTGCACACCGCCATCGCCCAGCTAGCAAGACAATCTTGGGAACTCAGATTGGAACTCAATCTTGGAACTATCACATACCTGACCCTAAATCACAACTGATAAGCTGCCCAAGGCCGGAACACTCCGACTACAAGCACCTCCCGTTCCAGACGGCTGGCTCCAACATCCAGAGCGAAGACCATCTTCACACGGGAACCAAGGCCGCCTGCACATGAATCAACTGCTGCCATCGTCTCCTTGCTAATTGGTTCCTGGAAGCTGCAATTCTCCCATTGCGGCCTCATCTGACTGGTTCCGTACCATCTGCAAACCAGGGCGCTGTCTTCTCCCATCGGCTGAGACTCACCCGACATTTGCATCTTCAATGTCCAAAAGGCCGGGGAGGGACAGTTAGTTGTGTTCTTGTCCTTCTCTGTAGTAAGAATAACTTCTGTGTAGGCCTGTAGGGACAGACGGGCACCCCGGAGCTCCGTGTATTACATTTGTCAGGAAATCCATATTCATATCTAAATCACATGCTAGTAATTTACTCTCCTTTCCTCCAACTCCACACCCACGGGAACTGCTGGCCTGAAGTTGCAGGAGGCCGCATTCCAACAATTATTAGTCCGTTTTTTAGCCATCATATTTGCTCTATTGAAATTATAGGTTAGGCATAGTGCAAAGTACACAGTTGAATGCATTGGCATGTTAGAAATGCAGATTCCCACCTGACTGGATTCTTTTATTTTTTACACGTTATACTCAATGTTCTTTTTAGGGATTTTTACCAACTTTTGTTCTCTTGAGTCTGTTGGGACTTCTAAAGTCACGATTGCTTAGTGCGTCAGTAATGTCCGATGAATATTAAGGTCCGAAAGAGGTGATCATTATGCAGCATCACAAGACTCCGGGATCATAAATGACGAGCCATCTCCTGACCCGTCTGTTGTGTCACCTTCTGAGTCGTCTGTATCGTCTGACGAGTTACTTTTCCGCTGCCGATACTCCTCAGATTCCTCGAGTTCTACTACATCTTCAGACAGAGGCAAGAAGCGGTCAAAAAAGACCGAGAAGAACAAAAAGGAGGAAACCAATAACTCTGAAGTGTTTTTCAAGAGGTAATGAAGATGTTTCAAGAGGTTGAAATAGATCAAGTTGCTAAAACCGGAGCAAGTTTTTAAAATGATGAAGCTAATGCCAACTTCACATCTTTTGAATTCTCTTAGCCCCTGCTCCAGGGGGGAGTCAGAGCACGATGCTACAGTCCTGAGCATCTTCAGGAAGAAGTCAATGGCGGCTGCATGCAAAAAGGCTGGAGTAGACCAGACCAGCATCTCTCTAAATGTACCTATTGCCGAGCTTGCCATTGCAGCCCCCGAGAGATACTGTATGCTGAATTGAAGGAGAAGCATACTGCAAAGTACAAACGTGGCGTTTTGCTGTGGAATGCACTTTAAAAAGGACAGAAATTGAGGAAGGTCCAGACCCTGAAGAGATGAAGCGAACTGCCGCCTTTATTTTAGGGAGTGATGGGGTGAGAATTGTGTGCAGTGGCCCATTCATTTTCAGTGGGAAAGTGTGTGTGTGTGTGTGTGTGTGTGTGGGGTTGGCGGTAGAAAACCTGAAACATTTTTTGAAGAATCGAATAGGTAGGTGACTACTCCTGAGTGCGCTGAACGATTCGATGCTTGATGATTGTGTGAGTTTGTTGAAGCATGAAAGAGGAATTACATGACAAAAAACTGCAGAATCTCTTCTTCCCACACAAATTGGCTCCAAAGAAGAATTGTGCTTAGATGCATTCACACAATACAGAGAAATTATAAATACAAGTCAATAACCTGTGACAAGTAAAATAAGGTAAAAACATTGAATTTAAATAAGAATAAATGAGCTTGTACAGCATATTTGATCAATAAAATGTAAACAAAAGTAAGTAATCCCATAAAAACAAGACAGGTTGAACAAACATAATTTGAAATAACCGTCGGTCCCAAAATTGCCGTCGCAGACCAAAATGGCTGACTTCCTGTTTGTTTGGCAATATGGCTGCTTGAGACTTTCTAGTGTCACGATTGACCAAATTTCATGATGATCCATGAAACTGGTGGCCGGGGCTAATTTTGACTGAATTTTAGAAGTTTGTGTTTGGAACCCCTTAAATATCCCATTCTTCGCCAGACCTGATGCGCTTACGAGTTTTGGTGACTTTCAAAATTGGGAGGGAAGTTTGGGATGGAAAGAAATAATGAAAAGTAACACTTGACAGGCATATTGTTGACAAAACTCCAAATAGAACCACTTCCTGGGGACTGTATTGCACGCACGCACGCACGCACGTGCACGCTGCCATTTCCCAAGCCTGCTGCGTCTTTAAGGTGCTGCCACATCTTTTGTAGACATTCATCAGGGCTGTTTAGCATATCAAGAGCAGTCATGGCAGCCTTTGCTGGGAGGCATCCGGGAACGGGAAGGGGGCTGATTTTTTTTCCCATCCACACACACACAAATACACACTGTTTTCCTATGCACCCCCACGCACACGCACACTCCTCCACAGTTATCTTGCAGCAAGAAATCTACATGATTTATTTACTGTCCAATTAAAAGCCAGCTACACACTGGCCTAGTGCTTAGCACGTTGGACACACAGTCAGGTGATCTGGTAACATTGAACGTCTTTATCATTAAAAAAGCTAAAAAACACACATCCATAGAAAAGCTGCCGTGCTAAATTCCATTCCATTTTCTTCCCCTTACCCGGGTCCGGGTCGCGGGGGCAGCTGTCTCAGTAGGGAAGTCCACACTTCCCGGTCGACCTCTTCCCGCTCCACCGGGAGGACACCAAGGCCTTCCCAGGCCAGCTGTGAGACATAGTCCCTCCAGCGTGTCCTAGGTCTTCCCGGGGGCCTTCTCCCGGCGGGGCATGCCCCAAACACCTCACCAGGGAGGCATCCGGATTAGATGCCCGAGCCACCTCAACTGGTTCCTCTCCATGTGAAGGAGCAGCGGCTCTACTCTGAGCTCCTCCCGGATGGCCGAGCTCCTCACCCTATCTCTTAGGGTGAGTCCAGCCACCCTACGAAGGAAACTCATTTCCGCCGCTTGTATCCGCGATCTCATTCTTTCGCTCATGATCAACTGGCCGTGCTTAAATCCAATGCTTTATTTCCTAGTATCAATTCAATTGATTGATTACCTGTCAAACAACATTGGACCGATATACACTACCGTTCAAAAGTTTGGGGTCACTTAGAAATGTCCTTAATTTACAAAGAAAAGCACGTTTTTTTCAAGGAAGCGTGTTGGTTTTGGTGCAATATCTACATACTGTAGGCGTATAGATGTAATAGTTGTAACAGTAGTAATAGTAATAGTAATAGTAGTTGTAATGGTAAAATTGTGTCAGAAGGCTAATGATGTTTAGAAAACGCCTGTGCAATCAAGTTAGCACAGCTGAAAACAGTTTAGCAGCTTAAAGAAGCTATCAAAGCCGCCTTCCTCTGAGCAGGTTGAGTATCTGGAGCATCACGTTTGTGGGGTCCATTAAATGTTCAAAATGGCCGGAAAAAGACAACTTTCATGTGAAACTCCACAGTCTATTTGTCACGACTCGTAGATGTGACAGCTTTGGGTTAGTTTTCTTGGATTGTTATTATTTTCATAGTTTCTTCACTCCGTTAATTACGTGCACCCGTTTCCCTGCTATTTACGTTCAGGCGCGTGCGGCAGTCGGCATTGTTTCTTTTCCCTCTGTACGTCTCGCTTCCATGTTCCTGCCGCTGCTTTGCAGCTCCGTTATTAAAGATTCCTCCAACTTACCTGCTTGGCATCCAGCTCTCTGCATCCTCGGGGTCGTTACAACATGCCGAGAAGACCTCACCAGGACACTATTCTTCTTCTTGGAAATGAAGGCTAGTCCATGCCAGAAGTTTCTAAGTGACCCCAAACTTTTGAACGGTACTGTATGTCATCTGGAAATGTAGTTTGGTGAACAGATTCAAGAAGTTGGATCAAAGGAATAGAAATGGATCAATCTAGTGAATGAATCATTACACCCCAAATAGTGGTGAAAATAACAGCAGTGCGATGTGACCAACCGGATGAAGTTCTGTTATTAGTATATTTCTATTGTTACATGGCAAACAAGTTACCAGTAGGTGCGGTAGATTCTCAGAAAACGTAAACACGACCCAGCATTCATGTTGTGCACGCTCTTAAGGCTGTGCCAATGAGTTGAAAGGGTGTGTGAAGCAATTTTGTGAAAAAAACCGGTGTGAATCACGTGGTCCCTATTTAAGAATCCAAACCAGCATTTGTTGAACGTGGATTTCTCTTTGAAATCCTGGGAAAATTGGGCAGTTCATCGGAGAGGGAAAAACCCATGAAGAGGTGCAAAAAATGTTTGGCTGTTCAGCTAAAATGATCTCCAGTTGGGTTAGGTTGAAATTAATAAGTATTCTCTACATTTTTCAGGGTATTCTGTTTGCTTATAATACTAGTTATTTATTGTGCCAACATTTCAAGTGTAAATGTCTCACGTGATAACACCAAAAATACTCCATCAACAAATGAACGTTCATCTGCACTGCTTGAACCAAAATCTAAATACAGTCCAAGTAATCAGATGGACATACATGTGAAGTTCTATCCTGCAGAGTCCAGTATCCATAAATAAAGCTAAATAAAAAGTTGGCATGGGTAGCATGTTGGCCTCACAGTCAGGAGGTTGAGGGTTCAAATCTCCGTTGGGCATCTCTGTGTGGAGTTTGCATGTTCTCCCCGTCTGGTGTGGGTTTTCTCCGGGTACTCCGCTTTCATTCCAAAAACATGCATGTTAGCTTCATTGGCCGCTCTAAATTGTCCATTAGAGTGTGAATGTTTGCCTGTATGTGCCCTGCGATTTCGCCAGCCCATCTTAGTAAAGTAACCTGTTTGAATTCGGGCGGGAGATCGCTGTAGAAGAGCGTTTTTCTCCCCATCATCTCCAACTTCCTGTTAGGAGAGTTGGCAGACTAAAATATTGTAAAATACTTGAACTTTCTTTAAGTTATTGCCACAGGGGCTTATCTATAAATCCAGCCCACATAGCCAACATATACTGTAATCTTGTAAAGATATGATGAAAAGTATGATTTATAATGCGCTATTTGTCAGAGTTTGTAGTTACAAAATGTTTTATTTTGAAGGGAAAGGGTGAAAAACACGCCTGCGCAAAGTGTGTCTGAGTCTTAATTGTTGGTTGCAACCCGCAACCAACAACAAGAAGAGGAAGAAGAGGAAGAAGAGGAAGAAGAAAATGTCTAAATTGCTTGGAGACAGAAATGAATTCATCTGCAAAAAGCTAAGACCGAATCCTGCGGCCCCCAAACCGAAACCCCTCAACGCCCTGGCCGGGCCTAGAAATTCTGTCCATGAAAGTATTGAACAGAATCGGTGACAAAGAGCAGCCCTGGCGGAGTCCAACCCTCACTGGAAACGGGTCTGACTTATTGCCGGCAATGCGAACCAAACTCTGACACCGGTCATACAGGGAACGAACCGCCTGGATTGGGTGGTCCGATACCCCATATTCCCGGAGCACTCCCCGAGGAACACGGTCGAATGCCTTCTCCAAGTCCACAAAACACATGTGGACTGGTTGGGGAAACTCCCATGCACCCTCAAGGACCCTGCCGAGAGTATAGAGTTGGTCCACAGTTCCACGACCAGGACGAAAACCACACTGCCCCTCCTGAATCCGAGATTCGACTATCTGGCGGATCCTCCTCTCCAGAACCCCTGAATAGACCTTACCGGGAAGGCTAGGAGTGTGATCCCACAATAGTTAGAACACACCCTCCGGTCCCCGTTTTTGAAAAGTGGGACCACCCCGGTCTGCCAGTCCAGGGGCACTGACCCCGATGTCCATGCGATGCTGCATAGTCGTGTCAACAAAGACACGCCCACAGCATACAGGGCCTTAAGGAACTCCAGGCGGATCTCATCCACCCCCGGGGCCTTGCCACCAAGGAGCTTTTTCACCACCTTGGTAACCTTAGCCCCAGAGATAGGAGAACCCGCCTCAGAGTCCCCGGGAACTGCTTCCATGTTGGAAGACGTGTCGGTGGGATTGAGGAGGTCTTCAAAGTATTTCCTCCACGTCGAGGTCAGCAGCACACCGTCCCCACCATACACGGTGTTGACTGTGCACTGCTTGCCCCTCCCGAGATGGCGGATGGTGGTCCAGAATCTCTTTGAAGCCATCCGGAAGTCGTTTTCCATGGCCTCTCCGAACTCCTCCATGGCTGGAATAACCTGCTCATTTCGTATATTCAGGTAGTCAGCTGAGCTCATTCTTTGAGCACATGGTGTTGCTGAACCTAGACCTGACCACCTGCAGCAACCTCCTACCTGTTTGCTTAGTTCCATCCTGGTGGCCACTTTATTTTGGTCAGCAGTGTATTTTGAAAATATGTTGTTTTCTTTAATATTTCAACTTCTTGCAACAGTAATTGCATATGTGACACTATTCTCGTAAAATTGCGTAAATTTTGTAAAATGATTGATTTTTTTTGGTAAAGTTAGAGTTTTAGAATGTCCTTTCTGCAAAGGATTTGCGAAGAGATTTCCGAGTGGCACCTGAAACAGATGAATGAGCGACAGTTTTTGAAGGAGACCAGTCAAAGTCCAAAGGCAGTCAGGGAAAAAGTGTTCTTGTAAACCTGCCAGCATCAGCCGGCAATGACGCACACACACTCTCATGCATTACCGTCAAAGCAAGTGGAATGGAAGAAAGACATAAAAAGGGCGACCAGAGGGTTGTCGAGGCCAAGGGACAAACGTGTGTTGTCGCCGCGTGCCAAGCAGAAAGACCGCCAGAGCGCCTAAGCATGAGCGGCTCAGGGCTGCTCTTGCAGTAAAGAAGCTTTTGCAACACGACTCCACTGGGTCCTCATTACACAAAAAGCTTCCTCTTCGGCTTTCTTATCCTGGAGGCCGAGGTCACGATCACTTTAGCTTTTTGTTTTATCGTTAAATGCGGAATCTTACCAAAAAATTGTTTTCTTTCAATTCTTATTCCACCCACTACGCCAAAAATAGTATGACTTCATTCAAAAATAAACATATAGCATTCATGTTTTATTATTTGAAAGATTACAAACTCATGGAAATATAATTTTATGCTTCAAAAATTCTATTTTATGTACTTTATCCTAAAAAAACTACGTTTCACCCATGTCTTCAAAAATAAGAAATCTTGAAGAATACAGCTGAATTGTTTTCAATTCTTAGTTATTCATTTTTTATGCCACTTAATACTCACTAGGGTTGATTTTTCTCTCTCGAACTTTATCCTTCTTTAAAAACCCAATTTCCTTCTTGTAATATGAATTTATTTCTGCAGGAAAAGCATAGGTTTTTTCCAGAAAAGCGGCAGCTTGGTTTCCCTAATGTAACAGTCACTGCAGTGGGAAGCTTCATCAGCCCTGCGAGTGAAGCCAACGTGCTAGAAAGCTTGTGTGTGCGACTCTATTTTCCCCGTGTTGTGTAAGCAATGTCTTAAACTGCCCGATGACGGAGTGCAACTTCTAAGTGAAAAAAGATGGGAAACGTTTATTTTTGCACGTAGCTCGTTAGCCGTAAAGAGACGTTCTCACACTCTGAACATCCTTCCAGCTTTCAAAATAAGAGTGCTGTTTGAAACCTGTCTAACAGTAAACAAAATAAACATGTCATAAAATAATATCTTACATATGCTATTAGAACAGCATCTTCCTTATTTACAAGCCCCGATTTAACAGTTTGGTGAAGCTTTTGAAGAAATGTGTGCAGACGCTGACATGCTGTTAGAAAGGTTAGCATGCAGGCTACATTTCAATTACTTGGCTAAATTGTCCTTTGATGCATTTCATCAGTAAATGTAGATTCCTATTTTATTTGTCACATACATATACAGTACATACAGAGTACGGTGTGCAGTGCAATGTATAGTACACACATGTACTCCATCTTCATTCCCCTCCTTTCCAGGGCAAACCTCCACCCCTCAAGCTTCTCCTCCACCTGTTCCCTGCTCTCACTACATATCACAATGTCATCTGCAAACATCATAGTCCATGGAGATTCCTGTCTAACCTCGTCCGTCAGCCTGTCCATCACCATAGCAAACAAGAAGGGGCTCAGAGCTGATCCCTGATGGAGTCCCACCTTCACTCGGAACTCCTCTGTCACACCTGCAGCACACCTCACTACTGTCTTACAGTCCTCGTACATGTCCTGCACCGCTCTAACATACTTCTCTGCCACTCCAGACTTCCTCATACAATACCACAGTTCCTCTCTGGGCACCCTGTCATAAGCTTTCTCCAGATCTACAAAAACACAATGCAGCTCCCTCTGACCTTCCCTGTACTTCTCCATCAACATCCTCAAAGCAAATACTGCATCTGTTGTACTTTTTTGTGTGCACCAGCACACTTCTCCTCCATTCCTCAGGCATCTTCTCATTATCTACACTTCCATACCTCCACAGGTATATCATCAGGACCGAGTGCCTTTCCATTCTTCATCCTCTTCAATGCCCTCCTCACTTCTTCCTTACTAATCTTTGCTACTTCCTGGTCCACAACAGTCACCTCTTCTACTCTTTGTTCTCTCTCATTTTCCTCATTCATCAACTCTTCAAAGTACTCTTTCCTTCTTCCCATGACACTACTGGCACCTGCCAATTAATGATGGGAATTGCGGGTCTCTTTTTAAAGAACCGTCTCTTTTGGTCCTGCTCACTACAAAGTGCTGGCTCTTTCGGCTCCAAACGGCTCTTGGAATTGTTTTTTGTTCAAATTTATTAATAATTAATTGATGAATTAACTATGCACAAAATGCATTACTAATAAGTAAAGAAAATTTGTTTGTTTTAAAAATATTTTTATCATATAAAAATATAACATAAAATATAAAATAAAATACAAAACCTAGGATTTACAATTCAACTTTTAACTATTTAAATGTTTCAGCTTTTTCTTTTTAAACAAATTTAGAGTGAACCAGCACAACTCAACTGCTGTTCTCTTCCCATTGCACCGATGGGTGAACAGTTTTCAGGTGCCTGTGCAGGTTGTTTGTGGAGCCAGCTCGATATGAAATTTTTTTCTTGTCTCCATTCTGCCTTCGTATGGTCAATAAAATTGAAAAGGGTCCAAATGTTACTTCTTTTCCTGCTCTCACTTATTTTACCTGTCAATGTTGTCTCTTGTTAGCCCTTGCTCTTTTTCTCTCGTGTGTTTGCTGTTGTTGCTCGGCACATGCAAAAACATATTGACCAATCACATGCGGATTTAAAAAAAAAACGGGTGATTATTTTTTATTTGATTAATAATTTGATTATTATTATCTTATTTTTTAAATGTTTAATGTGAGCGACGATGTGTCGAAAGAAAGTGGTCCTGTAGGCTCCCATTGGTGGATGGTGGCTGCCTAGTTTCCTTTTAATTAGATGTTGTTCTCTCATAGTTTGATGCAATATTTAAGGAAAAAGACCAACTAGATTGCTGTAATGCACATATGCTTATTGGGCCGTTAATATCTTTTTCCCGGTGGCTAGATAGTTCTACTAGCTAGCACGGCTACCGCAAATTACGGTCATTTTCGACTTCAGCCACGGTCGTCACGTTGACAGCTCGTAGCCCACATTTGAGCTTGCAGTTTTGAAACACTCGTTATTTGGCACACGACTGCAAATGACAACAAGAACATCACCTGCACTGTTAGTTATAGTTATCGCATTCGTGATGCGTTAACTTCCACAGCCCAAATTTTTAATAATTGATGTCATTTTTTGGCTAATAATTGTTTCCTTGAGCATCTACAAATAAAATCATCAACACGTACAAGATGAAATACTGAAATAATGTAAACTGTAAATACCTTTTTGTGCATAGTGATTTAGGAAGTGTCCATGAACGCATTTCACAGTAGTCTGGTGACAACGAGAAAGTGGCCTTCTCAGAATCCCAAGATGAGCGGACTAAGTGGACAAGAGACGTGCTGGTCTTGCAAGCAGGAGACACAGACATGCTGTGGGAATTGTGTTCAGGTCACACTGAAGTTGTAGAAGAGCAGCAGACTCTGCATGACTCTTTGAGGACGCCATAATGGCAACTTCTGCCATCTTATCAGACATGCAGCTTGACATGATGGCACATGATGACGACGGCAGTCATAGATGAGTTATTTTTGACAGCCCTGCATATTGTTAAATGCACATAAAAGTTATTTAGTGTGTACTGTCAATTTGTCGTTATACTTGAATGCACTGCAAACCTTGAAGGAAACCAGGTCTATCCAATGTGTGAGTGCTGCCGCCTAGAGGTCACCCTCATTCATTCATTTTCATTCATTCATTCATTTCATTCATTTTCTGTACCGCTTATCCTCATTAGGGTCACGGGGATGCTGGAGCCTATCCCAGCTGACTTTGGGCGAGAGGCGGGGTACACCCTGGACTGGCCGCCAGTCAATCGCAGGGCAGACAAACAACCAAACAAGCATCCAAACATTCACATTCATACCTATGGACAATTTAGAGTCGCCAATTAACCTAACATGCATGTTTTTGGAATGTGGGAGGAAACCGGAGTACCCGGAGAAAACCCACACACGCACGGGGAGAACATGCAAACCCCACACAGAGATGCCTAACGGAGATTTGAACCCAGGTCTTCCAGATCTCCTGACTGTGTGGCCAATGTGCTAACCACTCAGCCACCGTGATGTCACCCTGTAAAATGAAAACAATAACAATAAGTATCATTAGTCTTCGTTTGCAGAGCAAAAGCAGAGACAGATGTAAATCTAAATAAGCAAGGTTTTTATTAGTAAAGAGTAACAAACCAGCAGGTTTGATGGTTTGGCAAGAAGACCTTCAACACAAAGGTGACCTTCAAGACAAAAGACCTTCAAAGCGTAACGAATGCCTGAGTAGTAAATGCAGTAAACATTCATCCTTTTCAGGGTCACAACGGGGTCGGATCACCCTGGACCAATCATCTGCTAAGTGAAGCACTACACTTCTTTTTGTGAAACAAAGCAGCGGCAGACATTCTTACAAGCAAATAAATTCAGTGATGGCAAACACAGACCAACTGGTAGAAAAACCGTGCGGGACACATTCAAGTGGCCTAGAAAGAGATTCACATGCACAGTACCCCTGATTCTACTAAGTTCTACCTAAGACACCACACACTTTTTTGGTGGAAGTCTAAACATTGATACAAACTAGGGTTACGTCTCCGTAGTGGCGTTCCAGTGTTCATGAATGGTCCGGGAATCCGTACTATTTCCCAACTTGCATGTGTGAATATAAGTCTAGTTGAACTTGTAGGCCGTAATGGGCCGGTCCATGTCCTTAGATTTGCAGAAAACAGTTCAGCTCATTGGAGGTGAGTCAAATCCTAAATATAAATTCAACATTCAGTGCTCATACTGAGAATCCAGTCCTTCATAACGTTAAAGGGTCCCTGACATGATTCATCTGCTTTTGCTTAAATTTGATATGTTGCTTGTAATTACCGATTGTTCTACATTGTTACATTTCAAATTCCCGAAAACGACTTTTCGAGTTGATTTATAGCCACCAATTATGACGAGCTAGCGTTTGCTGTTCAGCCTCATTTCCAGAAGTGACATCAGCGGGGTGACACCTCCTAACTTAAGCAGGGTAAACAAACACTTCTGGAGGTAGATGGTGGACCTGGGTGAGTATATTTTTCATCAAGATAGTCCTTACCAAGGTTCTCCATAATCCAGCAGTTTTACCCACAGGAAACAAAGCTTGTCTCCTTTTTTTTAGTCCTTGAGTATCTACCTTTTCAGATGGGGTCGATGCCATAGGACATACGTCCACCAAAGCCTCGTTAGTGGAGGTGTCAGTGTCCCTGGGGACCATGCAAGTTGTCCTCATGTAAAGAAACTACACTCCTGTTTCCAGCAGCAAAGATCACATAGTTTATTTCGAACGTCAACAACAACCCTGCTAAGAGGATTCCTTGATTCAGATCCAAGTGTAGCCAAGAAACTGTTGTCCTTGAAATACGTGTGGCTGAGTTTAAGGACGAAGATCACCTGGTCCCCTTTGGTCTTGAGTGACAGTATTCTCCCACGACGGGGAAGATTCCACTGGCAGCAAACCTCCAAAGTCTCATGAATGTGGATGCAAGAACTGACTGGCAAGGACCAGAGACCAAAATCAACCCACTTCTTTGGGCCACGATCCCTCACAGTGTTTTTGAAACTAAAAGCTAACGTCTTTGGACAGCGGGCAGCTTGTGGGGCCTCGGTTACAGGATCAAAGATATTGAGAAAGGCTGGGCACCTGGGACAGATCCAGGATTGTTTGGCCCACAAAACACATCTGATATTTGAGTCTGTAAAAACTTTCTCTGATGAGGTGGGAACGTTTGTTTGTCTGCCCTGCAATTGACTGGTGACCAGTCCAGGGTCCAGTCCTCGCCCGATGTCAGCTGGGATAGGCTCCAGCATACACCGCGACCCTGATGAGGATAAGCGGAATATAAAATGGATGGATGGACGGCCTTTCATTGATTTTATTTCAACTCACAGTGAGTTCCCCATACTGATGCTCACCAGTCCCTTGATGTTTGTAATAGGCCGAATATCGTGCAGCTGTCTCCTTCGGTCGATAAACATCGCCAATCGCGTCGTGTCCAAAGGCGTCTTGGAGTACTCCCCGCCATGCGCGCCCCAACGACCCACCCATGGGTGCTGCAGACAGGAAGTAGCACTCGGCCTCTTTCTGGGATCCTGCTGGAGCGCCACCTTCACAAAATCCCTTGCCGCCTCGCTCACATCCTGGAAGTAGTCATCCGGGAAGCAGAAGTCCAGGCGGGAAATGTTGACACAGGTTTCCTCGGGCGACTCGTCCAGAAACGGTGACACTCCGCTGAGCATGACGTACGCCAAGACGCCTGCGCTCCACACATCGGTGGCGAGAGACACAGGGTTGCCACAGACGAGCTCAGGCGCTGCAAACTCTGGATTTCCGAGGAGCAGGTGGACGTAGCGGCGGTGGGCGGACAGGTGAACGGCGTCTCCGAAGTCAATGAGCTTTATGCACGGGGTGGGAGAGTGGAGGTCCACCATGATGTTTTCAGGCTGGAAAATAGAAGAATCAGAGTTCACATCAAACTAGGAGATTTCAGAACACGACGATGACACCAAATATTGCAATCTCACCTTCAGGTCCAAGTGTGCAACTTTGCATGTATGAAGGTGCTGCATGGCTTCTAATATGCCTTTCATGAAGAAGGCCACCTTCTCTTCCATCAGCTCATCATGGGCCACCAGGTAATCCAGGAGACGACCGTCCTCAAGGCTGAAACATCCGAAAATATCAAAACATCATTATTGATGTCATCCTGGTCGTAGTTTATCGACATCATCTTACAGTTCCAGGACCAGCATCAGCGACGTGGGCGACTCGTAGGTGCCCAACAGCTCCACCAGCTGGTGATGGTGGAGCTGTTGGAGGATGTCGGCCTCGTGAGACGCCTGCTCCTTCTTCTGCATCTTCTTGTTCACAAACTTCACCGCTACCTGACAAAAGGTGCAGGCAGCGCAAACGAAATGACAGAAATAATAAATGAATAATACTTATTAATTACTGCTGGTAATAACAATTATGGCTTTTACTATTAATAATAATCAATCATTTTGCAAAAGAAATAAAGCACAGGACATTATTTACACTGTGCATTATGAAAAATGTGGGGTTTTTTTGCATTATATGCAAAAATGACAAAATGAAAAAAATAGTAGTAATAATAATTCATTCATTTTACATGTTGAATTATAAAAATGTGCCTGTTTTGTTCAAGTGAGTAAAACATGTAACATAAAAATGTAACATTAAAACATAAATCTAGCACACACTAGTTTTTTTCTTTATTTGAATCACAGTGTTATGGAACCATCTCCCCGACGCAATCCATGCAATGTTGTTATTTTTTTTACATTTTAAAGCAAGAATTACAAACCAAAAAAAGTATAATAGTAGTAATAATTTCACACCAAAAAATACTACACAGGGCAAAAATTGCTGTATTTTTACACTACAATGTATTTTAGATAAAGCNCGGTGCAGAATACTATATGTGTGAATGCTCCAGCATTCACACAAAAAGTATAATAGTAGTAATAATTTCACACCAAAAAATACTACACAGGGCAAAAATTGCTGTATTTTTACACTACAATGTATTTTAGATAAAGCAAATAATTTAAATAAAAATGAAATAATAATAATGATTAATAACAATTTATTTTACATACATGTATTCATGAAATGTTTTAACATTTAAATGCAAAAAACATTGTTTTGTCATTTTCAAAGAAAATCTTAATACTATTAACACTATTCTTACACTAGTAGGAATTCGTTTTACACAAAAATGCAGCACCGACATTACCTACATTTTTTACATTTGAATGCAAAAATGCTTGTTTTGTTATTTTGAAAGACAAAAGGAAATAAATCTATGATAAGGTTGTCAATTATATTTACTAATAAAAATTCATATTGCACCTTTAAACAGCACAACATTTATTACATGAATGTATTCATTACATTGCCATTTTACATTTGAATGCAAAATCAAACATTTAGAAAGGAAAATGTGAATAACAATAATAATAAAGATAACAAATAAGGATGAATTTTACACCAAAAAAAAAAAAAAAACACACAACGGGACAGTAATTACCTAACTTTCCCAATCTTTACTTTTTCAAAAAAGAGTTGTAAAAAAATGTGCTGAAAGTGTGTTGATGCCTTACCTCTTTCTTTGTGGACTTGTTGAGACATTTTCTCACAACCGAGAAACGCCCTCTGGAGAAAGAGCAAAGACATTGGTCAGTGTTGTGACTTCCTTTATGCGTGCATTCCTTGAGCGTTTTACCTTCCGATCTCAGAGATTTCAGAGAAAGTCGACTCAAAGTTTTCTTTCCACTCGATTCCTGTTCCGTCATAAGCGGCGTCTACACGGGAAATGTCATAAAGATTAGCATATTAACTGCCTGATGTTTGGAATCACTGGTTCTCACACATTAATTTATATGGTGGCCCGCCAGCATTGCATTTGGACTGCCACAGAATAGAGTTGGACATTTGCCCTCGCTCGTGGGACTGTGGCGGTGCACTTTTTCTTGGAATGTTGAGTATCATGCTCAATTCTTATATGAGACATTTCCTTTTCTGTCCCTTCAAAAGATATAAAAAACATCTGAAAAAAGAAGCAGCTTATTAATGCACGTGATGGGATGCATTTATTCCACTTATAAGGCCTTCTAGAAATATAAAACTCCAAAATGCGCCCACAAGGCTCCAATTCCATCATGTGACCTGCATGTTAGCCAACACTCCCAAATTCTACGTTACTGGTGAAGTGACACCTCGCCACCCCACATCGGCTAGCTACTATGAATATGAATTTCTCTTGGAGGTTAGTAAAGTCATGCCAATCAAACATATGACTTATGTGGCCCAGGTTAACAACGCCCGCCACCGGTGCTGATCACAGACAGGGTGCCGGTGGAAACTGGATTACTGCTGGTCGAAGAAGGAGTGAAGGAAGGTGTGTCCCTAGGATGAGTGAGAAGAGGAATGCCAAGAGTCAAGGACAGAGTACGGACATTGAATGATGGAACTATGACAGGAAAAGGTAGCGAGTTAGTGGACATGATGCAGAGGAGGAAGGTAGACATTGTATGTGTCCAGGAGACCAGGTGGAAAGGTAGCAAGGCTAGAAGATATGAAGCAGGGTTCAAGCTGTTCTATCATGGTGTAGATACAAAGAGATATAATAATAATAATATTAATAAGAATCTATTTTATTTATATAGCGCTTTTCAAGACACTCAAGAAGCTTCACAATACATTGAAGAATAAAAACAGCACAAAATTTACAGTATAAAATCAAACATTAAAAGCATGAGAGGCCAGACTGAGATGGTTGGGACATGTCCAGAGGAGAGGTAGTGAATATGTTGGTAGAAGGATGCTGAGTTTTGAATTGCCAGACAGGAGGCCTAGAGGAAGAGCAAAGAGGAGGTTTATGGATGTAAGGAAAGAGGACATGAAGGTAGTTGGTGTGAGAGAAGACAGAGTTAGATGGAGGCAATCGATTTGCTGTGGCGACCCCTGAAGGGATAAGCCCAAAGGAAAAGAAGAAGAAGACTAGTTGAAATAACATACCTTTATTGCAACAAAAAATAGTATTATTTAGAAAATTAGGTTGTGAAAAAGTGATATGTATATGTATATATAAGTCAAAATATGATGCATGGAGCTGAAACATTGCTGAATCTCTATTGCCTCTTTTTTCACAAAATAATTAACAAATGATAGCTGCTTTGTGAACCACACAGTCCGAAGATCTGGAAGATTTACAGTAGGTTTGTATCTCCCTTGGGCATGTCTGTGTGGAGTTTGCATGTTCTGCCCGTGCCCGTGTGGGTGTTCTTCGGGTACTCCGCTTTCCTCCCACGTTTCAAAAACGTGCATGTTAGCTAAATTGGCTAAAGGTAAGAATGCAACAGTGAATCAGTGGGACCAGTCCAGGGTGTACCTCGCCTCTCGCGTGAAGTCAGCAGGAATAGGCTCCAGCATACCTCCACGACCAGAGTGAGGCTAAGCGGAATAGAAAACGGATGGCTGGACTAATGAAAATCCCAACTGAGTCAGAAAATGAGGATGTTGTAACACCTTGTGTCCCTGTGGAAAAGGTCAAGTGTAATTTTGTACAAATCATGCTGTTAATCTTCATGGATGGAATACATTTTCACATCAAAGTGTGAGTATTTGGCAATCAGCTAATTCACTCAAACACCTGCAAAGGTATTGAATTGCTCCCTTGGTCTAGTCCTGTAGGATACACAATCATGAGGAAGACTGCTGACTTGACAGTGGCACTGGCCATCATTGACACCTTGCACAAGGAGGGCAAGACTCAAAAGGTCATTGCTAAAGAAGCTCGTTGTTCACAGAGCTCTGTGTCCAAACAGATTAACAGAAAGTTGCAGGGAAGGAAAAAAATGTGGTAAAAAACATATAAGCAATATGGATAAGCAAACCCCGGAGAGGACTGTAAAACAAAAGCCATTGAAAAATGTGAGGAATTTCCAAAGAGTGGACTGCAGCTGAAATCAGTGGTTTTGTTTGTTTTGTTTGCGATGGTGATGGACAGGCTGACAGACGAGGTTAGACAAGAATCTCCATAGACTATGACATTTGCAGATGACAAAGAAGATGTTACATATGTATAACATATGTATTGTTTAATGCAGGGGTGCTTACGCTTTTTCAATCTGCAAGCTACTTACAAAATAATCCAATCAAAACGATCTACCACCTCTATAATCACACAACGCATATACTGAATTATAAAGAAATCACAATATATTGATATATACAATATAAGTTGATGTTGTCTACATAACCGTGTGAGCCCATATTTCACAAGACAACTGTGTTAATTTTTTGTCATTACCTGGGTTTTAGTCTGTGTCATACTTGCCATAAACTGTCCGAAAATTCCGCTCCACATTTCCGTTAATTTGTCCGGGGGGAAGCCAATGCTCATTTTGGCTGCGACAGTGACACCTGGAGAGGTGTGTCTGGCAGGAACCTGATCTAAACCCAGTGGTGTTTTTTGTGGGAGTCTGCCCAACCAGTCTACATGTGTTTTGTGGACTTGGATAACGCATACGACCGCGTCCCTCCGGGAAAATAAGGTATTGGACCACCTAATTCAGGCGGTTCGTTCCCCGTATGGTGACAAAGTTTGGTACGCATTGCCGGCAATAGGTCGGACCCGTTTCCAGTGAGAGTCGGACTCTGCTGGGGCTGTTCTTTGTCACTGATTTCGTTCATTACTTTTATGGACAGCCAGGGCGTCGAGGTGTGTGGTGGCCGCAGGATTGGGTCTCTGCTTTTTGCAGATGTGGTCCTGTTGGCTTCATCCAGCCGTGACCTTCAACTCTCGCTGGATCGGGATTAGAATCAGCACCTCTAATTTACCGGTCGATTTACTTTCCTACCCTCACCTATGGTCATGTTTTGGGTAGTGACAGAAAGGACAAGATCATGGGTACAAGCGGGCAAAATGAGTTGTCTCTGCAGGGTGCCTGTGCTCTCTCTTAGAGATAGGGTGAGAAGCACTGTCATCCGGGAAAGACTCGGAGTAGATCCGCTGCTCCTCCGCACAGAAAGGAGCCAGATGAGATGGCTCAGGCATCTGGTTAGGATGCCTCCCGGACGCTTCCCTGGGAAGGTGTTCAGGGCACGTCCGACCGGTTGGAGGTTTCGAGGAAGACCTAGGACACATGTCTCTCGGCTGGCCTGGAAACGCCTCAGGATCTGCCGGGAACAGCTGGACGAAGTGGCAGGGGAAAAGGAAATCTAGGCTTCCCTGCATAAGCTGCTGCCCCTGCAACCCGACCTCGGCGGGAGAAAATGGATGGATGGATGGCATATCATTTACATAAAGATGGGGCGTGGGAGTAAAGGGAGTAAGACAGGGTGAAATATGGCGCTTGATGAAGGTCTGTGCTTTCCCAGTGCTTTTCTAGTTTGCTCTGCCCAGTGTGCAGAAACTCTATGGCTTCAAAAAAAAAAAAATCAATCAAAAACCGTAACATAATAAAGTCTCCCCTTGACAATAGTGTCAGACACTTTTCTTATACAGTAACAATTGACAAAAGTTTGGAGACACTCTCTTATACAATAACATGATAAAGTGCCTCCAAACTTTTCCCATTGAGACTCATAATTCCTGTCGACATTCCTGATGTGTGGGTGTGCGTGTGGACATACTGCAGCTGGACAGAGAAACCATATTGGAGGGCTCAGACGGCGGGCCGACACCCCAGCGGTTAGAAGCTCGCACCCTGAACTGGTAGTGTCCGGTGGGGATGAGAGTATCAATCTGAAGACACTCCTCCCTGCAGCTGGCCATCTGTTGCCATAACAACGAGTCTGGACAAGACAAGAAAAGTGAGTCTCAGCATCGGACGGTGACAGAAAGCAAAAACTAAGTATGCACCTTCCTGTCGGTATTCCACGGCGTAGCTGCTGACCGCGCAGTGGGTGGAGGAAGCTGGTGGCGGCCAGTGGAGCATCACGGCCGTGCTGCTGGCCTCCTGAGCCACCGGCCTCCCGGGGGCTGCTGGGATACCTGGAATAAAACACTCATTGTGTCATGTCACGTCATCAACGTGGTGTTCCAGTCCCTCCTACACGTGTTACCTTGCACTTTGATGGAGGCGGAGGAGGAGGCGGAGCCATGCTGGTTCACAGCCACACAGGTGTAGATGCCCGTGTCCTGCGGCATCAGATTGCAGATCTTCAACAAGATGTCCCCCGTGTCCCTGAAGGTAAAGACGACGCAAACATGAGGTTGCGTGAGGAGAAGCTATGAGAGCATCACTGGTACCCGATGTTGATGGTGAAGCGGCTGTTCCTGGTCACTGCAGTCTGGTCGGGTCCCTTTAGGGTAATGGAGGGTTTGGGTCGCCCGCACACTTTGCAGCAGAGGACCACTGTCTCACCAAAGGCACACGCCACATCCGAGAGTGGGACCAGGAACTCTGGAGCCACTGGGAGGGTGAGGACAATATCATCCATTCATCTATTTTCTATGGTGCTTATCCTCTTTATGGCCGCGGGTATGCTGGAGCCCATCCCAGCTGACTTCGGGCAGGAGGCGGGGTAAACCCTGGACTGGTCGCCAGTCAATTGCAGGGCAGACATACAGAAATCTAGAAATTTAGGGATGCTCCGATGGATCAGTCACCAATCTGTAAAGGGCCAATTTCCGTGCAAAAATAGTTTTAAAAGTTGAAAAGTCATAACATTATGAATATCCAAAAAAAGAATCAAATTGTTATTTAAAACAAACAGTGAGAGTGAAAAAGCCATAATACAGTGCCGTTTTGGTCAAATCAAAAGCGGTCCCCGGCGACCTCTTCCAGCTCCACCGGGAGGACACCAAGGCCAGCTGTGAGACATAGTCCCTCCAGCGTGTCCTAGGTCTTCCCCGGGGGCTTCTCCCGACTGGGCATGCCCAAAACACCTCACCAGGGAGACGCCCGGGAGGCATCCGGACTAGATGCCCGAGCCACCTCAACTGGCTCCTTTCGATGTGAAGGAGCAGCGGCTCTACTCTGAGCTCCTCCCGGAAGGCCGAGCTCCTCACCAGTCCAGCCACCCTACGGAGGAAACTCATTTCTGCCGGTTGTATCCGCAATCTCGTTCTTTCGGTCATGACCCATAACTCATGACCATAGGTGAGGGTGGGAACGTAGAACGATTGGTAAACAGAGAGCTTTGCTTTCCGACTCAGCTCTCTCTTCACCATTACACTCCGGTACAGCGACCGCATTAGTGCGAATGCTGCATCGATCCATCTGTCGAGCTCACGCTCCGACCTTCCCTCTTTTGTGAACAAGAACTTGAAATACTTGAACTCCTCCCTCTGAGGCAAGACCTCAGTCCCAACCCGCAGGGTACTGTCTACCCGTTTCCGACTGAGAACCATGGCCTCGGACTTGGAGGTGCTGAGTCTCATCCCAGAAGCTTCACACTCAGCTGCAAACCGCTCCAGTAAACGCTGAAGGCCACAGCCTGATGAGCCCATAAGGACCACATTGTCTGCCAATACCAGAGACGAGATCCTAAGGTCACCAAGCTGGACTCCCTCAACGCCTTGACTGCGCCTAGAAATTCTGTCCATGATGATTATGAACAGAATCGGTGACAAAGGGCAGCCTCGGTGGAGGCCAACGTTCACCGGAAACAAGCTCGACTTACTGCTGGGAATACACACCAGGTTCCTGCTTCAATTGTACAAGGACCGAATGGCACGTAGTAGCTGGCCACCAATCCCGTACTCCCAGAGCACCCCCCACAGGACACCACAAGGGACACGATCGGATGCTTTTTCCAAGTCTACAAAGCACATGTAGACCCAATGGGCAAACTCTCACATACCCTTCAGTACCCTTGCAAGGGTGTAGAGCTGGTCCAGTGTTCCGTGACCGGGACGAAAACCACATTGCAGCTCCTGTAACCGAGGTTTGACTAACGGTCATACACTTCTCTCCAGCACCCTGGAGTAGACTTTCCCAGGGAGGCTGAGGAGTGTGATCCCCCTATAGTTGGAACACACCCTCCGGTCACCCTTTTTAAAAATGGCGACCACCACCCCGGTCTGCCAGTCCAGAGGTACTGTTCCCGACTTCCATGCAATGTTGTAGAGGCGTGTCAACCAACACGGTCCCCTAACATCCAGAGCCTTGAGGAATTCCGGGCGGAACTTGTCTACGCTCGGAGCTTTGCCACTGGGGAGTGATTTACCTAACCCAATTACCTCAGCCACGAGGATAGAACTGTCCACGTACGTATCCTCATACTCTGCTTCCTCTACGGAAGGTATGTCAGTGGGATTGAGAAGGGCCTCAAAGTATTCCTTCCACCGACCAACTATATCCACAGTCGAGGTCCGCAAGCCCCCGTCCGCACTGTAAACGGTGTGAACTGGGGGCTGCTTCCACTTTCTGAAGTGTCAGACGGTTTGCCAGAACCTCTTCGAGGCCGACCGAAAGTTGTGCTCCATAGCCTCACCGAACTCCTCCCACACCCGAGTTTTTGCTTCGACCACCGCCGAAGCCGCGTGCCGCTTGGCCTGCCGGTACCTGTCAGCTGCTTCGGGAGTCCCCCAAGCCATCCATGCTTGATAGGACTACTTCTTAAGCTTGACAGCAGCCCTAACCCCCGGTGTCCACCATCGGGTTTGGGGATTGCCACCACGACTGGCCACCTTCGCCTGCAACTACGACTGGCTGCCTCAGCAAGAGGCACGGAATACAGCCCTTTCAGACTCAATATTCCGGTCCCCTCTCTAGATGCAGGCGAAGCTCTGCCGGAGATGAGAGTTGAAGACTCGACGAATGGGAGACTCTGCAGGACGTTCCCAGCACACCCTCACTACGCGTTTGGTTCTACCAGGTCTGTCCGGCATCTTTCCTCGCCATCTAATCCAACTCATCACCAGGTGGTGGTTAGTTGACAGCTCAGCCCCTCTCTTCACCCGCATGGCCAGAACATGCGGACGCAGGTCTGATGATATGACCACAAAGTCGATCATACACCTACGACCTATGGTGTCCTGGTGCCAAGTGCACTTATGGACATCCTTATGATCAAACATGGTGTCTGTTATGGACAAACTGTGATTCGCACAGAAGTCCAGCAACAACACACCACACGGGTTCAGGTCAGGGAGGCCGTTCCTCCCAAACATGCCCCTACAAGTCACACTGTCCTTCCCCACATGGGCGTTGAAGTCTTCCAGTAGAACTATGGAGTCACCAGCTGGGGTGCTCTCCAGAACCCCTCTGATAGATTCCAAGAGGGCTGGGTACTCTGAACGTAACTGCATACGCACAAACCACAGTCAGGACCCTTTCCCCAGCCCTAAGGCGTAGGGAAGTAACCCTCTCGTTTACTGGGGATGACTCCAGCACAGAGGCACCAAGCCGGGGGGCTAATAAAAAGCCCACACCAGCTCGCCACCTCTCCCCTGCAGCAACTCTAGAGAAGAACAAGGTCCAGCCCCTCTCAAGGAATTTGGTTCCACAGCCCAAACTGTGGGTTGAGGTGAGTCCGACTATATCTAGTCGGAATGTCTCCGCCTCTTCCAGAAGCTCGGGCTCCTTCCCCACCAGAGTAGTGACATTCTATGTCCCAAGAACCAGATTTGGCCGACGAAGACCAGGTCGCCCGGACACCTGCCCTCGACCACTGCCCAAATCACAATGCACCGGACCCTTATGCTTGCCCCTCCCGGTGGTGGGCCTGCGGGGGAGAGTTCCCGTGTAGCAGTCCTTGGTTCACACGGTTTACACTGGGAACAGGGTCCTGCTGACCTCGACTAAGAAAATAGCCGAACGGTGGAAGGAATACTTTGAGGCCCTTCTATATCCCACTTTATATATATTTATATATCCCAGTTTCCAGGACACTCACAGTTGGACCCGATTAGAGGTGGCTATGAATACATTTTGGTTATAGTTGCATTTCACTTGCTGCGCTCAAGCCTATCATACCAAAAATAATTCAGGCAAGATGAAATTGTTTTATGAATTTATTCCACGCTTTGGGTGCCCTGAAATGTTGCACTATGATCCGGGTCGGGAGTTCCAAAACAGCTATTTCCAGAGACTTCAGCAACTAGCAGGCTTTTCCCATTTCCGAACCACACCATATCACCCACAAGGAAATCCCGCCTGGAGATGGACCTGTGTACAGGATTCAATCTGAAATTGGATTGACTTCCCCCACAAAAATGTCTTGAAGCAGGGGAGAGAGCAGTAGGTTGCAAATGTTACATACAGAATTGTAAATTAAACAGGCACTCCACACAATTTTTGTTACCAATTGAACCTTACTAGCCGCAATGTTCTATTTATTTCATTTTGACAGTGTAATTACATGGTTACACCAGCAGAGTAACAAATGCATTGGTTGCATGACAGTACTTTGGACACTAGAGAATGCAAGGCAAGGCAAAATTGTAGTTAACTGAAAGACGTGCTAACCGAGACCAATGGTAACCCTGGTACAGCTGTATTTTACAAATGTTTTGGGTCACCTGGCAGTCAGGGAACCCCGGAATTGTCCTGATTTTTTAGCACTAACAATAAATAGAAAAAACGTCAATTATTCCATGTGATTGGTATCGTCCTCTTTCACTCATGGATGATCGGTATTGGAATCGGGAGGATAAAAGCCAGATTGGAGCATCCCTAAAATAAAGAAATGCAAACAGTCTTACCTTCTTGGATGAAGTTTGGGTTGAGAAGCTGGAAAGCACATCCTTATATCAGTACATGATTTTACATAATATCTTGTGAAATAATAGCAATAATGAAATAATAAGTAAAATATTATGGAACTAAAGTTATATTCCTAGAAAAGTTGACAAAGAGTCAGAAAATTATTGAAGACAATTATGGCAATGATGACAATTATTGTTGAAATTTTCAGACACAATAAAATCATGTAGTATTAGTAGCACAGAGTTTAAATTTTACAAGTAAAATCTGTTCTTTTGCAGTTTGGGTTGAGAACCTGGAAAGCAGATACTCATGTCAGTCCATGATTTTATAAGCACTGTCATCATAACACAGTGTATGTGGACTGACACCCCAGAAAAGACCCTAACTTATCACGGAAGACGTAAAAACCACGAAGCAGCAGTCATGCTCAACTTATAACGGAAAAAACGTTATTTTTAGTTTTTAGATTTTCATACCTCCATTCCCGTCTTTGGATCGAGCTCATCATCACAGTCCGATTCATCGGAAGTGTGAACTTCCTGCTGAGAAAACGATCACCGGAAAAGACGAAGAAGATGAAAAAAGAGGAAGAAAAGAGAATTGTGGAAGGGTGGGAATGAGAGGTAGATACAGTATGTACAGTATGCAGTACATGCTGTAGATGTACAGTACACCCAGTACGGATGACGGGGGAAAGTGCACAAATGACATGAAAAAGTACAGGAGGAACCGTTAATGCATGAAACGTAGTACAGTAGTGGTAAGAACTGCAGTAAAAGCCTCACCTTTTACCTTCAAGTTTTGTTTTTAAACCACTGCATGTTAGGCTTCACACCTACACAAAACACTGCCTTTGTGTTAGTCTCATGGCAAAAACAAAACCAAAAAAGTTACCAAAATCTATCTCTACTAGGCGTGCACTGTGACAAACTACATGTATTCAAATCAATAAAGAAAACTTTACTTTTCAAAAATCAGCACATTCAAAGGTTTGGGAGTAAAAACATATTTGAAAAAACAAAAACTTTTTTAGTGGTTCTCAACTGTCGCCCATCCTTGTGGTCTTGATGGTATCTGTAGCGCGTGACTATTTGTGTACGTCAGAGCAAACAGTTCTAATTAGTATCTAAACCCGTCCTGATTCCATAAGCTAGCTCGAGTCGCCTCGCTAGCTAGCTAGCTTAGCAAGCAACATACTTTGGCTGGCTGGTCCAAGCAGGCCTTGGCGCCACAAAGGGAAGAAAAACACTCCTAATCATGCTAATGCTAACTTCCTGTTGTTGATGGTTGAGAACCACAGTGCGCACACACAAACAAAGGAAAAAACACATGCGTGCACATGTGTTAAGCTAAAGTGCGGGGCGACAAGCACGCACGGGCCGCCAGCGGGCGGCACCGTTACTCACTTTGCCCTTCGCCCTGGCAACAGGGGAGGCGAGGAGGGCGGGGGGCGCGCTCTCTTTTGCCTTACGCAGCAGGAGCCCGTTCTCCTGACCTCTGGCGACCAAGGCCGAGCCCTCCTTGGCTTCGGCACGCTTCCTGGCACGCAGCGTGTTCCACGACATAGACTTCCTGTGCGGTACACCAACAACAAACATCAACGGAGAAGTGAAAAACACCACGGGCACTTGTTTGGGGCTGCGTAAAAACATTCATGTCATAAGCGCGCCCCGTCACGCTAGTGTTAGCACACAGCCCTGCGAACTAGCATAGCACAGAATCTCTTTAAACAGCAGCGGAGGCATTGCATTTGTATTTACCATCATGTATGATTGACTGCATACAACACATTGATCAAATATGCTAGCCTTCTGTGCTAAAACCTCCCACACGTGACAAAATTGGTGTCTGGGAATTAGTGAAATAGACTAAAGTACATTGGGAAAAAATATAAACTGCTCACAAAAATTAGCGGCACACTTCAGAAAACACATCAGATCTAAACGAGGGGGGGGGGAACAATTTTGAACATCTTTCCTGATAATAAGTAGGTGATGTATAGATGTATCAAATCCTTCATCCTCCGGGAACTGCCTGCATACTCTAGCCACATGAGGTCAGGTATCGTCATGGACCAGGAGGAATCCAGGTCCCACTGCGCCAGTGTAGGTTCTGACAAATGGGTCCAAGGATTTCATCCCGATACCTAATAGCAGTCAGGGTGCCATTATCTAACCTGCAGAGGTCTGTGTGTCCTTCCAGGGATATGCTTCCCCAGACCATCATTGACCCACCGCCAAACCGGTCATGCTGAATAATGTTGCAGGCAGCATGACGCTCTCCATGGCATCTCCAGACCCTTTCACGTCTGTCGCATGTGCTCAGGTTGAACTTGCTCTCATCGATGAAGAGCACAGGGTGCCAGTGGCGTAGTTGCCAATTCTGGTGGTCTATGGGAAATGCCAATCGAGCTCTACGGTGCTGGGCAGTGAGCACAGGGCCCGCTACAGGACGTCAGGCCCTCAGGCCACCCTCATGGAGCCTGTTTCTGATTGTTTGGTCAGAAACATTGACACTAGTGGCCTGCTGGAGGTTATTTTGTAGGGCTCTGGCAGTGCTCATCCTGTTCCTCCTTGCAGATACAGGAGCAGATACCTGTCCAGCTTTCCTGGAGTAACTACCTGTCTCCTGGAATCTCCTCCATGCTCTTGAGACTGTGCTGGGAGACACAGCAAACCTTCTTGCAACGGTACGTATTGATGTGCCATCCTGGAGGGGTTGGACTACTTGTGCAACCTCTGTAGCATCCAGGTAGCGCACCATGCTATCAACAGAGATGTTGATCCAAGCCGAATGAAAAACTACAGCAGTAGAAAGTCAGTCAGTAAAAAATCAGCCAAAAGAGATGAGGAGTCAGTGGCCTCAACCTGGAAAATTATTCCTGTTTTGGGCTCTGTCTCATTGTTGCCCCTCTGATGCTCCTGTTGTTGATTTCATGAACAACAAAGCATCTGAAACTGATTAACAACCCCCTCTGCTACTTAACTGACCACATCAATATCCCAGAAGTTTGACTGAAAGGTTACTATACTCTGATTAAAAAGTGTTCCTCTAATTTTTATGAGCAGTGTTTATTTTACTTTTAAAAATATTTCACATTTCCATTTATAATACACTTGTTTTGCCACTAGGTATTTTGGTAATTATTACATTACATTATTTTTATTTATATTATTGGGGGTCGGTCTTTTGTTGTACAAATAAAGTTTTTTATTGGGGAGGAGAGAAAAGTGTACACTTTTTCTGGCATAAACACAAAAGATGACACATTTTCAACACAAAATACAAATACATATTTCATGCAAAAAGTCGGATATTTTCAATCACATGCCTACTCTGCTGTGATGCCTCATTTTTGTTTACATTCCTATCAAATAGCAATATGACTACAAACATATTAAGTAGGTCGTTAAAACTTCATGAAGACATTATTCAAACAGAGTCCCAAGAGAGAGAGTCCCAACCTAAAGAAATAACTCGTTGGAACGTCATATTTACTACTTACAAGCCCTTGCGTGGGTACCGTGCACTTTCAAAAGGTGCGTTCAGTGGTCTCTCCAGATGTGCACTTGTAGGTAAAAGTTTGGAGACGCTTTTTCAGGATATTCTATGACTGAGTCTCCAAACCAGGCATGTCCAAAGTGTGGCCAGTGGATGTTTTTTTAATTGGCTCACATTCGACAAAAACAATAAAAAGGCATAGTGCTGAAATATGAAATCCGTCCCAACTGTGAACAGTGCAAACTGGGGACCTTTCTGAGACGTCGGACGGTGTACCAAAACTTCTTTCGGGCCTAACAACTGTCGTGCTCCATGGCCTCACCGAACTCCTCATACACCCGAGTTTTTCCCTTGACCACCACCGAAGCTGCATATCGCTTGGCCTGCCGGTACTGCTCAGCTGCTTCGGGAGTCCCACAAGCCATCCATGCTCAATAAGACTCAATCTTGAGGGCAGCCCAGACCACTGGTCCAAAAGTGATAATAAAGTCGTAATATTGGGAAACAGATAATTTTGCAAATGATTGAAGAAAAAGTTGAAATAAAAACAATGGAAAAATAGCCCTAATTTCCAGCTACAGCTTGGTGACCAAGTTGAGATGAAATATACAGAATTTAACTTAAAAATATCTACAGCATATGTCTAAATATCCGCCTTTCATTTTTCTCCATGTGCACCTCGCTGGAAACACTTTTGGACACCCCAGCTTAGGACTTTAGACCCACGTTTGGAGACACATTCTCAGAGAATAACACTTGACAAAAGTTTGGAGGTGATAGAAAAAGTTGCTAAAGTGTCTCCAAGTGCCTTCTTAGTGAAGGAGGTCCAAACCCTTCATGTTAGTAGAACTTAGACGTCCAATAGGTGGAAAGAAATCACAAAAGCAACAAGAGAAAATAATTGCAAATCAGGAAGGTCAAATGTTTTATGTCGAAACAAACCAACCAAATAAAAGACTGCGTGTTTGCTGTGGTAGTTTATTTACAAATTTTTTAAAACTACAAAGTGTCGCGGAAATAAAGAACAACGTTGCCCGTCATGTTGTGTCGCTACCACATGCTGACAAACATGATATTGCACAGCTTGACTTGGTCCTTAAATAGTGCAAACTTTTTCTCCCCAGCAGGAATGTTCGCCACTTGAGAAAATCTTCTACAGTGAACTGCCAACATCGTCCAATCAAAACAAAAAAAAATTGACGGAGAAGCAAGCCGGCTTTTTCTTTCCAGCCAGAAGAGAAATCAAGAAAAAGCAAAATGTGAAACCTGAAATAAGTCTGGTTTTAGCTCCACCTTCTAGAAGATTCTATGATTCGATGTCTGCACACCTCAAGGCTCAGAAAACAACATGGCCGACGACACTTTCATGACTCATGACACGCCTCCTGTGAGGGGCGGAGCTTGAGGAGGCGGGTCCAAGTGCTGTGATGGCGGGAGGAACTTACTTGATGTTGTCGGCGTCGGCCACCGCCACTGAGAAGGACGTGGCGGAGGAGGAGTCTTTTAATGGCTTTGTGGGAGGGCCCAGGACGTGACCCGGCACCCAGCCCTCAGCGGCGGGCGACTGGCTGTCGGCGGGCCGGTAGACCAGGTACATGTTCTGCTGGTTGGTGGCCAGGACCTGCACCGTCTCGCCGTGGCTCACGCAGATCTCATTCTCCTTCAGCGCCGAGTAGTCCTGAGTAACGCGCATGCTGGACGAGAAGCCGTTGAAGCCGCTGTTGCTTTCCTGAGGAAAAGAAGGAAGGATGGCGGCAAGGAAGAGGGGAACAATTAGGGACAAGGTTAAGGTGCGTCTACAAGGGCTGGACGACGGTCCTGCTGGCTGTGATGCAGCTACAGTCTCCATTCTAAAGGGGGAGGCAGGGTTGGAAGTCAGGACGGCAGAAGAGGAGGAGAAAGAGAAGGAGGAAGAGCAACAAGAGTCCGTCATCTTTCTCCTCATTAACACAAATAGTCCAATTAACACGGATGTTTAACTGGAGTGTAGTATACAGGAGCAAATAACCACCGGGGGTATTCATTACAACACCAATACAACAAGATTACAGCAGCTGCACGTCATGAGCACCCAGCAGCTTCATCTAGCTCTACATGCGCTTTGAAATATTGCTACTCTTAAATGCTCCTAAAAGCTTAAGTGTATCATACAGTATAGTCGTCGGGTGTGTGGTCTGCAAAAAAACACAAAAAACTGCAAAACACCGTAGCTTGCTAGAATCCTACTTAGTCGATTAGCCACATTGTCTTCTAAAGTCGCCGGGGTTGGTGTTCTGCAAAAAAGCCAATACACGCAGTGGTCTTTAATTACTCACATTTAACGGCTTTGGCTGTAGGCCAAACGCAAGAGTAGTGACCGCACCCCCGGACGTGGGATACCGCCGCCTCACCCTGGAGCCAGACCTGGGCTGGGGGTTCCCGGCAAGCGCCTGGTGTTCGGGCCTTCAACCAAATTCCAGCACGAAGAAGCCACACGGGACCCCTGCAGACCAACCGCCTGCAGGGGCAAGCATAAGGGTGCGGTACCATACAATTTGGGCTGTGGTCGAATGGGGGGTGTCCAAGCAAACTGGTCTTCGGCGGCCAAATCTGGTTCTTGGGACAGGGTAATTCCGACTAGTCAGACACACCTCAACCCACAGTTTGGGTGATGGAACCAAAGTCCTTGATAGGGGCTGGACCTTGTTCTACTCTGGAGTTGCTGCAGAGGAGAGTCGACGAGCTGGTGTGGGCTTGTTAATAGCCCCCGGCTTGGTGCCTGTGTGTTCCAGTCATCCCTGGTGAATGAGAAGGTTATTTCCTCTATGCCTTAGGGCGGGGAAAATGGTCCTGACTGTTGTTTGTGCGTATGCGCCAAACAGCAGTTCTAGGTACCCTACCTTCTTGGACGGAGGGGTGCCATTGGGCAATTACAGTATGACTTGGAGGGGTGTGTTTGGTAGGAACAGCCTCCCTGATCTGAACCTGTGTGTAGTTGCTGGACTGCTTTGCAAACCATGTCCACAAATGGTCTTGGCAACAGCACACCCTAGGCCTACACCTCTTGCCCTAGGTGGAGGTCTTGCCTGAGGTGGATGAGTTCAAGTATCTCGGGGTCTTGTTCACGAGTGAGTGACGGTTGGTGCGTGAGCTCGACAGACGGATCGGTGCAGCATCCGCAGTAATGCGGTCGCTGTACCGGAGTGTCGTGGTGAAGAGAGCACTGAGCCGGAGAGCAAAAATCTCTGATCATCAATCGATCTATGTTACCACCCTCACCTATGTTCATGAGTTATGGGTCACGACCTAAAGAACAAGATTGCCGGTACAAGCGGTGGAAAGGTTTCCTCACACAGGGTGGCTGGACTCACCCTAAGATTTAAGGTGAGGAGCTCAGCCATCCGGGAGGAGATCAGAGTAGAGCCGCTGCCGGTTCACATTGAGAGGAGCCAGTTGAGGTGGGTTGGGCATCTAATTGGGATTCCTCCCATACACCTCCCTGGTAAGGTGTTTGCTGGCATGCCCTGTCGAGAGAACACCCCGGGGAAGACCTATGACACGCTGGAGGGACTATGTCTCACAGTTGGCCTGGGAACGCCTTGGTGTCCTCCCAGTGGAACTGGCAGAGGTGGCAGAAGACTGGGAAGCCTGGACTAACCCCCTACTGCAACTGCTGCCCGGCGACCTGGACCCGGATCAGCGGAGGAGAATCGAATGGCTGGTGGCAACCTCCTGATGTAGCCTTTATATAACGGAGATGCATTTGAAGTGTGAAGAGTGGTCTGCACCCAGCAGCTTTAATCTAGCACTGCATGTGCTTTAAAAGGTTGCTTATGGTGCTACTATCATTGGTTCTGTTGCTGCTGTGTTTTACAATACAGCGGAACCAGAGTGTCGTCTCAGTTTGGGTGTGGGTCGGTCTTGGTCTTTGGAAACTGGAAGAGCAAACCAACAACTCACCCTGGAGTCGAAGCACAACGTGCCACCGTTGGAAGTGGATGTGGTGATTGGGCCTCGCCCCCTGTCACCCTCCTTCTCCCCCAGGCTGAGCGCCGAGGAGGGGCGGCTGTGGGAAGACGCGGCCGAGCGGTGGCTGGCGGTCGAACGCTTTCTGGTCAGTGAGGCGCTGGCCCCGCCCCGCTCCCTCTGGTATTCTATGGGAGACTGCAGCGCTGTGTTCAAGTACAAAGCATGTTGATGTCGTGACAGCAGACAATGATGAGTTTGAGGTCAAAGGACAATCGCTCACCTGACAGGAAGTTGCTTTGGGCATCCAGCAGGTCCTGGATGTGTGCCATCCAAACCCGCTTGGTGTCCACGTTGGCAGCCTGCAGGGTGAAACGCTCCGATGATCCGCGACACGACAAGATGAATTTACACGGGTCGTTGTCCGTGCTCTCCTCCAGACCCAGGTAGGACACCTGCACGCCAGAAAGATGGGAACCAGAGAATAAAGTCAACATTTTCAGACAAAAAAAACATTTTATATACTGTTTTTTTTTTTAATTCTTCCAAATATTTGAACTTTTTTTATTTGTAATATTTCCACTTAATTCATATACTGTAACTTGTCTAAAACTAGCCTAGTTTTCCAAAAATTAAAACTTTATTTTTTCTTGATTGTTCCTCATAATATTTAAAAATAGTAAAAAAATTTCACCTTTTTAATTTTTCCCTATTTAATGAGGATAAGCGGTATAGAAAATGAATGAATGATTGAATACTGTTTTTTTTCATTTCATTCCATTTTCTCCCGCTTATCCGGGTCGCTGGGGCTGCAGTCAATAGGGAAGTCCAGACTTCCCGGTCTCCGGCAACCTCTTTCAGCTCCACCGGGAGGACACAAAGGCGTTCCCAGGCCAGCTGTGAGACATAGTCCCTCCAGCGTGTCCTAGGTCTTCCCGGGGGCCTTCTCCCGACTGGGCATGCCCGAGACACCTCACCATGGAGGCCCCGGGAGGCATCCGAACTAGATGCCCGAGCCACCTACAATGGCTCCTCTCTATGTGAAGGAGCAGCGGGGCTCTACTCTGAGCTCCTCCCGGATGGCCGAGCTCCTTACCCTATCTCTTAAGGTGAGTCCAGCCACCCTACGAAGGGAACTCATTTCCGTCGCTTGTATCCGTGATCTTGTTCTTTCGGTCATGACCCATAACTCATGACCAGAGGTGAGGGTGGTAACGTAGATCAATCTGTAAACACAGAGCTTTGCCATCCGGCTCAGCTCTCTTCACCACTATGGTCCGGTACAGTGACTGCATTACTTCTGATGCTGCACTGAACCGTCTGTTGACCTCATGATCCGTCCCTCACGAACCGTCCCTCATTCGTGAACAAGACCGCATGACACTTGAACTCCCCCACTTGAGGCAAGATCTCACTCCCAACCCGAAGGGTACAGTCCACCCGTTTCAGAGTTTCCTCCTGCTGAAGGTCACAGCTGGATGAGGCCATAAGGCCATAAGGACTACATCCTGAGCGAGTACCTTGATGCTCTTCTTGAACTGGTACCCGGGCGTGGACGAGCCTTTTCGGAGCAGCTCGCTGAAGATGACGATCTGCTCGAAGAGGAAAACTCTGCGTTCTTTCGAGCGAGACAAGACGCCGGCGTCCTGCTCGGTCACGAAGAACGTCTCCTGCTGCAGCAGCTTGCCCTGACTGGTCAGTTTACCCTGCAGTGGAACAAAATAACAACCGTGTACAGCAGTACTTGCTAAAAGCTTCCACAGATACTTGTGGAAGTATCATCAAGTATCCCAAGTATTTGGAAAAACAACAGAATGGGATTGTCTTCCAATTAGAACATACTCAAATAGAAAAGGGAAGAACAAGGTTTCCCATTCCTTGGTTTATTTGTGTCAGCTTGCCAGGGCGGTTATCCTTTGGGAACTATAAGTATCATGGAAATTCCACATGAACAAATACATTTATTTTTAGTACCACAGTTCTTATTAATACTAATTAAAAAGAGGTAGGCTATACTGAAAAAAGTAAACAGCTACTGTATTTTCTAATGGCTGGAATTTTCCAACTGTCATTTATGAGAAGAAAAACATGCTACCAGGCGTTTCACAGCTTTTGCTGTTATTTAGAAAGTACTCACAAGGCATGCTGGGCATGCTAGCAGCAAAAACAATACAATGTTTTGGAAAATTGAGTTATGTGCAATGACATTGGAATAGAATCATAATTAGAAGATGAAAGTTGAAAAAGCAAAAGCAACAACAGAATAAAGGCTGTCAATTTATGAAAATAAAGTCAAAATGCTAAAAAAAAAAAAGTTGTATTCAAAGAAGAAAAAACTAGTTGCAATTATACAAAAATAAACTTGTAATATAAAGAGAAAATGTCATTTTAGTAACCAAAAAAATTAAGGTTGGAGAATAAATTAAAATATAATTCATTTTATGGGAATAAAGGCAAACTCATAAAATAAAAGAACACTTAGGAAACTGATTTAGAAAAGCATCAAAAAAGGGAAAAAGAGCAACGTGTGAAGTTGATATACATTTTTTCACCTACATGAACTTTTTTTTTTTTTTAAATATACAAATGAACATCCCCGCTTTAAAGACAAAGCGCAAGGATGTTTTGCTAACCTAAACAGCAGCATCTACCGAGGCAATTCAAATCAGATGCGTCTTGTCCTAAATCAGGGGTGTCCAAACTTTTTCCAGCAAGGGCCACATAGTGAAAAATGGAAAGATGTAAGGCCCACTTTGATAATTCATAAAGCAACACATGCAGATATGCTGCATCATGTTGTTTTTTTCTCTTTTTTTTAAATCTTCATATATTTTTTGTAAATAGAATAACTTTATTCTCATAAAATTATGCCTTTATTCCAGATTATTTTTTGCAACTAAATTTACATTATTTTTTATTACTATATTACAAGTTTACTCTACAGAAAATACAAATTGTGACTTTTTATTTTCTTTTTTGTACACTACAGCTTTTTTTTTTTTAATGTTCCAACCTTTTAAACTTTCTTGGAAGGATGGACATTTAACATCATTATTTACAGTATGTACTTTTTTGTTAGATGGCAATTTTTTGTCTTAATATTTTCACTCTTTTCCTGTAAAATTATTGCATTTTTTTCCATTTTTGTTTTAGTTCTTTTGTCGCGGGCCATTTAAAAACAGCCGAGGGCCGCAGTTTGGACACCCCCATTGTAAAGTCATTAAGTGCTGAAATAATAGAAAAGGGAAGAAATAAATGGTACGCAAACGTACCTCATAGCCTTGTAGCCGGCCTAAATTCATCATGTCGTTACACAGTTTAGGAACCTGAGACATCAAATCCACCGCTTTCTGTTTAAGACACAAAAAGTCTTAAATGTGGTTCAGCATAACATGTCCAAGTGGACACCTTTACACTGCTTCATACCTCAATTTGTTCACAGTCCAATCCAGCTTTGGAGCTGTACTTGAGGAAATCCTGCAGAACAAGCATGACATGAAAATACGACACACCTCCTGGTCTCTACACAAACAGCGTCCCGCACCTTTAGTAGTAGCTGGTATTTGGTGATTCTTTGGATTGGCTTGATGAGGAAGTCGCTGATGGTGAACCGGGACTGGATGTCCTGTTGGACACCCTGCAGGAACGAACAATTCATGAATATGTGGTGGCTGATTCCCTCTCTAATATTATTATTATTATTATTATTACTATTGGGGGTTCACAAGATTAAACCGAGACTGGATTTCTCAAGGAGAAAAAGTCTTTCCATTTAGATTGAGATTTACTGAAAATGTGTCTTGATTGCAGATACAAGAGAAGACATCGCCACAGTAACAACACAGTAAGACCAGTACAGCACAGACAGCTGACAGGAGAGAGGGAAAACAGAGCTGCATTCAAATACATCCTGAGTATCAGGACCAACTTTTCCGTAAGACAGGTCGCCATTGGCTGTTCTAGAAGTTGCCAGACGATGCCATTGTCTAATTTGCTTATGATGTCAAGTGCTGTGCGAAAAAGCAAAACTTTAACCTTCATTATGTTTAGAAATCCGAAGCACACACAAATACATGGTAGTTGTGGCAGCAGCAACAAGGAAGGAGAACATCTAGGTGACAGCACAGGCCAGCTGAACCAGAACTGGGTTTATAAACCCCACTTATAGTCATTGCACACTCCAGCAGAATCCTACCCCCATCAGGAAGTGCAGCATTCCAAATACAAGCACAGAACAGGAAGAAAGAACCACACAGACATGCAGGTAATAGCCTCTGTCATGACAGCTTCTTTATCATAATGTTAACTTTGTCAGTAGTATTCTGCAATGCAGTTGGGCCCTCTGATTTTCAGATTTAGCTCACAATAACTCTTGATTCGCTAAGGAAGGTAACTTTCCTCTTGCTTCAGGTAAACTTTTATTTATAACGTGGCAGCAAAACAGATGAACATGGCTAGCTATCCCTTCTCATTACCCCAGCCCCTCCACATGCCCAAGGCAACACATCCCCCACCCGGAGATGGCAATCCACCCTTTTATTGGCGAGAATCATGGACTTGGACAGGCAGATTATAATCGCGGCTGCTTCACACTCGGCTGGGAACTGATCTAGCAAGATTTAAAAGTCAAGGCTTAATGATGCCAACAAGACAACATTATCTGTAACAGGCAGAGACCCAATCTTGTGGCCACCAAAGCGGAACCCCTCAAAGCCCTGGTTGTGCCTAGAAATTCTGTCCATAAGTAATGAACAGAATCGGTGATAAAGGGCAGCCCTGGCCGGTGAGTCCAATGCTCATTGGAAACTGGTCTGTTTTATTGTCAGCATTGAGAAACAAACTCTGACATCGGTCATACGGGGAAAGAACCACCAGAATTAGGTGGTCCAATACCCCATATTACCAGAGTACTCCCCATAGTAATTCCTGAGGAACACGGTCAAATGCCTTCTCCAAGTCCACAAAACACATGTAGACTGGTTGGGCAGACTCCCATGCAAACTCAAGAACCCTGCCAAGAGTATGGAGCTGGTCCACAGTTCCACGATCAGGACAAAAACCACACTGCTCCTCCTGAATCCGAGATTCGACTATGCAACGAACGGCTCCCCCTCTCCAGAACCCCTGACTAGACCTTACCGGGAAGGCTGAGTAGTGTGATCCCACGATAGTTAGAACACACACTCCGGTCCCTCTTTTTGAAATGCGGGACCACCACCCCGGTCTGCCAATCCAGGGGCATCTACCCCGATGTCCACACAATGCTGCCAATGGGGCCAACGAGGTCGGGCGCAAAGAAAGCTGGGTGGCAGTCAGTGCCAAGTAAATGTTTTCCTCTTTCTACCGATTTTTACAAATTGTACTTTGCAGCGACCTCATAGTCTGACATGTACAATAGTGGGAACACTTCCCACCACTGCTCAAAATGGTGTCTTAAAAGGAAAAAAGAAATGACTTACGTCAAAAAACGTATCATATTCTGCTACAATGAACTCAGACTTGGGTTTATTCTGGCAGTAGATGACGTACATGTGAAGTCTTCTCTCCTGGCAAACAAACAAAAGGTCAGCAGATGGACCCTCACGCTAGACACTGGACTTGTCTTCACCCCTCACATGTTTGATGAAGAGTTCAGGGAGATACTCATGGTCGTCCAGACATTTCTCCAGCTCTCCCACAAAGAAGCTGCCAAAGAAAAGCGGCGTCGTTATTTGATACGTGCGCGAATTATGACGCTGCAGCAGACTGCTGGCCACTTACTCTCTGTGCCAGTCGTAGATCTGATGGATGTTCCCAAAGACAATCTTCTCTTTTCCTTTCATGTCATCTGGGACTCCCTTTTCCTCGATCCTCTTCATGAAAGCCTGCGAGAAGGTGGACAACAGAAGTTGCACTACTTCCATGTGTTTCACCTCGGTTGTTCTCAGGGCAACTGGACTGGACTGACTGTTCTACTGTATGTTACAATGGTATACTTTACATAATGTAGTACAAGTCTCACTTCCGCAGCAAAGCTTACTTCATCACCCCCAACCCCCTTTTCTGTTTCACATCGATTCGTGTATCCCACATGTACTCTTTGGACAAGTCGAGGTTTATCATCCCTGGAAAAAACACGTACCTTATATAATACTGTATATGTTTGGGTAGAGACAAGTGCAAGAGTGGTTAGACATGACAACTGCTTGCACAGTTTCTTCAGGCAACTCTTAACTTTAGCGCATCAATTGGCTGCTTTACTTGGTCACTTCCATCTTTTGATTCCACGTACTGACAGGGTTGTTCTCCCAATCACAGTACATCATTTTAAGATTGATTTTCCTTAAGGACAAAGGTCATAAGACACAGAACAGTCCTCGTCTATATCCAAAGTAACCCGAACAGTCAATTTTCCGTCCTATCAAAGCCCTCATGGTTTTCATGCAAAGCTAAATGCGAGAATCACCTCGACCACGATGCCTAGGTCTTTAACGTAGTCCTTCTCTGTCTGGATCAGCTCGTTAAGAACAAACCTAAGCAGAAACAGAAAGACAGATCATCATGTTTCATCCATCTATTTATTCCGATAATATAGGTTCTGGTCGCAGGGGGAGCAGTCTCAGAAGGGAAGTCCAGACTTCCTGGTCTCTCGTATCCAAGGACCTCCTCCCAGGTGGGCACGAGCACCTCACCAGGGAGGCGTCCGAACTTGATGCCCGAGCCAACGTCAACTATATATGCCTTCCGTCTCCACTCCCTCCTCGCCATGACGGTCCAGTGGAGCCACCGCATGATTTGTCTGTCAATTATCGCATTGCAGGACACGATGTTAGTTTGGGCAAGTGAATTGGGAGTGGACTCACATGCGCCCCCTCATGGCTTTGGCTCTCTGCTCCAGCTCGGGGTTCCGGGGCTGTACAGGAGTGCTTTGTTCTGGTGGCGACAGAGGGGTGAATCCCGGGTAGGCTCCTGGTTCTAAGGTCTGTCAGGGAGAAAAGACAGACCTTGAAGACGTGGTCCCATAAGACAACTACTTTCTTGTAATATTATGACTTTATTCTACTTTTTCACAAATTAACTTCATTCTTTGTTTTGTTTTCTCTCATGATATTAGGGCATCTTTTTTCTTCAACATTTCAGCTTTCTGCTCCTGAAAGTGACATTTTCCCCTTCACATAGTCCCAACCTTCCTTCCCCCATAAGATGCAAACTTCTTCCACATAATATTACCCCTTTTATCTCTTATTGTCATCTTTTTCCCCCAACCTACATTTCCAACATGTAAGTTTGCCCACGAACAAAGAAATGCTTAATCTATCATTTCAACGGTAGGTTTATTTGAACACTGAGAGACAACAATGACCAAAAAAATCCAGAAAAATGCGTTTCAAAAAGAGTTATAAATTAAATTGCATTTCCATCCATCCATCTATCCATTTTCCACCGCTTATCCGGGTCCGGGTCGCGGGGGCAGCAGCTTCAGTAGGGAAGTCCAGACTTCCCGGTCCCCAGCGACCTCTTCCAGCTCCATCGGGAGGACACCAAGGCGTTCCCAGGCCAGCTGTGAGACATAGTCCCTCCAGCGTGTCCTAGGTCTTCCCGGGGGCCTTCTCCCGACCGGGCATGCCCGAAACACCTCACCAGGGAGGCGCCCGGGAGGCATCCGGACTAGATGCCCGAGCCACCTCAACTGGCTCCTCTCGATGTGAAGGAGCAGCGGCTCTACTCTGAGCTCCTCCCGGATGGCCGAGCTCCTCACCCTATCTCTTAGGGTGAGTCCAGCCACCCTACGAAGGAAACTCATTTCCGCCGCTTGTATCCGCGATCTCATTCTTTCGGTCATGACCCATAACTCATGACCATAGGTGAGGGTGGGAACGTAGATCGATCGGTAAACAGAGAGCTTTGCCTTCCGGCTCAGCTCTCTCTTCACCACGACGGTCCGGTACAGCGACCGCATTACTGCAGATGCTGCACCGATCCGTCTGTCGATCTCACGCTCCAACCTTCCCTCACTCGTGAACAAGAACCCGAGATACTTGAACTCCTCCACCTGAGGCAAGACCTCACTCCCAACCCGGAGGGTACAGTCCACCCGTTTCCGACTGAGAACCATGGCCTCGGATTTGGAGGTGCTGAGTCTCATCCCAGAAGCTTCACACTCAGCTGCAAACCGCTCCAGTAAACGCTGAAGGTCACAGCCTGATGAGGCCATAAGGACCACATCGTCTGCAAATAGCAGAGACGAGATCCTAAGGTCACCAAGCTGGACTCCCTCAACACCTTGACTGCGCCTAGAAATTCTGTCCATGAAGATTATGAACAGAATCGGTGACAAAGGGCAGCCTTGGCGGAGGCCAACGTTCACCGGAAACAAGCTCGACTTACTGCTGGCAATGCGAACCAGGCTCCTGCTTCGATTGTACAAGGACCGAATGGCACGTAGAAGCGGGCCATCAATCCCGTACTCCCGGAGCACCCCCCACAGGACACCACGAGGGACACGGTCGAATGCCTTTTCCAGGTC
>QODF01000159.1:871308-899713 GCA_024372805.1 Oostethus manadensis | reverse complement strand
TAACCGAGGTTCGACTAACGGTCATGCCCTTCTCTCCAGCACCCTGGAGTAGACTTTCCCAGGAAGGCTGAGGAGTGTGATCCCCCTATAGTTGGAACACACCCTCCGGTCACCCTTTTTAGAAATGGGGACCACCACCTCGGTCTGCCAGTCCAGAGGTACTGTTCCTGACTTTCATCCAATGTTGTAGAGGTGTGTCAACCAACACAGTCCACCAACATCCATCCTTATCCCCAGATATGCGGGGGGAAATGGATGGATGGATGGATGGCAAGCATCTTGTGTACCCTTAGTCGTCCATGGAGATTTCATAGAAGTGTTATTTTTACTTACTTTACGGATTGGTCAATTTTTGTCACGTAAAAAACAAAATATGTGTAAAAATGTGTTGAAGGCACATCTCTATGTATGTAGTATTCCAGTCTTGTTGTGATAAATCTGATTCAAGTGAGCTTAACGCTTCCTCAGTCTGTAATCGTTGTAATATAGATGTTTGGGGTGTTTTATGATGAACATAATCATAGTCATACAGTGTGAAGACAGGTAGATGATCGGTTATATCGCATATCATTAAGCCACTAGTGGTTACAGTCTGGATGCTATTTGTAAAATTGTTATGTATAAGTGTAGCACTTTGTGTTGTGATTCTGCTGGGTCTTGTTTTAGTCGGGTGGAGGCTCACACTGTACATCCTATTGATGAATTCATTGGTTCTTCTGTGTTTATTTGGATTTAGCAATCTCCACAGTTGGATAGTATTTTATTATTTACTACCGAAAACATTTTTTCCACCCAGTCTGTAAATATTTCTAAATTGGAGCCTGAAGCCCGGTATAAACAACATAACATTTTTCTTGTTTCTGTTGTCAATTTCTATAGATATACGTTCTAACAGATCCTTTATTGTTAGCGTCATTTTTTCTATGACTTGAAATTTGAGATGTTTATGAACATATATGGCGACACCTCCACCAACCCCATTTTTCCCGTTCCCTTGTGTGTGTTCATCTCACGCACACACACACACACTGCAGTGCATCACACACTCACCATCTTGGTTTTAACCAGTTTTTCTATGGCGCTAACCAGCTCGGCGGCACAGGGCACCTCAGAGGACGACTGCAGAGACGTAAGCAAGGACGAGGACTGAGAGGAGGAAGACGAGAAGAAGAAGGCGTGTTAGGAAGGACGGCAGGGCGGAAAGGAAACTCGATTTCTGTGGCGGCAGAGAGTGTGGTGAGTAGCGCCAATAAAAAAATGAATCCCAGCAGCATCTGTGTGGCATCCGCGAGTATAAAGAGCACTCTCTCTCGCTCTCTTTGCCTGAGTTTTGGCACGCCCCCTGCTTCCCGACTGGTCACCTTATACACCGACCGTCACCAAGTCAGAGTAGTGCGGCTCATCCTGGCGGCAGAGTTTGGCTGAAAAGCGAGGACGCAGACATCAGAGGAAAGAGACCAAAGTCGTGCTTCGCCGCTTCACTCAATCACTGACTTGGAGAAACACAGTGGAACCTCAAGATATAAATAAATATATATATAAATGCCGTAATTTCTTCCACCTACATCCTTTATACGATTTGCAGTACATTGGTACCTTGGTTAACAGCCGCCTCAGTTAGCACGTTTTTTTGGTTAACATCCAAAGTAACATCCACATCTCTGTGTGGAGTTTGCAGGTTTTCCCCGTGTGTGTGTGGGTTTTCTCCAGGTACTCCGCTTTCCTCCCACATTCCAAAAACATGCATGTTAGCTTCATTGGCCGCTCTAAATTGTCCATTAGAGTGTGAATGTGAGTGTGACAGCTGGGATAGGCTCCAGCATACCCGTGACCCTAATGAGGATAATCCATCCATCCATTTTCTTCCGCTTATCCAAGGTTGGGTCGCGGGGGCAGCAACCTAAGCAGAGAAGCCCAGACGTCCCTCTCCCCGGCCACTTCGTCCAGCTGAGAGACATAATCTCTCCAGCGGGTCCTGGGTCTTCCCCGAGGCCTCCTACCTGTTGGACGTGCCCTTAACACCTCCCCTAAACAGATTGTGAATGTCGTGATTTATTTTAATATGTCTCCTTATTGGGCAATGAGAGTGTAGAGGTGACTATAGGGATGTTATTTCATGTCTAGACGGTCCTAATGATGTTAAAAAGCCACTTTAGAAGGTTGTTTTCTATGCTCAACAACATAAATGTTCCATTTATGAATAAGGAATCCTGCTTGGCGGGCATCCAGTTATCACGGTTGAGTCTGGAACTAATTGAGCACAATAAATGAGGGATTGTGTTTTCCCTGGATAAGCATGTGATCAGCATAAGGACGCGAATCACAAAAGTCGAGCACCTCTGGCCCGCCGGCCGATGCCCGTGCGGTGTGGTCTCCCCCACCCACTTTCCTTGTCACTTTTCTGTTTTTGTGGAACGTACCCGTCATTTGTGGGCAATATCAAATGAAACACATGTGAGTGTGTGTGTGTGTGTGGGGGGGGGGGGGGGGGGGTGCGCGTTAATTAGCTTACATTTGAAAAACCAACACATGATGGAGTATGATTTCTTCTTGAACATTAGCAATGTATTCCCACTTTATTTTGTATTATTAGAAACACATTTTCTCATGATATTATGTTGGTAATATGATTTATATGTTACTCTCATACAATTATGACTATACTTGTTATAAATATTTTGACTTTATACAATTTTTCTATTTTTTTTCTTGTTTGTGCAACAGGCCTATAAAAAAAAAGGAACAGCTGTGGGGCCCCAGGCTGTTGTTTGGACACCCTTGGTCTATTGGTCACCTTGTCGTCTTGAGCCGAGGGGTCCTTGATGATCTCCATGGGGGGAGGCAGGGGGGTGTGGGCCTCCTCGTCCTGCTCTTCCTCGCCGCCGCTCTGCATTCCTGATGGTGTCTTGGAGAGGAGGTCGGCGGCCTTGCGCTGAGGAGAGGAGAATGTCACATGATGCTTCAATGAGCAGAAGACGCCATGATGGGCTACCTCATCAATGATGTCACCCTGCTGGTTTGGGTCAGCTTGTCCCTTCCTGCTGTCCTCCCTTCCCGACTCTGGACCTGTCAATCAATCAGGTGACCTTGTCAGCATTTATAGAGGACCAAAACAGACATCCAGTATCTACCAGCATATTTTGTATTCTATGGCCCCAGCCAATAACAATCCTGTTGTCTTCATGCGTCTTTGCTTTGGAAAAACCTAAAAAAAAGCTCATGAGCATCTAAGTCATCTGAGCTGCGGCAATGTTGTCAAGGGGCGCAGCGAATGCTTTGTGATCGTCAGCTGACATGAATGTACTCACATGTGACAGCACGCAACAAGACTTTGCTATCCCGACTGCTCTTAGAGACCCTGTGTCCAGCGAGGACACTTCTAATGTACCTTCATACGTCAGATTTCATGTCCATGGGCTTCTAATGTACCTTCATACGTCAGATTTCATGTCCATGGGCTTCTAATGTACCTTCATACGTCAGATTTCATGTCCATGGGCTTCTAATGTACCTTCATACGTCAGATTTCATGTCCATGGGCTTCTAATGTACCTTCATACGTCAGATTTCATGTCCATGGGCTTCTAATGTACCTTCATACGTCAGATTTCATGTCCATGGGCTTCTAATGTACCTTCATACGTCAGATTTCATGTCCATGGGCTTCTAATGTACCTTCATACGTCAGATTTCATGTCCATGGGCTTCTAATGTACCTTCATACGTCAGATTTCATGTCCATGGGCTTCTAATGTACCTTCATACGTCAGATTTCATGTCCATGGGCTTCTAATGTACCTTCATACGTCAGATTTCATGTCCATGGGCTTCTAATGTACCTTCATACGTCAGATTTCATGTCCATGGGCTTCTAATGTACCTTCATACGTCAGATTTCATGTCCATGGGCTTCTAATGTACCTTCATACGTCAGATTTCATGTCCATGGGCTTCTAATGTACCTTCATACGTCAGATTTCATGTCCATGGGCTTCTAATGTACCTTCATACGTCAGATTTCATGTCCATGGGCTTCTAATGTACCTTCATACGTCAGATTTCATGTCCATGGGCTTCTAATGTACCTTCATACGTCAGATTTCATGTCCATGGGCTTCTAATGTACCTTCATACGTCAGATTTCATGTCCATGGGCTTCTAATGTACCTTCATACGTCAGATTTCATGTCCATGGGCTTCTAATGTACCTTCATACGTCAGATTTCATGTCCATGGGCTTCTAATGTACCTTCATACGTCAGATTTNTGTACCTTCATACGTCAGATTTCGTGTCTGCACACTTCTACTGTACCTTCATACGTCAGATTTCGTGTCTGCACACTTCTACTGTACCTTCATACGTCAGATTTCGTGTCTGCACACTTCTACTGTACCTGTATAAGTCACAGTTTCAGCTCAAGCTCCAGCAGTGTCCAAATATTCATGCATTCACGATACAAAGAAATGGTTGTGTTACAGTACACGGAGGAGGACAGAGAAATTTAAATGCTGCCTTAATTTCTATTAGATATTACATATAAGCTTGAGATAATGTATTGCACATGAATACTTCATTGTGTGTACTATGGACTTGTAACGAGTACAGCAAGTGAGGTGTATTGTATATCAGGTAAAATAGACGGGGTAGGATTAAATTTGCTGTGCTTCTTCCTACTCGTCTGGACATGTGAAACTGTCAATTCTATTGTGTGAGGTATTTCACTGGGATTTGTGTGTAATAACTGTGTGTCAAATAAATTATACCACACCATAGTTACTTGAATAATACTTTAAATGCACCTTTTTACACCACATCTCATGTAATACACTTTTATATGCCGTATTTCATGTCTGTACACCGTACTTGCAGCCTTTCACTTCCTATTTCATGTCTACACGCTGGTCATGTGACTGTAGTGAGTGTGCGGTGTGCTTACCAGTTTTCTTGTGCTTGTTGTTGGGGAGCTTCTTCACCGAGCTGCCGTGACTGAGGCGGCGGACGGGACTGGTCAGCCATTTCCTCAGCGTGTTTCCGGAGCGTTTGGGCCCGGCCGAGTTGGACTGCAGCGAGCTGAGGGACGGCTGCGGCTGCAGGTTCGCCACAGACTCGCTCCTGCAATCCGTTCCACCGACAGGATAGTTTTCTAACAGGACAGACGCAGAAGACATGACGATCATTCCCGGCGTTAGGTCTTCCCCTACTTCCTCTCTGTGGACTTGCTGAATGTGTGTGATGAATCAAGAGCAGGCATTGCATAATTTCCTCCTTGGACGCCTGTCAGTCATCCAAGGGCCATGAAAGAGCGTACAGCGGGGGGCCCGGTGTACAGTGCAAGTGTGGGTTTCCCACAGGAAATTCAACGGAAATGCAAAGGTCAACGGTAGTTCTTTGGCAAACAAGTCATTGTTTTTGTGGGCCGTTTGGAGCATGACTGGAATGATGGGTTGAAAAGTGGCAAGCCTGTCCAAGTGAAACATGAACGGATGCAAGTTTACGTGATAAGATGTAAATATTGATATATGTGTGTTTATACAGTACAGGATTTATGTGTGAAGGATCTCTGCAATATAAGTGAATAAGTGCTTTACTATAATAAACTTTGCTAACAACCTTTATCCCATTTTTGCAGTTGTTTTCTTTCCAGTTTTCTTCTCATTTAACTTCATTCCCATTATACTTTATTTTGATTTGATTCCCATATTATTCTGACTTTTGCCCCGATCTAATTTTTAAAAGATTACAATTTTATTTGCTTTTGTTTCTGACAGTATTACAAGTTTTACATTTTCTTTTTAATATTTTCAACTGCGTGCTACTCAAATCACATTACATTTTTCACAAAATATTACAAGCTTTTTCTCGTAAAATTGGTAAAACATTTTCTCGTTTCTCTTCTTTCTGAGGGGTTTGAGTACCAAAGTGGTGCTAGGAGAGCTATATGCCCCTGGTAGGGTTTCACAAGGCAAACGGGTCCTAAGTGACACAGAATGATTCAGAATACCCTATGAAGAAAAACAAGCGGTGGGACCGCACCTCACCTGGCCAAGGGACATGGGATTGACCTGAACCCACAGTTTGGGCTCTGGAAGCAAACTCCTTGAGAGCGGCAGGATCTTGTTCCACTCCGGAGTTGCCGCAGGGGAGAGGTGGCGAGCTGGTGTGAGCTTATTAATAGCCCCCAGCTCAGTACGACCTTGTTGGAGTCATCTCCAGTGAATGGGAGGGTCATTTCCTTGCGTCCTTGGGCTGGGAATTGGGTCCTGACTGTTGTGCGTATGTACCTAGGACCATCTGGACGGATTGGCCTGGGAACACTGAGGTCCATGGTGGAACTGGAAGAGGTAGCTGGGGACCAGGAAGTCTGGACTTCCTTACTGAGACAGCTGCCCTCGCAACCCGGACACAGACAAGTGGAAGACGATGGAATGGAATTTAACTCTGTGCTAATATTACATTTTTCCTCATAATATTATAAACTAATTCTCGTAGAATTATGACATTTTTTTCTCCTTAGAATGCTGCTTATTTGTCTAATAATAATAATATAATAATAGTCATGTTTTCTCTTAATATGCCCTTCATGTTATGAGTAGAAGAAGACAAATTAACAGTCATCACACACATCTCCTAACTCCCCCACACACACCTGTCCTTATGCTGGCTTCCCTGAAGACTTGTTGTAGAAACACTGCGCGTCATGTGATCGTTTGTGTATTCAGCAGAACTCGAGTGAGTGTCCTTGACAGTTTCTGGACACACCAACCCAACCCAACACACCCACACCCATCTGATAACACAACATTGCGCAAAAATGACAATGCTATCCCGCCCAAAACCCAAATAATCCTAATTTGGACCTGCACCAAAACAAAATACACCATGAATGTTTAGACACTGTAAAAAGCATCGTCTTAATTGCAGTGACTGTAGTCAACCTGTAGGTGTAGTCTTTTTTTTATGAACTCCACCAGCAGAGAACACACATGGTGTGAACATTCACACAGGAGCTGCTGTCGGCCTCAACTCATGACAGTCGCTGGCACTTTCTCTCCACACTGCTAACCAAAGTCTTTGTGGCTAACGCTCAGGTAAACAGTTAACGCTAGCTAGCTGACGTCACTCCCCACACCGCAAGTCATGATATGACATGACATGCTGTACACTATCACAACGGCTGAACATTTGTATTTTGGCGCTTTTAGTAGGGGTGTAGCGCTTCATTCTCTAGATCTATGTATAGATTTATATTGCATATATGTGTGTGTATATATTGTGTATATATATGTATAGATATATATCCTATGATCCAACTCCATCAATCTGTGTTCCCCAAATTGCCACTCCAGATGAAATATCGATCTAACAATTGTTTGAAAGGTAAACAATTGATTTGATCGATAGTAGAGAATAAAGCATTGGATTTAGGCACGCCGTGTTTTACATGGATGTGTGATTTTTAGCTTTTTTAATGATAATCACGTTAAACGTCTGGGCACACGGATGACGTTAAGTGACACTGAGAATGCGCGCGCTGTTAGAAAAGTCATATACTGTATATACATAGATATATATACACACGTATACACATACACACATATATACACACATATACACATACAGTATATACACACATATATACACATACACATACATGCCGTGGAAAACGTTATGCTGCCTGCAACATCATTCAGCATGACCGGTTTGGTGGTGGGTCAGTGATGGTCTGGGGAAGCATATCCCTGGAAGGACGCACAGACCTCTTCAGGTTAGATAATGGCACCCTGACTTCTATTAGGTAATGGGATGAAATCCTTGGACCCATTGTCAGAACCTACGCTGGTGCAGTGGGACCTGGCTTCCTCCTGGTCCACGACAATGCCTGACCTCATGCGGTTAGAGTATGCAGGCAGTTCCTGGAGGATGAAGGAATTGATACCATTGACTGGCCCCCACGTTCACCTGACCTAAACCAAAAAGAACACCTCTGGGTCATTATGTTTAAGTCCTGGTCCTGGTCCTGGTCCAGATCTTGGAGGAGATCTCCCAATACACCATCCGTGGTCTCATTAGGAGCATGCCCCGACGTTGTCAGGCATGCGTACAAGCACATGGGGGCCACACAAACTACTGAATCATTTGGAGTTTTTGGCAAAATGGACCAGTCTGCTGCATCATTTGTTCACTTTCATTTTTGGGGTGTCTTTGATTTCCCTCCTCTATAGGGTGATCATTTTCATTTCTATCAAATGATGTGGCATCATTTTGTTACTAATACATCACCTACTTATTATCAAGATCTTCAAAATAATTGTATCCCCTGTTTGGATCTGATGTGTTTTCTAAGTGTCCCTCTTATTTTTGTAGCAGTGTATACACATATACACACACACACACACACACATATATATATATATATACATATACATACACATATATACATACAGACAGTCACACAGTCATATACAGTATACATGTATGTATCTGTACTGTATAAATATACAGTAGTGTTCAAAATACTAATACAAATAGAAGTCCAATGTGACTAAGCAGATGAAGTACTGTTATTAGTATATTTTATTGCTACATGACAAACAAGTAGGTGCAGTAGATACTCAGAAAACAAACAAGATCCAGCATTCATGATCAGCATTCACGCTTTTAAGGCTGTGCAATTGGCCAATTAGTTGAAAGTGTTTTTTATTTTTTGTGTTTAAAAAATAGCAGACATGTGCAGAATAGGTTACAATTGACCAAAAAACACATCAACTGGCCTAAAGAGACATCGAGGAACATTTTGTGGATTGATGAAAGAAAAATTGTTCTTTTTGTGTCCATGGGCCGCAGACAAACTGTGAATTGAAGCCACAGTACACAGTGAAGAATCATGACATGGGCATGTTTCTCCTACTATTTATCCCATAGCAGGGATCATGGATCATTTTGCATATGTCTGAATACTTGAAGAGGTCATGTTGTCTTATGCTTATACATACCCTTGAAATGGCTGTTTTAACAAGACAATCACCCCTAAAACACTAGTAAACCAGCAACATCTTCTTATGTTCTTATGTTATGGAGGGGCCAGCCCAATCCCCGGACCTTCATCCAATGGAGAACATCAAAAATGCTCTTTGTGAAGCCATACATCCATCCATCCATTTTCTTCCGCTTATCCGAGGTCGGGTCGCGGGGGCAGCAACCTAAGCAGTGAAGCCCAGACTTCCCTTTCCCCAGCCACTTCGTCTAGCTCTTCCCAGCGGGTGCCGAGGCGTTCCCAGGCCAGCTGAAAGACGTAGTCTCTCCAGCGTGTCCTGGGTTTTCCCCGAGGCCTCCTACCGGTTGCACATGCCCTGAACACCTCTCCCGGATGACAGTGCTTCTCACCCTATCTCTAAGGGAGAGCCCAGCCACCCTGCGGAGAAAACTCATTTCGGCCGCTTGTATCTGCGATCTTGTCCTTTCGGTCACTACCCAAAGCTCATGACCATAGCTGAGAAGAGGAACGTAGATCGACCGGTAAATTGAGAGATTTGCCTTTTGGCTCAGCTCTCTTTTCACCACGACAGACCGGTGCAGAGTCCGCATCACTGCAGACGCTGCACCAATCCGCCTGTCCATCTCGCGTTCCATCCTTCCATCACTTGTGAACAAAACCCCGAGGTACTTGAACTCCTCCACTTTAGGCAGGACCTCATCCCCGACTCGGAGATGCCACTCCACCCTTTCCCGGGCGAGTACCATGGACTCTGACTTGGAGTTGCTGATTCTCATTCCAGCCGCTTCACACTCAGCTGCGAATCGATCCAGTGCGAGTTGAAGGTCACTGCTCGATGAAGCCAACAGGACCACATCATCTGCAAAAAGCAGAGATCGAATCCTGCGACCACCAAACTGAAACCCCTCAACGCAATGGCTGAGCCTAGAAATTCTGTCCATGAAAGTAGTGAACAGAATCGATGACAAAGGGCAGCCCTGGCGGAGTCCAACCCTCACTGGAAACGGGTCCAGCTTATTGCCGGCAATGCGAACCAAACTCTGACAACGGTCATACAGGGAACGAACCCCCTGGATTAGGTGGTCCGATACTCCATATTTCCCGGAGCACTCCCCACAGTATTCCCCGAGGAACATGGTCGATGCCTTCTCCAAGTCCACAAAACACATGTAGACTGGTTGGGGAAACTCCCATGCACCCTCGAGGACCCTGCCGAGAGTATAGAGCTGGTCCACAGTTCCACGACCAGGACGAAAACCACACTACTTCTCCTGAATCCGAGATTCGACTATCCGGCGGATCCTCCTCTCCAGAACCCCTGCATAGACCTTACCGGGAAGGCTGAGGAGTGTTATCCCATGATAGTTAGAACACAACCTCCAGTCCCCCTTCTTGAAAAGCGGGACCACCTTAGTCTGCCAGTCCAGGGGCACTGACCCCGACGTCCACGCAATGCTGCAGAGTCGTGTCAACCAAGACACGCCCACAGCATCCAGGGCCTTAAGGAACTCCGGCCGGATCTCATCCACCCCCGGGGCCTTGCCACCAAGGAGCTTTTTGACCACCTCGGTCACCTCAACCCCAGAGATATGCCAACCCGACTCAAAGTCCCAGGCACTGCTTTCATGTTGGAAGGCGTGTCGGTGGGATTAAGGACATCTTCAAAGTATTCCCTCCACTGGTCCACAACATCTCGAGTCGAGTTCAGCAGCAGCACGAGTTCAGCAGGTCCCCCCTCCCACGAGTGGTGAGCTCATGGGAGGGGGGACCCACGTTACCTTTTTGGGCTGTGCCCGACCGGGCCCCATCGGTGCAGGCCCGACCACCAGACGCTCGCCATCGTGCCCCGCTTCCGGGCCTGGCTCCAGAGGGGGGCCCCGGTGACCCGCCTCCGGGCGAGGGAAAACGAAGTCCATTGTTATTGTGCATCATTGAGGTCTATTGAGCCACTCTTTGTCTGGTCCCTCCCCTAGGCCCTGACAGCCCCTGACAACTTAGCTCCTAGGATCATTGGGACACGCAAACTCCTCCACCACGATAAGGTGGTGACTCAGGGAGGAGCTCTTTGTGAAGCAAAAGCAAGAAATGCTGATGAATTGTGGAATGTTGTTAAAGAATGTTGGAGGGGAATAACAGCTGAAAGGTGCCACAAGTTGGTAGAGTCCATGTCACACAGATGTGAAGCACTTATAAAAAACTAAATATTACTTTAGTCATTCACAGGATTGACAAATCCTACAAACAAAAAAGTTTGTACAAAAAAGTCAATGGCAGACACTGCTATTTTTTGAACACAGCCCTTTCAACTAATTCTCAATTACACAGCCTTAAGTGCATGTCATGAATGATGGATCTTGTTTGTTTCCTGAGAATCTACTGCATTTCCTGTAAGTAAAATACAGTAAAATAAATACAGTATATACTGTATGTGTTTACTATTTCAAAATTTCCACATTAAATACTGTATGTATTTCATTCATTCATTTTCTGTACCGCTTATCCTCATTAGGGTCACGGGGATGCTGGAGCCTATCCCAGCTGGCTTTGGGCGAGAGGCGGGGTACACCCTGGACTGGTCGCCAGTCAATCGCAGGGCACATATAGACAAACAACCATTCACACTCACATTCATACCTATGGACAATTTAGAGTCGCCAATTAACCTAACATGCATGTTTTTGGAATGTGGGAGGAAACCGGAGTACCCGGAGAAAACCCACACACGCACGGGGAGAACATGCAAACTCCACACAGAGATGCCCAACGGAGATTTGAACCCAGGTCTTCCAGATCTCCTGACTGTGTGGCCAATGTGCTAACCACTCAGCCACCGTGCGGCCCTGTATGTATTTAATATTTCAAATTTTAATATTTCAAAATTTCCACATTATTTTTGCCTCTTCTTCTTCTCCGTTCGGCTTATCCCTGCAGGGCTCGCCACTACGATTCCATTTTTCTGTTTGATTCGCATGTTTTGATATTATGATGTTATTTCTGTAAAATTGTTAATTTTAGAATACAAGTAAAATGGGTTAAAGTCTTGTAAAATGATTTTTCCTTGTTTTTTTCTCCTTTAAGTATACATTTAGTTCCATCGTAAATGCAACTTCTAGTTCTGTGTTATTCTACTCAGTGCTGTCTTCCTATTGCTATACTAAGAAGCCATTGTGGCGTTACTAAAAAGAAGTCACATGCGAGGAGGAGTGCGCCCGTTACAAGTCAGGTGAGAAAGACGCCGCACAACCACGCTTTTGTGTAGCGGCCGACACACAAAAAGACAGACTGTGTGGAGAGTCAGTCCTGTCTTTGAACTGAACAGGCTTCTTGTCTTGTCAGCACCCGTTTTCTATCACTCACCATCAACACACACATTCTGCAATCACACACACACACACACACGCCGTCTGTCAATGCCACCATTGACAACACACACACACTATTCCTACCAGGCCTGTGCAAAATTCAAAATTTCACAATTCAATTCAAGGGATGGATTTGAATGGACTCCACCCCAGGATGCTGAATTTGATTTGAATTTCTCCGAACCTGTACATGGTCATGAGACATTACACAACACTCCTTACATTAAAGCAGTGGAAATATTAAAAACATCCAGCCCAAGTCGTTTATATATGTAAACAATCAAAATGTAGGGTAGCATAGGGTAAAGTCCATCTATATCCATCTACCTATACTGCATATACTGTACTGCCACAAAATGTATCCTTGCGTGTGTTGTCTGCTCTAGTTCATCCCAAAGCAAACTAACCTCTAAGCGTCAGTCAGCATGTGACTTTGCGTCCGGAAAGGTGGAATCTGCTCGGGCAACTAGTCCGACAGTCAAGCAGTGAAACCGGTTTGTCTCCATTTCGATACCGCCTTGTCAGCACAACCCAACGCTAAGCATATGCCGGCCGAAGTCCACCCAGCTCCACAGAGCACACAGTGAATGCAAGTTCACCTTTAACTTGGTCCTGAATATGTGTGTGTGGCTCACCTTCCATCATCAAACTGCAACTTTCTTTGGCCCCATGGCGGGTCACTTATACAGTATACTCTGTCAGGGCCATTCACTTTACACAAAAATGCAAAGTCAGCACAAACGACGCTCCATTTTTACATTCAGTACCAGGCTGCCAATATTAACTACAAAAGCATGCAGATTAAAAAAAAAACATTTAGACAAAAACAAAATCATTCTAAAACTGGCGTGTAAAAACATTGCTACAAAAAAAAAAATCACAAAAATTGGGGCATACAAACACAGAAAAATAATAGAAAAAAATGGACAAAACCAAAAACATACAAACATTGAGACAAATTAGAAACACTGAGGCAAACTTTTGGTGAAAATGTAAACACCAAAACACCAAACCTTAGAAAAACTGTCGTGGCTGAAAACTCGGGCAACAGTTTCTAAAAAAACATCTAGTCATACAAAAACTGGAGTGTATTTAAAACCAAGAAAAAATTTCACAAAGTTATAAAAAAACTGAATCATACAAATTAGTGTACAAGAAACAAAGTTTTCACTACATTTTCAGACAAAACACAAATCATTCTAAACTGGGGTGTGCAAAAGTGGAGGCAAAACTACACAAGACAAATCCTACAGAAATCGGGGTATCCAAAACACTCACATTTTGACAATAAGCGCACAAGAAATAACAAGTGAGGGAAGATTTGACAAACACTAAATCATAGAAAAACTGGGGGGGTCAAAGTACTTTTACTAAAAATCCAATCCTAACAAAACTGGAGTGTATAAAAACCAAAACATTAGCAAAGCAGAGGCAAAATGTCCGCAACAAATTTCAACATAAAGCAAATCAACAAAAATGGGGTGAACAAAAAAAAAAAGAGGCACAATTTCAGCAGAAGCCAACACACTGAGATGACATTTTAGCAAAAATGTTTGGCAAAAACCAAATCTGGGGAAAACTGGCAATTAACATTTTTAAAAATAACAATTTTCATTCAATATTTCAACTCTATGCTACTGATATGGCATTTTTTTTATTTAAGTTTATTCTTGGGAAATTAACATTTTACCCTTTAAATTACAATTTTAATATTTTGAATTTATTTTTGTAAAATAGCTGCTGTATTTTTCAATTTCTGCTGTTTTTTTTCATGATTGGATTCCATCTTTCTTTTCAGAATGATGACATATTTGCTACAATGTCATCACTTTATTCTTGTAACATTCTGCAACAGCATTTTCCAAAATCGCCAACTTTACTCGTTACTGGTTTTGTTTCAGAATCAGCTTTATTCGCCAAATGTGTTGCCACAGCAGGAAAGCGTGGAAGGAGTCCAGCATGTTTGCAAAAACGTCCCCACAATAAAAGGTGGAATGTAAAGAGTTGTTCTGACAAAGTGAGAAAAACATGTACACACACACACACACACACACACTCTCCTGTCTTGCGTGACACATTCCTGCGTTGTTTCGATGTAACACACAAGCACGGTTTCTGTTTCCTGCACGCGCACACACACACTCAATGTTCTTAAGCTCACCTGTGCTAATGCAGCAGCAGCAGCGCTGAAGGATCCACGTACAGCAACGCCAGCCTGCCTTCATTCTCTCGCTCACACGCACGCACACACACACACATACGCACCCGCGCGCACACTAAGGCTACATCTACACGCCTGTATCTCTCTCAAACACACACACGCGCGCACACACACACACACACACACACAAAGGATGACTAGTAGAGGTCGGGTCAAAGTCGCATGTGTGAGGGTAAAAAGTGTTGGCTTCAGTAAAAGACAGACCAAAAGGGGAGGAGCTAAAAGGAAGGCGGGGGCGGGGTGACAAATGATTGACAATGAAAAGCCAACCTCTTGGATGTGTGATGTTATTATGGACATGCCCTGTAAGCAGGGCAGCCAGTGAGAGCTGCTTTGCACTGGCTTTCACTGGCTGCTACAGAGCAGCCCATCTTAATATTCATCCTGTGTTTAGTTATAAAAATTAAACTCACCTTATATCTTATTCTTCCGCTTTTTGTGCGATTAATGCGGCCCGAACCGTAAGGCGTAGCCCCAAACAAGTTACACCGTCGGAAAGCTGTCGTTCGGGAGCAGAGCCCTATTACTTTTGGTAACGTTTTGCGTAACCATGGCGACGCTAGAAGCGAAAGAATTTTTTTGGGCCACTACATTAGGTACATCTGAAAGACAGGCGTTCTATTTTTAGAACAGGTGAAGATCTGAAAAAACAGGAGAATTTGCCTCCTTTTCAAAGCCTTGTAGCTCAGGCATACGGTCACCTAGAAACACACTTAATGTCTCATTTTGTAGATATATTTGTCTACTTTCTCTGTGGATAAAAGGTTTTTTGGTGGAATGTTTACTTTTGCCGCTATTATCGTCAGAAGGAGGTGAGCGCAACAGGATTTCGGCGTCTGCCGCGCACTCTGACTCAGAGTGGGAGGAGGCAGAAAATTAATTTTTTTTTTGCCAAACAAAACCTCCTCCTGGCAACACCGTTCAACCCAGCTCGATGATTTTTTCTAAAAACGTAGACATATTCGTCCTTTATGCCTGTGCTGTGTGCGGATTTGCCTCTGTCGCCCCTTGAAGGGACCAAAGTCTGAAATTTCTCCCATTGACTCCAATGTTAAAACGGCCGCCGCTTTTTCCTCAAAATCCTCAATTTTCACTGTTTTTTAATCGCTCTATTGCGCTCATTTCTACACCTATCAGAAAAATGAAACGACGTGTGCGTAGCCTAGAGCCTCAGGTCGCTCACGGTGCTTCTTATGTGTCAATACCTCGAATCGTCTGGCCGTGACAAGCTTTTGTTTGACATGAACTTTTCTCACATTTCCCACGTTTGAGCTGACTCACTTTCAATATGGCTGCTCTGTCAGCCTCTACTCAGCCCCTCCCTCCCCTGAAATCCTCCTTTGATCAGCCCCTCCCTCCCCTGAAATCCTCCTTTGATCAGCCCCTCCCTCCCCTGAAATCCTCCTTTATACTCGGCCCCTCCCTCCTCTGAAATCCTCCTTTGATCGGCCCCTCCCTGTAGTACTTTTTACAGTACTTTTACAATACATCAGTGCTGTCTGTAGAGAAGTGCGATCACAGTGATTTCCTTTCCCAATTGATACCAATTGCAGCATTAAGCAATGGTGACAAATATCTATATTTCAGTATCGTTCCACATAATCCGAGCTGCCTGCATTGGTTGACAATTGCATTGTTATTGCAACAAACACATAAGACTTTATGTAGAGACCCTACAGGAATGCCTTGCCACTTTCTGGACCTGACGTTGTCTTTCAATGTGCTAGGAGGCTAACTGCTAGCATGTTAGCATTTAGCTAATTTTCCTCATATTTACAGGCTAATACAGGCATTGCATGATATTTGGAGACTATAAAATTGCCTTGGTGGTTGTGGTGTATATTGCTATCTTGCTAGGTATTGGGATTTCACCATTTAGCATGTTAGCGTTTTAGCTCATTTCCTAATATATATATATATATACACAGCAGTGGCATGGTGTACGGCCATTTAAGCGCATGACGCCAGAGACCGGGCCAGAGGTTCACAGCATAGAGGGCATGTCCATCAAAATTTCCACCGGGAATTTTTCTAGTTTTAAAGTACTAGTCATTTAGAATTTGATTCTGATTTGATTATTTGTATTCAATTGCATTCCATGAAAATAGCTCAAGTACAGCATACATCATTGATAAAGATATTGACTTTCTTAATTATTTATACTTGAATAAATGATGCCCCGCAACCCTAATGAGGACAAGCGGCAAACAAAAAATATACATGTCAGCAATCTTCAATTGTGTTATTTTCATGTACATTATTCAAAAATATATATTGAAAGGAAAACAAAAAAAATGTTCTCCACCGTGAATCCCCAGCTATTGGTGGTGGAGGGGTTTGAGTGCCTGAATGATCCTAGGAGTTATGTTGTCAGGGGCTTTATGCCCTGGTAGGGTCTGCCACAGCAAACAGGTTCTAGGTGACAAGATTCAGAAGACCCCTATGAATAAAAGAGAGCAGGGGCTCGCAGGTGAGCGCCTGCTGGTCGGGCCTTCACCTGTGGGGCCCGGGCCCTGCATGAAGAAGCCACAGCGGTTTAGAGACAGAAAGGGCCAAATTCTGTCCCTCCATTGCTGAGGCAGCCAGTCAAAGTTGAGGCCGCAAGGTGGTCGGTGCCAGTTCTGGTGGCAGACCCAAACCCGATGGTATGCCCCAGAGGTCAGGGCTACTGTCAGGCTAAAGAAGGAGTCCTATTGCGCATGGATGGCTTGTGGGACTCCCGAAGCAGCTGACAGGTACCGGCAGGACAAGCGGCACATGGCTTCAGCGGTGGTCGAGGCAAAAACTCCAGTGTGGAAGGAGCCTGACTGTATATTTCATTGTCCATAATAACATAATATAATAAAATGATTACAACAAAACAATAAATGATTGTATTTGGATTGTACTTTATTACTCTATGTTGACTTTTAATTTGAAAAATATTGCATTTATGCACAAAAAATACATATTAACACAAACAAATTGTGGTGTTTTAGTGATCTACATTTGATTTTGGTTGATTTTATTTAAATTTACCTTCAAATTTAAAAAAAACCAAATAAATTGTAACAAGTCATAATTTTAGTGATACATTTGTTTATTGAAATGACTTTTTCAATAAACAATATCAATACAAAAATGTATGACAAGGAAGACAAAAATATATATAAATCAAAAATGCTTTTAGTTTTTCTGCTATTTGTGTCTTTATGCTTTGCTACAACACCCACAAGAGACAGAGCTTTGAACGGGACTGTTCTATTTGAAAGCGCACATTTCTGTAGCGCTCCAACAAAGTAGCACTTTTTAAATGATGCCATCATCCAAAAATGCTGAGTGGATCTTGCAAAACACATTCAGAAAGCCCCGACTGGACATTCACGCCCTTTCAAGCACACGCAAAGTCATGAGACCCACACACACATGCACACCCTTTGTCATGGATTAGCGGACGCCTCGGGCCGAACGAACGGAGGAAGTCATTGACTTAAAGAAGAAACTTGACCGCTAGTGAAAGAGCAGTTTCCAATCCACAATCCTCATTTTTGGAAAACAAACAACGCAGCACTGAGGGAATGTGTTGATGATTTGAAAGCTACCGCTGGATGGAGCCATGCAGTAATTCCCACAACAGTTTTTCTAGTTCCCACTGCACCAAACGCCATCCACACGTCCAAGCAGTTGTGGGAACAGAACACACACAAATCGACATTTTTTCCCGTAGTAGACCACAAAAGTGGGATATTTGTCCAGAAAAATGCAATCCTTGACAACAAAAAGTTACATTGTGGCATAAAAGCGTAGATTAATTCAAGAAAAATGTGTTTTTAGGTAAAGGGTACTTTGCACGTGGAAATTCTACAATTTGCCACTAAATATGGCCCCTAAGAGATTACATTCATTCCATCATTTTCTAAGCCACTTATCCTCATTAGGGTCGCGAGTATGCTGGAGCCTATCCCAGTTGACTTTAGGCGAGAGACGGGGTACACCCTGGACTGGTCGCCAGCCAATCACAGGGCACATATAGACAATCAATCATTCGCACTCTAATGGACAATTTAGAGTGGCCAATGAAGCTAACATGCATGTTTTTGGAATGTGGGAGGAAAGCGGAGTACCCGGAGAAAATAAATAAAATTAAATATGAAATGTAGTGCATCTTTGTCCAACATAAAAAGGATGTGCTAATGCTAACATTAATTGTTGACTCATGAACCGGATGAGCAAGCATCAGAGCAAACATGCAAATTGTCAAACCTCACATTGCTCAAAGAAACCAGATGTTATTGACAATCCTTCCTACCTTTCCCTGAGCTGAAGAAGCAGTCCATCTCCATGCTGGAGCCCACGTGCGACGCACACAGCACCGAGCTCGGCACCAGACCCTCCTGCGGTGGGTTGCACTCAGTGGTCCGGACCAAACACCAGCCGGGCCGCTCGCTGGGCCTCTCCAGCAGCTCTATGGTCTGCCCTACAAAAAGCAGGCAGCACTCAACATAGATGGCATACATATTTCACCACAAATACTGTATGTAATGCATGGCCTCAAAAACGCAAACCTTAAAAAGAAAATGTTACATTCTGTTGCTAAAATGATATATTTGTATACAGTATGTACCACAAACAAAGCTGTAGTATTTGTTAATACAGAAACAAAAAGTTCACAATGTTCTGTTTTGCCACATATTTATACACACACACACACACATATATATATACACACACACACACATGTATGTACATACATATGTACATATATATGCATACACACAAACGCACACGCTCCTGATAAGACCACGGATGGCGTCCTGGGGATGTCCTTCCAGATCTGGACCAGGGCATCACTGAGCTCCTGGACAGTCTGAGGAGCAACCTGGAGGCGACGGATGGAACTAAACATAATGTCCCAGAGGTGTTCTATTGGGTTTAGGTCAGGTGAACGTGGGGGCCAGTCAATAGTATCAATTCCTTCATCCTCCAGGAACTGCCTGCATACTCTAGCCACATGAGGTCAGGCATTGTTGTGGACCAGGAGGAATCCAGGTTCCACTGCGCCAGCGTAGGTTCTGACAAATGGGTCCAAGGATTTCATCCAGATACCTAATAGCAGTCAGGGTGCCATTATCTAACCTGAAGAGGTCTGTGCGTCCTTCCAGGGATATGCTTCCCCAGACCATCACTGACCCACCACCAAAACGGTCATGCTGAATGATGTTGCAGGCAGCATAACGTTTTCCACAGCATCTCCAGACCCTTTCACGTCTGTGGCATGTCCTCAGGTTGAACTTGCTCTCATCGGTGAAGAGCACAGGGTGTCAGTAGCGTAGTTTCTGGTGCTCTATAGCAAATGCCAATCGAGCTCTACGGTGCTGGGCAGTGAGCACAGGGCCCACTGCAGGTCGTTGGGCCCTCAGGCCACCCTCATGGAGCCTGTTTCTGACTGTTTGGTCTGAAACATTCACACCAGTGGACTGCTGGAGGTCATTTTGATTGGCTCTTGCAGTGCTCTTCCTGTTCCTCCTTGCACAAAGGAGCACATACCTATCCTGCTGAGGGTTTAAGGACCTTCTCTGTCTCTGTCCATATCTTCTGGAATCTCCTCCATGCGCTTGTGACTGTGCTGGGAGACACAGCAAACCTTCTTACAAAGGTACGTATTGATGTGCCATCCTGGAGGAGTTGGACTTCTTGTGCAACCTCTGTAGCGTCCAGGCACCGCACCATGCTATCAACACAGATGTTGATCCAAGCCAAATGAAAAACTACAGCAGTACAAAGTCAGTCAGTCAAAAAACAGCCAAAGAGATGAGGAGTCAGTAGTCCCAACCTGGAAAACCATTCCTGTTATGGGGTCTGTCTCATTGTTTCCCCTGTTGTTGATTTCATTAAAAACAAAGCAGCTGAAACTGAGCGACCACACTACTGCAGACACAGCACCGATCCGTCTGTAGACCTCACCCTCAAACCATCCCTCACCTGTGAACCAGACCCCGAGATACTTGAACTCCTCCACCTGGGGAAAGACCTCACTCCCAACCCAGAGGGAACAATTCACCCGTTTCCAACTGAGATCCATGGCCACGGATTTGGAGATGCTGAGTCTCATCCCAGAAGCTTCACACTCACCTGCAAACTGCTCCAGTAAACACTGAAGGTCTCATCCTGATGAAGCCATCAGGACTACATAATCGGCAAATAGCAGAGACAAGATCCTAAGGCCACCAAACTGGACTCCCTCGATGCCTTGACTGCGCCTAGACATTCTATCCATGATGTTTATGAACTAGGGGTGTAACTAATTATTCACTAGACTGATTAATATTCCTAGGATCCAACTACATTGACCTGTGTTCACCAAATTGCCATTCCAGACGACATATATCAATCTAACATCGTTTGAAAGGTAAGCAAATTGATTTAAAGCATTGAATTTAAGCACGGCAGGTTTTATATGGATGTGTGTTTTTAGCTATTTTAATGATAAAGACAATAATTGTTACCTTTGTAACAATTTGATTTGTTCTAAGTCAAAAGTACGTGTCGACGTCCTAAAATATGCAATTTTTCATTGGATATGTGTTGTATTTTCATTGGTATACCTGCTTGTTAGCTAGATGACTTCTTCCTCTTCAATTTGGTATGAGATTTATACTATAGAGTGTTGGACCACATCCAAAGTTAAGTCCAAATTGAAGGCTTTCAAACTAATGGAGTGTCAGGCTTGTCGTTTTGGAGCTACTGTACTGGCGTATGTTCCATTTTTTCTTGCAATGATAAGCGTGTTGATCAAACACCTCCTCGTAGCTTTAATACCATCCGTGCAAACTTTACAGTATGTAGGATATTCATACACTTTAATATCTGTCTGCACATGACATTCCATTCTAACCTGGTGGTGCCAAATACCATTTGCCATGAATTGTTGTTTACTTGTTTGTTTATATCCATAATTAATGTATACCTGATTCTCTTAGAAAAAGCAAAGAAAAAAAGTATCCATCCAGCTTTTTATTTCACAGTCAGACTGCTTGAATTTTTGGCTAAAAAGTTACTGAATCGGCCGCACGGTAGTCAAGTGGGTAGCACATTGGCCTCACAGTCAGGAGGTTCAGGGTTCGAATCTCCGTTGGGCATCTCTGTGTGGAGTTTGCATGTTCCCCCCGTGCGTGTGTGGGTTTTCTCCAGGTACTCCGGTTTCCTCCCACATTCCAAAAACATGCATGTTAGCTTCATTGGCGACCCTAAATTGTCCATAGGTATAAATGTGAGTGTGAATATTTGTTTGTCTTTCTTTGTCTATATGTGCCCTGCGATTGACTGGCGACCAGTCCAGGGTGTACCCCGCCTCCCGCCCAAAGTCATCTGGTATAGGCTCCAGCATATCCGCGACCCTAATGAGGATAGCGGCATAAAATAATGAATGGATGAATAAAGTTACTGAATCGATTTAAAGTTACTGAATCGTTTTGGATTGTATCGTTCTAAATGAACCAATATCGTCCTTGAAGTGAATCAGCAACCAAGTATCGTGATACGAATTGAATCGTTGTTAAAACCAATCATTACACCCCTAAGATGAAAAGAATCGGTGTCGAAGGGCAGCCTTGCCAGAGACCAACGTTCAAAGAAAACATGCTTGACTTCTGCTGGCAATGCAAACCAGGCTCATGCTCCAATTGTACAAGGACCGAATAACGCACCACCAATCCTGTACTCCCACAGCACCCCCCACAGGACAACATGAGGGACGCGGTCGAATGCCTTTTCCAAGTCTACAAAGCACATGTAGACTGGTTGGGCAAACTCCCACGTACCCTCCAGTACCCATGCAAGGGTGTAAAGCTGGTCCAGTGTCCCGCGACCGGGACAAAAACTATTCGAATATTCGGTCGGACCTTTCTCTATAGCACTCTGGAATAGACCTTGCCAAGAAGGCTGAGGAGTGTGATCCCCCCTATAGTTGCAACACTCTTTTTAAAAATAGGAACCGCACCTTGATCTGCCAATCCAGAGGTCCCCGACTTCCATGCAATGTTGAAGAGACGTGTCAGCCAAAACAGTCCCTCAACATCCAGAGCCTTGAAGAAGTCAGGGCGAAACCCGTTCACCCCCGAAGCCTTGTCACTGGGGAGTGTTTTGACTACCTCACATACCTCAACCACAGTAATAGAACTGTACACGTACATGTCCTCAGCCTCTGCTTTCTCTATGGAAGGTATGTCAGTGGGATTAAGAATTTGTCATTCCTTAATTTTCTATGCCGCTTATTTTATGTAATATATATGTCATTATTTTTTCCATCATTTTATGCATGTAAAACAAATTGTCTGCAAAATGTGTTTGTGTTAACATTTTTGGGTGTCTGGAAAAGAGGAATTACATTTACATGAGTTTTTATGGGAAAACAGGCTTTGGTTAAAGTTCGTTTTGGTTTGAGTCGGGAGTTCTGGAACAAATTATTGATGTTAACCGGGCACCACTTTTTCTCTCAAACTATTTTTTCCTAAAAGACAATTTCTTAAAAGAACATTTCTTTAATATTTCAACTTTATGCTAGTAAAATGACTGGAATGGTAATGTTACATATTTATTCATGTTAAATTGTGCTTTTTTTTCAATATATTGACATTATTCTCGTGAAATTTGAGCTGTCTTGCCATTTTTGTTGTTGCTTTTAAATAAATACTTTTTCTGCTTCCTTCTAGTAAACATTTTTGTAACATTTAGTAACATTTTTGGGTGGAACGGATTAACTGGATTTACTTGAGTTTTGATGGGAAAACGTGCTTTGGTTAGAGATCCTTTTGGTTTGAGTAAGACCTTCTAGAACATGTTAACCGAGGCAGCACTGTACTGTATACTGTTTTTTTAAATCATATCGGAATGCATATCAAATCATCTACCACAGAGAGATTTACATCCCTACTCATTAGCAATACAACTACTACACACACACAAACCCCGACGTCTTCCTAACAGCACATTTAAACAGTCTCAATTCCAAGATCGACGCAAACATGGCAAGCATTGGAAAGGGTGATGTGGTGGACACATAGACTCTTACCGGTGCTGACTGAAATCTCGCTGCCGCATCCCGCCGTAAAGTCCTGCAGGACCACTGTCAACTCGCAACCACCAGGGAGCTGCTGACACACAAAGAATGGGCGGTTAGCTTCTGTCACACTGCCATTAGATTGGGGTGAAATGTTGCAGTGACCCAGCACATCCAGCAGGTGGCGCCGCGGTGGGGAAAAAAAACACATTTAGTATTACCGGGCCTTGGTGGAGGTATTCCTACCATTGGACTTTTAAAAAAAAAAATATTATTGTTGTTCTTCACACTTAGGCCATACCTATAACTTTTCCAGATAAGACTTTCTTCAGCTTTCTTATTGGCTAATTCAGCAAGTGGTTGAAGTGCCACCTGCTGCAGTATTTCCGTGGGTTTTGAAAGACTCAAGTGTCAAGACTCGGTGCAGCCCCGAGTCATGATTAGTTATGTTTCCACAGTAAGATGTCTTTGGTAACAACGCTAACAAGATGCAAGACATGATCCCAAGCAAACCACCTGCTCTGTTTCCAAAGGGGTCATATTGTGTCAAAAAGTGTGTGTGCGAGCCGGGCTTAAGGTTGCCCGGCACCAGCGAGCCAAGCTCTGGAGGAGGTTATTTCATACCCAACTAGGCCTTGCCATTAAGCTTTTTTGTCACTTGCCCAATAACTCAACATAGTTCATCAGCAAAAAAGCCCAGCAGCATCTCTACTTCCTGAGAAGGCTGAGGAAAGCCCATCTACCTCCCCCCATCCTCACGATGTTCTACAGAGGGACTATCGAGAGCATCCTGAGCAGCTGCTTCACTGTCTGGTTTGGGAACTGCACTGCTTCGGATCGCAAGACCCTGCAGAGGATAGTGAGGATAGTCTCTCTCCCCTCTGTCATAGACATTTACACCACACGCTGCATCCGCAAAGCAAACTGAATTGTGGACGACCCCACACACTCCTCACACACACACTGCTTCCATCAGGGAAGAGGTTCCGGAGCATTTGGGCCCTCACAACCAGACTGTGCAGCAGTTTTTTCCCACAAGCCATCAGGCTTCTCGACACACAGAACTTGAATTGATACATATTATCCTTCACCATTTCATTCCATATTCATGCACATCTCCATCATACTCATACTTATTATAACTATGCTTACTTTTACATGCTATTTTGCACTTTTTGCTGCTATGTATGTTATTTTTGCACATATTGTACCTTTCACATCCTGTTTACAGTTTCTGTAATACAATCCCAATACATTTTTGGTTTTTGGTCGGTGTTATTACTTTATGTTCTTTGTTGTTTGCCCTGCACTGTCTTGTCTGTTTCTGCACTGTTTGCACTCGACTGCACACGATGCACTTTATGTTCTAAGTTAGTCCTTAGTTCTCTGTCGTGTTGTATGTGAATGTATGTTGCTTTATGTAGCACCAGGGTTCTGGAGGAACGTTGTTTCATTTCACTATGTACTGCATCAGCTTATATGGTTGAAATGACAAATAAAAGCTTCTTGACTTGACTACTTGCCCAATGCTAAAAATGCACATTTTTTTCACTTACTAAATACACCTACTTGGCCAAAAAAAAAGTTGCCACCTGGATGAACTAAGAAAGCAGGTACAAGTTTGGTATAGTTGGTCAGGTCTAGGTTCAGCAACATTATGTGCTCAAAGACGGTCAGCTGACTACCTGAATATACTGAGTGACCAGGCATATTCCAAGATGGCAATGCCAAGATTTATCGGACTCAAATTGTGAAAAAGTGGTTCAGGGAGCATGAGACAGAATTTTCAAACATCGTCCCTCCTTTATGGCGGTTAATTGGTAGCCAGGTTGGTGCGGCCTCGTAATAGTCATGTTTGTCAGGCGACATTTTTATCCACGTGGAGGGTTGCCAAACTTGGTGATGCAATTCCCAATGAGACAGGAGTGGAGGTCAGCTGCACCAACCACCTTACTCCCCTCTCAACAACAAGCAACAGCTAAGTGGTTCCAACAACATTCTCACGCCCCGGAAATGCAAGTACATTTGATGAATGTCCAAAACAATATTGTGGGTCGCCACATTGTGTTCATTCCACCACAAGGGGTACGTAACATTACACACATCGGTATCAGTTGATATTGGAATCGGAAATTGAGAGTTACACAATATTGATATATGGGATATTAGCAAAACGACAATATTGAACATGCCAAATCTTTAATGTCATAGTCCTCAAGAGATTAAATAGCACCCCTATAGTCACCTTTACACTCCTATTGTTCATTGTTTACGACACATTGCCCAACTCCCATGCAGCTGGACTTCACCTAGTGAGCTAACTAGTTAGCCATCCTGTGACTTTAAGAAGCTAAAAATGTGCCACTTCCACATGGGATGGGAGGAGAACTTATTTCATTCTATCATGTGAGACAAGCCATGGGTGTCTTCATGCAGTTTTAAGGTAATGTCATGTAAGCTAATGTCTCTGCCACCTAGTGACCGCAATACTACTCATCACTCGTACTTTCATATGTTTTTTTACTAATACACCGTAGTCTACCACCAAAGAGCCATTGTTTATTCATTCATCCATTTTTGTGCAACACAGCAGTATCAACCATTGTTGTAGCAGCGGGGAAGGAACATGCTGCAGAGTCTGCATTCATAGTGCCTATGTTGTGTAACAAGCAGTCCCTTTCACCCCGACAGCTGAGTAGCAACACTTTATAGCGCATGCAGAGCTAGATACAGTTATACAGTGATACAGACATCTTGTGTCAGGAGGTTGCCTACAGCCACAGATGTTAAAGTTATTTGCTCCCAGCGCTAATTACAGACCTGTTTGCCTTTGTAGACCACAGGAGACAGAATGTGCGGAGTAGGCTTGCCAGGTCAGCAAAAGGCTGTTTTTGCAGTGCTCACATTTGCCATCATCAGTGAGGAACAGTATAATCAAACGCCCAATTAAACATTTGTTTTCGCCGTGCACTGGTCAGCGTTCGTCGTCAATCACACGCCAGGCAGGAAGCAGGAAATGCATGCTGGTGTGGGTCATGTGCTCAGCAGCGTCTTCCAACAACAACGCCATTGATTTGTTTGCAAGTTGCTGCAGCTCCATATGCGCTCATCCTATGTTGTGAATAGACGAGTCTGAAGGTCAAAGGTCGATTTTCTTGCTTCCTTTCCTTCATGCACCCGTCCTCTGGCGAGCTCCTCAAAATGCACAGGGATGGGGGGATTTCCAAAATCTGGGCGGTAGCAGCGCCAAGTGTGACGTCCCTTTCCCATACTCTCAGCAGGCTGGAATAGCCCCCCCCCCATTACCCAGCCAACGCCTCTGCTGTCAGTGGGCCATGTGACCAAACATGCTGCACATGTCTGCTGACAAAGCAAGAAAACAAGTTTGCGGCAAAGTTTACGTGGCAAGAACAGCCAATCAGATTGAACCACAGGCATGTGATCCTCATTGGAGCTTTGGGATTTTTAGTCTTCATGCAAGTTACTCAACATTACTTTCTTATAGTCATTATCACAGTATACTGTAAAATATACAGCATACTGCTCAATATACAATATACTGCTATATACAGTGTACTGTACAATATACAGTAAAATATTGTACAGTATACTGTAATAAACTGACATGCCTGAAATTTGATTTTTGTTTACTCCTGCATGTATGAATTTGTGTTGTTTTGTGTGCTGTTTTGTACAGTATTTTCATTAATCAATTTGTTGATAATTTTGGTTATAGAAATTAACTCACAAAATTCTTTGTGTTTTTGTAAGAACTATCCAGTATTCTCTGGCTTTTGAATTTGACAGGAATTGTATAAATTGATCGGTTTGCTTAACTTAAATAAATACAAATGGTTGTGTCAGGAAAGGTAGCCGACAACACTTTTGCCAAACCAAAACATGCGAATCACAAATGACTTCCATACCGGATCGGACATGGCCCGGGTTAACAACACCCGCCACCACTGGTCAGACCTGGATGAAGTGATGCAGAACATCCCTAGAAGTGAGAGAGTTGTCATTGGTGCAGACTTCAAAGAACATGTTGGTGCAAAAAAACCGAGGTGATGGACAAGTTTGGTATCAAGGAGAGGTATGCCGAAAGACAGATAGTGGTCGACTTTGCAAAAACGATAGAAATGGCTGTAGTGAATAGTTTCATACAGAAGAGAAAGGAACATAGGGTGACCTATAAGAGTGGAGGTAGGAGCACACAGGTAGACTCCATCTTGTGTAGAAGGTGTAACCTGAAGGAGGTCAGTGACTGCAAAGCAGTGGTAGGTGAGAGTGTAGCCAGACAGCATAGGATGGTGGTGTGTAGGTTGACTCTAGTGGTGAGAAGGATGAAGAGGGTAAAGGCAGAGCAGAGGACGAAATGGTGGAAGCTGAAAAAGAAGGAGTGCTGCGTGACTTTTAGGAAAGAGTTGAAAAAGGCTATGGGTGGCCAGGAAGTCCTTCCAGATGACTGGACAACTACAGCTACTGTGATCAGGGAGACAGGTAGGAGAGTACTTGGTGTGTCATCTGGAAGGAAAGTAGATTTTATTTTTTTTTATTTTTCTGTCTTGTCCAGCATCATAACAGCTGAATGGGAGTCAAGCTGCCTTCAAGGAAAGTAGATAAAGAGACTTGGTGGTGGAATGAGAAGGTGCAGGAGTGTATACAGAGTAAGAGGTTAGCGAAGAAGAAGTGGGACACTGGGAGGACTGAAGAGAGTAGACAGGTGTACAGAGCGATGCAGCGTAAGGTGAAAGTAAAGGTGGCAAAGGCCAAACAAGGGGCTTATGA
>QODF01000159.1:850629-870889 GCA_024372805.1 Oostethus manadensis | reverse complement strand
ATGTTGTTTGGTTTAGAGACAGTGCCGCTGAGGAAAAGACAGGAGGCAGAGCTGGAGGTAGCAGAGATGAAGATGCTGAGGTTCTCTTTGGGTGTGACCAGGATGGACAGGATCAGGAATGAGCACATCAGAGGGACAGCACATGTTAGAGGTTTTGGAGATAAAGTCAGAGAGGCCAGACTGAGATGGTTGGGACATGTCCAGAGGAGAGATAGTGAATATGTTGGTAGAAGGATGCTGAGTTTTGAATTGCCAGGCAGGAGGCCTAGAGGAAGACCAAAGAGGAGGTTTATGGATGTAGTGAAAGAGGACATGAAGGTAGTTGGTGAGAGAGAAGAGGATACAGAAGACAGGGTTAGATGGAGGCAATTGATTGGCTGTGGCGATAAGCCCAAAGGACAAGAAAGACGGTAATAAAGGAAGGATGGGATTTGTTGTTTAAGTTCATTCACAGAATCTTTGTTCAAGCACAGTTGGACTATTCTTAATGTAAGTCCCATCTAGTTTCAGTTCTATAGCCTCTTCCACTTAGTTTATCCAATGTTTGGAGTTGCTGTTTAATAATAAGTAACTGTTTAATAAGAAAAAAATGTCGCACTAGCCTTTCTAAACACTTGAATTACTTTATTTTGAATAACATATTACATCAATTTTTGTCAACAATTCCATTCCAGCTTTATTGATTCATTTTCTATGCCGCTTATCCTCATTATGGATGGAGCCTATCCCAGCTGACTTTGGGCAGGAGGCGGGGTACACCCTGGACTGGTCGCCAGCCAATCACAGGGCACATATAGACAAACATTCACACTCTAATGGAAAATTTAGAGCGGCCAATGAAGCTAACATGCATGTTTTTGGAATGTGGGAGGAAAGCGGAGTACCCGGAGAAAAGCCACACACGCACGGAGAGAACATGCTAACTCCACACAGAGATGCCCAACAGAGATTCGAACCCTGAACCTCCTGAGTGTGAGGCCAATGTGCTACCCACTCGACCACTTTGTCTGTCTTATTTCATTTTCAAATAACTCGTCTTTCCTTGGGATAAAACGATCTCATTTGATTGGTGTCAGCTTCCTCGCCGCTAATGTGAAATTATTAAAGATGTTGATTCGTTCTCATGTTAGCTGATGTTTTTTCTGCCTGCTAATTACTTGAAAAAGGGAAATATTGTTTGGATTCTGTACTTACGTTATCTAACGTCTTTGCTACCTGAAACTCATGTGATCTTTTTCACTGGAGCTTAAAATTTGAAGTGTAACATTTAGATTTAAAAAGCCCTTGCTGGTAAATATTACTAAAGTCCTTACAATTATAACTGCCTTTTCCAGTAACAACTTTCTTCAGGCTGCTGATTGGCTAAGAAGTCCTCGTGGTTGGGAGTTGTAGCGCCACCTGTAGGATTAGCAGGTGCGTACCAAGATTTTCCAATAAAAGGGTGATGTTTGCTTTTTGTTTGACACCTAAAGTGTGTATTAGGAAGCAAACTTTCCGTGCTATTTCTTAAAACAGGACACTGCTATGAAAAGACCTCCAGGGGCTTGCATGTGTTGCCGTGAGAACTGTGTGCTGGTGTAAACAGGACAACAAAAGACAAGCAACTCTCAACCTCAGCCACCTACACGCTTGGAGAATGTCAAAAAACAAAACCAGCCACTGCAGGAAGAAAAAGCAATCTTTGGAAACCACACCAGGACAACCAGGCCTCGTGGATACAACATCTCCGGTACAGGCTTTGCCTCAGACAGCTATGGAAAGTGGGCACTTACTGGACGTAACCTTTGGCCTTGGCCATGAGGAGGGGGCGGGGTTAGGAAGGTCTAGCAAGCCATGCTAATCCCGTTATAAATAAAAGCTCATCTGAAGCAAGAGGAAAACTTCCTGAAGAACTAGAAGTACGTGCTGCTGCATGCTAACAAGATTTCCTAACCCGCCCGACTTTATTCTTGTAACATTACGACTTTTTTTCCCGTAAATACAAAACCTTTTTCTCCTAAATGTACAACTTTATTCTTGTAACATTACGACTTTTTTTTCCCGTAAATACAAAACCTTTTTCTCCTAAATGTACAACTTTATTCTTGTAACATTACGACTTTTTTCCTCGTAAATACAAAACCTCTCTCCTAAATGTATGATTTAATTTTTGTAAAATTACATTTCTCGCCAATTTACAATTTTATTCTTGCAATATTACATTTTTTCTTGTATAATTTATGCAAAATTGCAAAAAAACATTTTATTTATATTTATTGTCCCTAGTAATTTGCCTTTATAGATGTGTAGTTTTTTTCTTGTAAAATTTCTTGTAATATCACTTTTTTATTGCAAATTTGTGACTATTTTTGTAAAATTATAGTTTTGTTTCTTATATTAGAACATCTCATAATTTTCCAACATTATTCTCATCATTTGAGATTATTTATTTGGGTGTGTTCGTAGTGATATGCAAAAACAGCAAACGCGCGCTAGCTTTGTGCTTTCCTACTTACAGCATGAAAACAAAAGCTAAGAGTTAAGCACAGTACTGGACGTGGGGTTTTTGTTTGGTCCGTTTATTTGTTTTTTTAGTGACGTCAGCTTGTAACATTTCCTCTGGACGGGAATCAAACCCCAACGAAAAAAAAAAAAGACGGGATGCTCGGGTTTCATCGTCTAGGCCCCGCCGCTTAATGGCTTGTTTCCTGTCTCTCCGCCTGTCCTGCCCCGCGCGCGCACACACACACACACACACACACACACACACGCCCTGTTTAACCATTAATATCCCTCACACGCATTTTTACAACAGGCTAAGTGAATGTCAACACGATCAATGATTAAACTTTATTTTGCGTGCAAATGTCTTTCCCGCACGCTGAGGACGATCCCAGATTTTAGTGCCTGCAAAGGCAGAGGAACCACCGCACGCATTCGGCAAACACGGTCTACTCACTCGGCTGCTCTCCTTGAACAGTTGGAACGGCATCCACTTTGGCATGTCCACCTCTCACCTCTCGCTCTGACACCAGTTTTGGGATTTTTGGACCAAGGCAAACACACGCCCTCCTCACGCACACAAGCTTGCTAGCTCGCTGGATGAACAAACAGCTGGAGTGTTTGACCGGAGCTGTGTGTGTGTGCGTGTGTGTGTGTGGAGTCATACGTCCAACAGATGGTTGCATCTGATTCACCAACACGTGCGTGCAGAGCATTGCGAGGTAGTCAAAAGCTCAAGAAAAGCAAAATGCACTCAACCCAAGCATGGCTTTCAAATGGTAACACCTTGACTTATATTGTGAACAAATATGTGTCAATAAATATATGATAAACAATAATGTTGTTTATATACACACACACACAACATTAGACATATAAAAATACAATACACACACACACACATATAATACAATAATATATACAACAAAAAAATCACACCCACACGGTAGTTTAGAAAATAGCAGTGCAACGTGACCAACCAGATGAAGTACTGTTATTAGTATATTTGTATTGCTACACGGCAAACAAGTTACCAGTAGGTGCAGTAGATTCTCAAAACAAACAAGACCCAGCATTCATGATATGCACGCTCTTAGTTGAAAGGGGTGTGTTAAAAAAAAAAAAAAAGCAGTGTCTGCCATTGACTTTACAAACTCAAAACTTTTGTTTGTAGAATATGTCAATCCTGTGAATGACTAAAGTAATATTTAGTTTTTTATAAGTGCTGTGTGGCATGGACTCTACCAACTCAGCTGTTATTCCCCTCCAACATTCTTTAACAACATTTCACAATTCATCAACATTTCTTGCTTTTGCTTCACAAACAGCATTTTTGATGTTCTCCATTAAATGAAGGTCCGGGGATTTGGCTGGCCCCTCCATAACATAAAATAAGATGTTGCTGGGTTACTAGTGTGTGTTTGGGGTGATGGTCTTGTAGAAACAGCCAGTGTCTTTAGATCAGGGGTGCTCACACTTTTTCAACCTGCGAGCTACCTACAAAAGGATCAACTGAAAAAGATCTACCACGCCTACAATCACACATTTACACATTTCATTTACACAATTTCCACTACGATATCAACGGAATCATAGTCACAGTGTGACTACGTTTTCGGAGACGTTAATCCTGTTTAATGTGGACGTGTTCTACATTACCCATAAGGCCTAGGAAAAGTTACAAGCGAGTACTGGTGATGTGATTTTACTATGATTAGTTACACGGCAACAAAATACATATTTGGTTTGAATGATGATGGCGAGTGATCCTGCACATTCCCGATTTAAATCCCATAGAGAACATTTGGGGATGGATGGCAAGGGAAGTTTATAAAAATGGCCATCAGCTCCAGATTCTTGATGCCCTTCGTGAAGCCATCTTCACCAATCAATGTTCCCACTAGCTCCCTGGAAACACTCGCATCAAGCATGCCCAAACCAATTTTGGAATTGTGGAGCTACTCATTGTGCAGTACTTCTTAGAACATTTTTTTTCTTTTTTTGAGCGACGGTCTTATACTTTTGATCTTATTTCACATTCATTGTTGTTTTCAATCAATGACTTGTTCAAAGTGCTCTTCGTCACACTCCCCCTTCTTGCTTTTGCATCTTGTAGCTCTACTTAAACCCTCATTATAATCGAAATGTGCAAAAGCTCAATTCTAGGAATTTTTCAGCCATCTTAAGATTTTGATCAGGAATTTAAAGGTCATTCTCAATTTAACTGAATTTTGTACAGCACTGGTGCAAACAAGACGCGCGTGTGTGTGTGTGTGTCCATATTGTGTATGACAGTGACATTTAAGGGTCGAGCAGTGAGTGGGCGGTAGGTTGCCCAGTGAAAAAGCCGCACTGTGTAATACTACAGTAGGAGGCCATGGTTGACAGCAGCGTGTGTGTGTGTGAGAATGATCCAATCCTGTCTCATGTTGCAAAGACCCAATTCCCAGATCCAGTATTCAACCGCCTTGAACTTTGCGACCTTTTGCCACATTTCAGGCTTCAAAAATAAAGATATAAAACTGTAATTTTTTTGTCAAGGAACAACAAGTGGGACACAATCATGAAGTGTAACAAAATTGATTGGATATTTTAAACTAACAAATAAAAGGACGGAAAAATGATTCAGGCCCCTTAAGTGAATACTTTGTAGCGCCACCTTTTGCTACAATTCCAGCTCTAAGTCGCTTGGGGTATGTCTCTCAGTTTTGCACATGGAGAGACTGGAATTTTTGCCCATTCCTCCTTGCAAAACAGCTCGAGCTCAGTGAGGTTAGATGGAGAGCGTTTGTTAACAGCAGTTTTCAGTTCTTTCTACAGATTCTCGATGGGATTCAGGTCTGGACTTAGACTTGGTCATTCTAACACCTGCATATGTTTATTTGTGAACCATTCAATTGTAGATGTTGCTTTATGTTTTGGATCATTGTCTTGTTGGAAGACAAATCTCCATCCCAGTCTCAGGTCTTTTGCAGACACCAGATTTGTGCATAACACGACTGTTGTTGTATGGACAGAGTCTCCCACCTAGGCTGTAGATCTCTGCAGTTCATCAAGAGTGATCATGGGCCCTTTCATCTCTGATCAGTCTTCTCCTTGTATGAGCTGAAAGTTTAGAAGGCCGGCAAGTCTTGGTAGATTTGCAGTGTTCTGATACTCCTTCCATTTCAATATTATCGCTTGCACAGTGCTCCTTGGAATGTTTAGAGCTTGGGAAATCTTTTTGTATCCAAATCCAGCTTTAAACTTCTTCACAACAGTATCTCGGACCTGCCTGGTGTGTTCCTTGTTCTTCATGCTGCTCTCTGCACTTTCAACGGACCTCTGAAGCTATCACAGTGCAGGAGCATTTATACAGAGACTTAATTCCACACAAGTGGGTTCTATTTCTCATCATTAGTCGTTTAGGTCAACATTGGATCATTCAGAGATGCTCACTGAACTTCTGGAAGAGTTTGCTGCACTGAAAGTAAAGGGGCTGAATCAATTTGCACGCCCAATTTTTCCGTTTATTTGTTTAAAAAAAGTTTGAAATATCCGATAAATTTCGTTCCACTTCATGATTGTGTCCCACTTGTTGATTCTTCACAAAATTAAACTTTTATATCTTAATGTTTGAAGCATGAAATGTGGCAAAGGTTGCAAAGTGCAAGGGGGCCAAATACTGGTATACTGGTAATACTGGCACGGTATGTTTGTTTTTCTGTATTGTCTTTGCTTTTTCGTTTTGTTGTTTTTCATTTTGTCTTTGCTTTCTACAGGTCTTTGCTCTTTCTGTTATCTTTGTTTTATCCATTTTGTCTTCCCTTTTTTTCCTGTATTGTCTTTGTTTTATCCATTTTGTCTTCCCTTTTTTTCCTGTATTGCCTTTGTTTTATCCATTTTGTCTTCCCTTTTTTTCCTGTATTGTCTTTGTTTTATCCATTTTGTCTTCCCTTTTTTCCTGTATTGTCTTTGTTTTATCCATTTTGTCTTCCCTTTTTTTCCTGTATTGCCTTTGTTTTATCCATTTTGTCTTCCCTTTTTTTCTTGTATTGTCTTTTTCCCCCCCATTTTGTGTTTGCTTTCTCTGTATTGTTTTTTTCCATCTTGTCTTTCCTTTTTTTCTGTATTGTCTTTGTTTTATCCATTGTCTTCGCTTTTTTTCTGTATTGTCTTTTATCTAATTTGTATCTTTTTTCCAATTTTGTCATTGCTTTATCTGTATTCTATGTTTTTTCCCCCATTTTCTCTTAGCTTTTGTCCATTTTGGCTTTGCTTATTCTGTATTGTCTTTTTTTTTCTTCATTTTGTCTTTGCTTGGGATGAAGTATTATAGCCAATGGGAGCACAGCTCTAATGGTGCCCAGCTCAAAACTTCAGAACAAACGAAGTTTTGGCAAGATTGACGACATTTCCCAAGTGAACACATTTTCGTAATTCAAAGCAAAACAAGTCCGAAAGGTCTCTGTATTCTGAATTTTTCGCAACCCGAAGCTTTCATAATCCCGCGGTACCACTTTGTTTTTTTCCCCCATTTCTCCGTATTTTAACTTTTTCTATTTTGTCTTTGCTTGTTCTGTTTTCTNCCCCCCCCCCCCCCATTTTGTCTTTGCTTTTTCTGTATTGTCTTTGTTTTTCCCTTCTGTCTTTGCTTTTTCCACCTATCCATTTTCTTCCGCTTATCCGAGGTCGGGTCGCGGGGCAGCAGCCCAAACAGGGAAGCCCAGACGTCCCTCTCCTCGGCCATTTCGCTCAGATTTTCCTGGCAGATGCAGAGGCGTCCCAGGCCAGATGAAAGACAGTCTCTCCAACGTGTCCTGGGTCTTCCACGAGGCCTCCTACCGGTTGGACTTGCCCTGAACACCTTCCCAGGAAGGCATTCGGGAGGCATCCTAACCAGATGCCCGAGCCACCTCATCTCGCTCCGCTCAATGCGGAGGAGCAGCGGTTCTTCCCCAAGTCTCTCCCAGATGAAAGTGTTTCTCACCCTCTCTCTAAGGGAGAGCCCAGCCACCCTGCGGAGAAAACTTATTTCGGCCGCTTGTACCTGCGATCTTGTCCTTTCGGTCACTACCCAAAGCTCATGACCATAGGTGAGGGTAGGAACGTAGATCCACCGGTAAATTGAGAGCTTTGCAATTCGTTTCAGCTCTCTCTTCACCACGACAGACCAGTGCAAAGTCCGCATCACTGCAGACGCCGCACCAATCCGCCTGTCCATCTCTCCTTCCCTCAATTGTGGACAAGACCCCGAGGTTTTTTTAAACTTCCCCACTTGAGGCAAGAACTCAACCTCGACCCGCAGATGGCACTCCACCCTTTTCCTAGGGAGATCCATGGACTCGGGATTTGGAGGTGCTGACTCTCATCCCAGGCGCTTTACACTTAGCTGCGAACCGATCCAGTGAGAGTTAAAGATCACTGCTCAATGAAGCCAGCAGGACCACATCATCTGGAAAAAGCGGAGACCGAATCCTGTGGACACCAAACTGAAAACCCTCAACGCCCTGACTGCGTCTAGAAATTCTCTCCATGAAAGTAGTGAACAGAATCGGTGACAAAGGGCAGCCCTGGCGGAGTCCAACCCTCACTGGAAACGGGTCCGACTTATTGCCGGCAATGCGAACCACACTGACACCGGTCATACATGGAACGAATCGCCTGGATTAGGTGGTCCAATACCCCATATTCCCGGAGCACTCCCCACAGTATTCCCAGATGAACACGGTCGAATGCCTTCTCCAAGTCCACAAAACACATGTAGACTGGTTGGTCAAAACTCCCATGCACCCTCAAGGACCCTGCTGAGTATAGTGTTGGTCCACAGTTCCACGACCAGGACGAAAACCACACTGCTCCTTCTGGATGCGAGATTAGACTATCCGGCAGATCCTCCTCTCCAGAACCCCTGAATAGAACTTGCCGGAAAGGCTGAGGAGTGTAATCTCACAATAGTTAGATCACACCCTCTCGTCCCCCTTCTTAAAAAGTAAGACCACCATCTCGGCTGCCAGTCCAGAGGCACCGACCCCTATGTCCACGCAATGCTGGAGCGTCGTGTCAGCCAAGACACGCCCACAGCATCCAGGGCTTTAAGGAACTCCGGGAAGATTTGTTTGTTTTGGCTATTTCTCTATTTTCTTTGGGGTTTTTTTCCATTTTGTCTTGGCTTTTTCTCTATTTTCTGTTTTCCATTTTGTTTTGGATTTTTCTCTATTGTCTTAGTTTTTCCCATTTTGTCTATACTTTTCCCGTTTGTCTTTGCATTTGCTTTTTCTCATTGCAATTACCGAATGACCAAAGCTGACGACAAGGCAATAGAGATCCCACAGCCTTTGAGAACCTGCAAGACAGGCAAGCGTCTGCCAGGTTGACTAGTCCATACATGATCACACGATTCCTTCTCTTAGCGTGTTTGACAGGAGGTAACGTCACTATCACACCAACTCGCACATACTATGCGTAAACGTCTTATACGATGGAGTCCATACTGAAGCTGCCAAGAGAAGCGGCTAACAGGCTGGATGCGAGTAGTCACCCTGGCAGAAGGACCTGCCCACGTGTACTGCCTTTGATTTCTTTGTCACCAGCTAGAGACATTCAGTGAATGCAGTGAGAAAAAGCAGATGGAAAAGACAACAGGAAAATCAACGAGCGCGCCTGTGATTCAAAATTTAAACAGACAAAATTGTACAGTACGCACATGTGCAAAACAAAAGCTACTTTTGGTAATGGTGACTATCACGAACCCCTCCGTGAATCACCACCTTACCGCGGTGGAGGGGTTTGAGTGCCCGAGTGATCCTAGGAGCTATGTTGTCGGGGGCTTTATGCCCCTGGTAGGGTCTCCCAAGGCAAACAGGTTCTAGGTGACGAGCCAGACTAAGAGTGATTCAGAAGACCCATATGAAGAGAAACATGAGTGACCGCACCTCGCCCGGACGTGGGATACCGGGGCCTCACCCTGGAACCAGGCCTGGGGGAGGGGCTCGCAGGCGAGCGCCTGGTGGTCAGGTGTTCACCCGTGGGACCTGGCCGGGCCTAGCCCGAAGAAGCCGCAAGCGAACTCCCCCCCGCAGACCCACCACCTGCAGGGGCAAGCATAAGGGTCCGGTGCTGTGTGATTTGGGCAGTGGTCGAGGGCGGGTGTCCGGGCGACCTGGGCTTCGGCGACCAAATCTGGTTCTTGGGACATGGAATGTCACTTCTCTGGTGGGGAAGGAGCCCGAGCTTGTGGAAGAGGCGGAGAGATTCCGACTAGATATAGTCGGACTCACCTCAACCCACAGTTTAGGCTCTGGAACCAAACTCCTTGAGAGGGGCTGGACCTTGTTCTTCTCTGGAGTTGCCGCTGGGGAGAGGCGGCGAGCTGGTGTGGGCTTATTGTTAGCCCCCCGGCTTGGTGCCTCTGTGTTGGAGTCATCCCCAGTAAACGAGAGGGTTACTTCCCTACGCCTTAGGGCTGGGGAAAGGGTCCTGACTGTGGTTTGTGCCTATGCGCCGAACGGCAGTTCAGAGTACCCAGCCTTCTTGGAGTCTATCAGAGGGGTGCTGGAGAGCACCCCAGCTGGTGACTCCATAGTTCTACTGGGAGACTTCAACGCCCATGTGGGCAATGACAGTGTGACTTGGAGGGGCGTGGTTGGGAGGAACGGCCTCCCTGACCTGAACCCGTGCGGTGTGTTGTTGCTGGACTTCTGTGCGAATTACAGTTTGTCCATAACGAACACCATGTTCGAACATAAGGATGCCCATAAGTGCACTTGGCACCAGGACACCCTAGGTCGCAGGTCTATGATCGACTTTGTGGTCGTATCATCAGACCTGCGTCCGTATGTTCTGGACACGCGGGTGAAGAGAGGGGCTGAGCTGTCAACTGACCACCACCTGGTGATGAGTTGGATTAGATGGCGGGGAAGGATGCCGGACAGACCTGGCAGACCCAAACGCGTAGTGAGGGTGTGCTGGGAACGTCTGGCAGAATCTCCCGTTCGTCGAGTCTTCAACTCTCATCTCCGGCAGAGCTTCGCCTGCATTTCGAGGGAGGACCGGGATATTGAGTCCGAATGGGCCGTATTCCGTGCCTCTATTGCTGAGGCAGCCAGTTGTGGTTGCGGCCGCAAGGTGGTCGGTGCCAGTCGTGGTGGCAAGCCCCGAACCCGATGGTGGACACCGGGGGTTAGGGCTGCCGTCAAGCTGAAAAAGGAGTCCTATCGAGCATGGATGGCTTGCGGGACTCCCGAAGCAGCTGACAGGTACCGGCAGGCCAAGCGGCACGCGGCTTCGGCGGTGGTCGAGGCAAAAACTCGGGTGTGGGAGGAGTTCGGTGAGGCTATGGAGCACGACTTTCGGTCGGCCTCGAAGAGGTTCTGGCAAACCGTCCGACACCTCAGAAAGGGGAAGCAGCCCCCAGTTCACACTGTTTACAGTGCGGACGGGGGCTTGCTGACCACGACTGTGGATATAGTTGGTCGGTGGAAGGAATACTTCGAGGCCCTTCTCAATCCCACTGACATGCCTTCCATAGAGGAAGCAGAGTCTGAGGATACGTACGTGGACAGTTCTATCACCGTGGCTGAGGTAATTGGGGTAGTCAAATCACTCCCCAGTGGCAAGGCTCCGGGGGTAGACGAGTTCCGCTCAGAATTTCTCAAGGCTCTGGATGTTGGAGGACTGTGTTGGTTGACACGCCTCTACAACATTGCATGGAAGTCAGGAACAGTACCTCTGGACTGGCAGACCGGGGTGGTGGTCCCCATTTTTAAAAAGGGTGACCGGAGGGTGTGTTCCAACTATAGGGGGATCACACTCCTCAGCCTTCCTGGGAAAGTCTACTCCAGGGTGCTGGAGAGAAGGGTACGACCGTTAGTCGAACCTCGGTTAGAGGAGCTGCAATGTGGTTTTCGTCCCGGTCGCGGAACACTGGACCAGCTCTACACCCTTGCAAGGGTACTCGAGGGTATGTGGGAGTTTGCCCAACCAGTCTACATGTGCTTTGTAGACCTGGAAAAGGCATTCGACCGTGTCCCTCGTGGTGTCCTGTGGGGGGTGCTCCGGGAGTACGGGATTGATGGTCCGCTTCTACGTGCCATTCGGTCCTTGTACAATCGAAGCAGGAGCCTGGTTCGCATTGCCAGCAGTAAGTCGAGCTTGTTTCCGGTGAACGTTGGCCTCCGCCAAGGCTGCCCTTTGTCACCGATTCTGTTCATAATCTTCATGGACAGAATTTCTAGGCGCAGTCAAGGTGTTGAGGGAGTCCAGCTTGGTGACCTTAGGATCTCGTCTCTGCTATTTGCAGACGATGTGGTCCTTATGGCCTCATCAGGCTGTGACCTTCAGCGTTTACTGGAGCGGTTTGCAGCTGAGTGTGAAGCTTCTGGGATGAGACTCAGCACCTCCAAATCCGAGGCCATGGTTCTCAGTCGGAAACGGGTGGACTGTACCCTCCGGGTTGGGAGTGAGGTCTTGCCTCAGGTGGAGGAGTTCAAGTATCTCGGGTTCTTGTTCACGAGTGAGGGAAGGTTGGAGCGTGAGATCGACAGACGGATCGGTGCAGCATCTGCAGTAATGCGGTCGCTGTACCGGACCGTCGTGGTGAAGAGAGAGCTGAGCCGGAAGGCAAAGCTCTCTGTTTACCGATCGATCTACGTTCCCACCCTCACCTATGGTCATGAGTTATGGGTCATGACCGAAAGAATGAGATCGCGGATACAAGCGGTGGAAATGAGTTTCCTCCGTAGGGTGGCTGGACTCACCCTAAGAGATAGGATGAGGAGCTCGGCCATCCGGGAGGACCTCAGAGTAGAGCCGCTGCTCCTTCACATCGAGAGGAGCCAGTTGAGGTGGCTCGGGCATCTAGTACGGATCCCTCCCGGGCGCCTCCCTGGTGAGGTGTTTCGGGCATGCCCGGTCGGGAGAAGGCCCCCGGGAAGGCCTAGGACACGCTGGAGGGACTATGTCTCACAGCTGGCCTGGGAGCGCCTTGGTGTCCTCCAGATGGAGCTGGAAGAGGTCGCTGGGGACCGGGAAGTCTGGACCTCCCTACTGAAGCTGCTGACCCCGCGACCCGGACCCGGATAAGCGGTGGAAAATGGATGGATGGATTGACTATCTCGAATGTATTGTTCTGCATAGTCCTAATTCAAGTAAAAGCAGCTGCAGTGCACAAAAAAAAGCCAAAACAGCTCAAAGATAAAACATTGCCACACCAAACTACATAGAAAAAGTGGACATTTTAGGACTTTTCTGCATGTTTGCAGCTAAAAGTTGACCCACAGAACAAGACTCCATTTCTCCAAACGCATCCCTGCAAGTTACCCCCTACTTTGGTAGGCATGTAATAACCAAAGTTGACCTGTTACACCAGTGGTTCTCAGTTATTTTCTGTCACACGCCCACCCATTTGAAATACTATTGACAAGTGATATAATCTATTTATCTGTACAAACTGAACTTGAAAGTAAAACCAGGAAACTGCAACAAAATGGAGAGCTTCGAAATGTATTCAAGAGTCAAATGGCATGTTGACTATAATAAATTTGGACATATTGGCAGGTTTACACTAACATGGAAAATACCTCCTGCTTCTACCACTATTTGAGAACAGTGTATGCAAGTGTACAATAAGAAAAGCCAACTTTGGTCATGTCTATTCTGGATTGGATTTAGATTTGAGAAGTGAAATTTCAACATAACAGAGATCCTTTTTGATGAGTGCTTTTTTTCGGCATAGTTCACACAATCTACCGGAGAAGCAGCTGCTAAACATCAAAGCTAATGAAACACTGACACACCAAACTCCATTGAAAAAGTGGCCATTTTAAGGCTTTGCTAAAGGTTTGCGATTACAGTTGGCAAATGAAGCAAACGTGCTCCCAATTGAATTCATCACTGTGACTTACTTTCTTCTTCTGCGTGGATATAAGCCCATTTTCACCTCTTATGGCTCTCAAACACATTTGGAATGCTGAGAGAAGAACTTACTTGGAAGTGTGAGGCTGCTTGATAGACATCCTCATGACACCTGCCTGCACACAACCTCAGCAGGTTTTTCATGGATGACACCGTCTTTGCGCGCACGCCCCGGCCACTGCTCTTTGCATCTGCACGGGAGAACCTGTAGCGCCCTGGCAGCTGCGTGTCAGCAGCTCGTTACCAAACTAAGTTTAAAAAAGTGGGAAGGTTTGGCTGTCTGGGATACGTTCCCAACTTCAAATTCAAATTCAAATTCAAATTCAAATTCAAATTCAAAGCAGTACCCCTTGTGATGGCCCCACAGCAGGCTGATGGTGCCTCTATCTGTGGTGCAGCTTCTGCTCTTTTCGCTGTCTTCCAGCTCGCAGGTGTAGCTGATCTGCTCATTACCTGCGGGGGCGGGGCCCGTGTGGTTAAAAGCTCTGCCTTTCAGTCCCTCACTCTCTTGGCCTGCACCACCTGCTGCTTTCGCTGTTTCAGGTTAGCTTCCATTCAACACTTACATGCATTGCAGATGACACAGCTTATGATATTTAGGTTCCACTACACATTTTATCTGTAAATAAATGCCAAATTTGCATTGGCATCCCTCCTGCCTCATTGGTTTTGTTGAGTCCTGCGAGCCGGGCTTGACACACTTGAAGGCCTCCTACCTTGTCGCTGTCCACTGTGTTCTGTGAGGTTCTGGACGCAATGGAGATGGTGTCCAGCTGGCTGGTGCCGTCTCCTTGACTGTCTCCGTCTTCACCGCCATCCCTGAGTAAACAACAAACCACAGTGTCTACATACGCGCAAAAAACTCAAAACATCAGGTTGTTTCTATTTTACAGTTGGTGTGTTTTGTGTAATATTATGGTCTATATATGAACTTTTCATTCATATAATACTGTAATAAGAGCTGCTTTTCTGCAGTAAAAGTGTCACCTTTTGGCATTATTCTTTGGTTTGGTGAGTGTTGGTGTTTTTGGCAGCTGAACAGGCTCCTTCAGTGCCCCCTTCAGGTGGGTCATTCGCTCCTGGATCACCTCCCTAATGTTCTTGATCCATTCCTGCTTGGCCTCCACGCTGGACGACTGCGTGACAATGTGGTGAACATCCTGTACATATTCTACATCTTGTACGACCCATCAGCTACTTGCCTTCAGCACCGTTTTGTTGTCCGACAAGGGCGTCCTTCCAGCCCACAGGGCAAATTTACACGGGTCACCTTCTACGTGCTCCGTCACCCCCAACTCTGACGTCTGCAAATGAACAAAACGGCGTGAGAAGAGAAAAGCAATCAGTGCTAGATTGTGTGAAAATGCTCATGATTTCCTTGATTTGCTTTCATTTTGCATGTGCAGGTACTTTATGTATGTGTATATGTTTATAGTATTAAAATTAGGGCTGGCAAAATGAAGGCATTAATGATGGAAATGACCTTTTACGGCACTATTGGGGGTTCTTTGTGACGCGCCACAAACGTGCACGTCCTGTAGAATATTGGATAAACAATATTAATATATTTACAAATAGCGTGTAAATATATGCCAACTACAGTTAATGTGCGATTAAATGCGATTAATTATGATCACTTTTTGTAAATAATTGACAGCCCTAATAAGAATGTAAAGACACCTAGCGCTAGCATGCTAGGTGTTTCATGCTAACGTTAGCAAAGTAGCCTGTTTTACCAATACAAATAAATAGAAACACTTAGTTCTATTAGTAGTGGGACCGATATCAAGTCCCACCTCCTGTCCGGGCCCCTCCGGGCCGGGAGCATGACACCCCGCCAGCCCCCCTTAAAGCTCTGCCCATGGTGCTATCATGCTGAGTGTAGCGCAAGCTTTGCAGATGAGGCCCCAGAAAAAGTGTGTGCCCCAATCTACTGCTTGCTTCCCTGGACGACACACTACCGCCCCCTGCTGGTCCCCGTTTCCTCTCACACACCACCAGTTACACTCACCAGTAGTCTCTGCTTGTACTGGTACTTTGTTCTGCCCGACGAGTCCTTGAACTCCTTGCTGAAGACCAGCGAGAACTCAAACAGGAAGAGGTGTCGGTCCCGCCCTTTTCTAATGAGGGCACGCGGGTCCCAGACCTGGAAACTGTCCTGTAGGATGAGCTCACCCTGGACCTCAAAGTTCTCCTCGAAACCTGGAAGGAAACATCACGAGCTGTAGTGGACAGCCTCTCAACTGCAGAGAGTATCAGGCACAGTATCAGTGGAGGTAAACTCCTTATTTAAGTGCATTTTTTCATAAAAATAATACTAAATACTATACTTTACTGTACATGTATGTATGTAGACAAAACTGCAAGGGAAAAAAACTTCTATTACTGTATTTTTATGAGGTTATTACTACCATTTAAATACAATCACTTTACTGTGGTGCTGTATCATGAAATCAATTTTATGGTTATTTGTATATTTTTTATAGATTTACGGAAAAAGAATGAAATGCTGCTTATGATAAATGGCACCATAAATGCGTTCAAAGGTGTGATAATGATAATAAATATTGTAACATGCAGGTAAACATGCAACAAAGAAAGGAAAGAAATGCTGCAAAAACAAAAATATAAAGATAATAAACATTCATTTCATTACTGCATTTTGAGCTTTATCAGGGAATTTCTTATATCCCTGTCATTTATGGATTTATGGAAAACAATGAAATGCAGTATTTTGTGATAATAAATATACTGAATAACAAATGGCATTATAAAAGGGAAGCCCAGACTTCCCGGTCTCCGGCGACCTCTTCCAGCTCCACCGGGAGGACACCAAGGCGTTCCCAGGCCAGCTGTGAGACATAGTCCCTCCAGCGTGACCTAGGTCTTCCCGGGGGCCTTCTCCCGACTGGGCATGCCCGAAACACCTCACCAGGGAGGCGCCCGGGAGGTATCCGGACTAGATGCCCGAGCCACCTCAACTGGCTCCTCTCGATGTGAAGGAGCAGCGGCTCTACTCTGAGCTTCTCCCGGATGGCCGAGCTCCTCCCCCTATCTCTTAGGGTGAGTCCAGCCGCCCTACGGAGGAAACTCATTTCCGCCGCTTGTATCCGCGATCTCCTTCTTTTGGTCATGACCCATAACTCATGACCATAGGTGAGGGTGGGAACGTAGATCGATCGGTAAACAGAGAGCTTTGCCTTCCGGCTCAGCTCTCTCTTCACCACGACGGTCCGGTACAGCGACCGCATTACTGCAGATGCTGCACCGATCCGTCTGTCGATCTCACGCTCCAACCTTCCCTCACCCGTGAACAAGAACCCGAGATACTTGAACTCCTCCACCTGAGGCAAGACCTCACTCCCAACCCGGAGGGTACAGTCCACCCGTTTCCGACTGAGAACCATGGCCTCGGATTTGGAGGTGCTGAGTCTCATCCCAGAAGCCCGGAGTCCTTAGAGGAAGTACTAGAGAGTGCTCCCTTGGGGGATTCCCTTGTTCTGCTGGGTGACTTCAACGCTCATGTTGGCAAAGACAGTGAGACTTAGAAAGGTGTGATTGGGAGGAACGACCCCAATGATCTTAATCCGAGCGGTGTTTTGTTATTGGACTCAATTCGTGCTCGTCACGAATTGTCTATAATAAACACCATGTTCAAGCGTAAGGGTGTCCACATGTGCACGTGGCACCAGGACACACCGTTTGATGATTGACTTTGTGGTTGTGTCGTTGGACTTGCGGCCACATGTTTTGATCACTAGGGTGAAGAGATCTCCTGACTGTGTGGCCAATGTGCCGACCACCAGGCTCTGGCAATCACTGAGGCAAAAACTCGGACATGGGAGGAGTTCGGAGAGCCCGTGGAAAAAAACATTTCCGGATGGCTTCAAAGAGATTGAGAGACCATACGCCATCTCAGGAGGGGGAAGGAGTGCACAGTCAACACCATGTATGGTGGGTTCGGTGTGCTGCTGACCTCGACTCGAGATGTTGTGGACCGGTGGAGGGATTACTTTGAAAACCTCCTTAATCCCGCCGACATGTTTTCCAACATGGAAGCAGTGCCCGGGGACTCTGAGGTTGGTTCTCCTATCTCTGGGGCTGAGGTTACCGAGGTGGTCAATAAGCTCCTTGGTGGCAAGGCCCCGGGGGTGGATGACATCTGCCCGGAGTTCCTTAAGGCCCTAGATGCTTAGGGTCTCTTTCAAGAAGGGGGACTATTGTAACTATTGTGGGATCACACTCCTAGCCTTCCCGGTAAGGTCTAATCAGGGGTTCTGGAGAGGAGGATCCGCCGGATAGTCGAATCTCGGATTCAGGAGGACCAGTGTGGTTTTTGTTCTGGTTGTGGAACTGTGGACCAGCTCTATACTCTCGCAGGGTCCTTGAGGGTGCATGGGAGTTTGACCAACCAGTCTACATGTGTTTTCTGGACTTAGGGAAGGCATTCACCGTGTTCCTCGGGGAATACTGTGGGGAGTGTTCTGGGAGTATGGGGTATCGGACCACCTAATCCAGGCGGTTCGTTCCCTGTATGACCGGTGTCAGAGTTTGGTTTTCACTGCCGGCAATAATTCGGACCCGTTTCCAGTGAGGGTTGGACTCCGCCAGGGCTACCCTTTGTCACCGATTCTGTTCATTCCTTTTATGGACAGAATTTCTAGGTGCAGCCAAGGCATTGAAGGGTTTCAGTTTTAGTCTCTGTTTTTTGCAGATGATGTGGTCCTCCTGGCTTCATCGACCAGTGACCTTCAACTCTCACTGGATTTGTTCGCAGCTGAGTGTGAAGCGGCTGGAATGAGAATCACCACCTCCAAATCCGAGTCCATGGTTCTCTCCCGGAAAAGGATGGAGTGCTCCGGTCGGGAATGAGGTCCTGCCTCAAGTGGTGCCTCAAGAGTTTAAGTACCTTGGGGTCTTGTTCACGAGTGAGGGAAAGATGAAACCTGAGATGAATAGGTGGATTGGTGCGGCATCTGCAGTGATGCAGACTCTGCACCGGTCTGTCGTGATGAAGAGAGAGCTGAGCCGAAAGGCAAAGCTCTCAATTTACCGGTATTATAATTTATTCTCATATTTAAACTTTTTTCCGATTAATTTACATTTTTATTTTAATAATTGTACAATTTTTCTCTGGTAAATTTCCCATTTTATTATCCTAATATTTTTTTTCTGGTAAATTTACAATTTTATTCTCCTAATATTAAAAAAAATGTTCCGGTGAATTTACCATTATAATTTTGTAATATTACAACTTTTTTTCTGGTAAATTCATCATTTTATTCTTATAATATTGTAACTTTTTCCTGGTAAATTTCCCATTTTATTCTTGAAATATTTCTTCTGGTGATTTTTGCGGTGAAAGTGTGATACTTGGTTGAAGTAAAAGCTATGTTAAATATGTTCTGATATAAATATGTTATAATTAGAATAGAAATGAAGTGGAAGAATATTATGGTTTATGTATTATTTTGTACAGCACATTTGGTGGATGTGGACATACCTTCCAACATGGCGAGGTGCATGGCGTCGTTGGCTCGCTTGGGGACGCTGAGCATGACCTCCAGTCCGTCTTTGATCTCCCCTTTGCCCTCCTCGCAGCACGACAGCAACTCCTGCACGGTGGGAGGACAGCAATTCAGGTGCGTTGTTGTCGTCACAACATCTTGCGTTGTACCTTCAGCAGAAGCTGGTACTTTGTGATCCTCTGCACCGGTTTGATGAGGTAGGAGGAGATGGAGTTGGCAAGTCCGTGTCGCTGTTGGATGTCCTGTACACACACACACACACACACACACACACACCGATTGCACATTAGGAAGGGCTACGCTGGCAGGCCACTACATTAGGTACATCTATTATCAAACTGAGAGCAGTTCCTCATAGTTTGCCCTCTCCTGTAGCGGGATTTTTTCCCACACCTTTATCCACTTCTTCCATGGGCCATGCATTTTTTATCAACATTTTTCCGCAACAAATCATCCGAACTACAAGGTCGACTGTAAACCAAAATTGTGCAAACCCAAAAAAGATTCTCAGCATTTGCACAGTCTGCTTTTTCATATCAAACTATTAGACAGAGGAATTTGCTTCCAGACCATTCGAAACTGTCGGTAGATTTAAATCCTTTTAGTAATCAGTCAAAAAACTATATTTTAGAAAATCAACGGTGTCAGCATTGACTGTAAGGACTGTAAGACAGTAGTGAGGTGTGCTGCAGGTGTGACAGAGGAGTTCCGAGTGAAGGTGGGACTCCATCAGGGATCAGCTCTGAGCCCCTTCTTGTTTGCTATGATGACGGACGAGGTTAGACGGGAATCTCCATGGACTATGATGTTTGCAGATGACATTGTGATATGTAGTGAGAGCAGGAACAGGTGGAGGAGAAGCTTGAGGGGCGGAGGTTGGCCGTGGAAAGGAGGGGAATGAAGATGGAGTACATGTGTGTGTAAATGAGAGGGACTCAAGTGAAAGAGTGCGGTTACAGGGAGAAGAGATAAAGATGGTGGAGGATTTTAGGTACTTAGGGTCAACAGTCCAGAGCAATGGAGAGCGTGGAAAAGAGGTGAAGAAGCTGGAATGGGTGGAGAAAAGTGTGGGGTGTGATAGAAGAGTTTCAGCTAAAATGAAAGGAAAGGTGTACAAAACTGTGGTGAGACCAGCAATGTTGTTTGGTTTAGAGACAGTGCCGCTGAGGAAAAGACAGGAGGCAGAGCTGGAGGTAGCAGAGATGAAGATGCTGAGGTTCTCTTTGGGTGTGACCAGGATGGACAGGATCAGGAATGAGCACATCAGAGGGACAGCACATGTTAGAGGTTTTGGAGATAAAGTCAGAGAGGCCAGACTGAGATGGTTCGGACATGTCCAGAGGAGAGATAGTGAATAT
>QODF01000159.1:802211-849686 GCA_024372805.1 Oostethus manadensis | reverse complement strand
GCCGCACGGTGGCTGAGTGGTTAGCACATTGGCCACACAGTCAGGAGATCTGGAAGACCTGGGTTCAAATCTCCGTTGGGCATCTCTGTGTGGAGTTTGCATGTTCTCCCCGTGCGTGTGTGGGTTTTCTCCGGGTACTCCGGTTTCCTCCCACATTCCAAAAACATGCATGTTAGGTTAATTGGTGACTCTAAATTGTCCATAGGTATGAATGTGAGTGTGAATGTTTGTTTGTCTATATGTGCCCTGCGATTGACTGGCGACCAGTCCAGGGTGTACCCCGCCTCTCGCCCAAAGTCTGCTGGGATAGGCTCCAGCATCCCCGCCACCCTAATGAGGATAAGCGGTATAGAAAATGAATGAATGTTTTATGTATACCCAGACATCATAATTATTCATATTTTCCCAGTCCATTGCTACAAAAATCCATTACCACCCTCTGTTGGCAAATATTGGTAACTACAACATTTGGTTTGTCCTGAACTAAAAAAAAAAGCGCGGCAAGTCGTGTCCTCACGTCAAAGAAAGTTCCGGCGTGTTCCAGGATGAGCTGACTGGAGTCGGGTTTGTTCTTGCAGTAGTCCACGTAGATGTGAAACTTGTCCGCCTGCAGGAGGAAGGCGCTCACTGACTCCTTGTTTAGCATTCATCTCATGAATAAAAATAAACATAAAAAAAAAAAACATTTCCAAAAGGTTCAAATACACGAATAGAAATGTCTTACCCAGGTGACAAAGCAGTGGCCCACGTCCTCTGGCAGCTGCTCGTAGTTGACCAGCTCCTTCAGGAAAATGCTGCAAAAACACCACCCAAGTCAGCCATCATGTGTTCTCCACCAAAGTGCTTACAAACTCGTCCTAAAGAGTTTCCAAGCAAAACAAAGCCCGCCTCCAAACAGGACGTATATTGAGGACGTGCGGGGTTGAACCCGTGCTCGGCCAAAGCAAGAGCAGCTCATCAACGCGTTGCAGTGGGACAGTCTGGAATGGCAACGCTCCACATGTGGCGTTACACATATTAGCAGCAGACTAGCCAGTCGCCAGGAAAGCTTTTCACCTAAGGGTGCAATGATTCCTTTTAACAACGCTTCGTGGTTGCTGATTCCATTTGGCTTGACTTTGGATGTGGTCCTACACTGAGAATAAATCCCATAGCAAGTTGAAGAGGCTAAGACACATGAAAATCCACCTCATATCCTATAATGGGATAGTCCAAACGGACTCTTCCACCAGAGCGCGCACGCTCAGCGTCACACGATGTCATCCGTGCGGCCCCATCAAGAAGGCATGACTAATTAACTAATCGACAAATAAACGGTTTAACGCCCTTATCACTAAAGTAGCTAAAAAAACACACATCCATATAAAACCTGCCGTGCTTAAGTCCAAGGCTTTATTTCCTGGTATCCACCCCATCCATGACCTTTCAAACCACGTTAGATGGATATACTGGAGTGTTCAGAATAATACCAGTGCAATGTGACTAAGCAGATGCAGTACTGTTATTAGTATATCTGTATTGCTACATGCTACACCAGTAGGTGCTGTAGATTCTCAGAAAACAAACAAGAGCCAGGATTCATGATAGGCATGACCTTAAGGCTGTGCAATTGGCCAATTAGTTGAAAGGGGCGTGTTCAAAAAATAGCAGCGTGGCATTCAATCAGTGATCAATGTTTAGGTGTGAACCAGGTGGCCCCTATTTAAGGATGAAAGCATGCATTTCTCTTTGAAACCTGAGGAAAACAAACTTTTTCGTGGAGTTCCTCAGGGAACATCATATCAACAGTGCATTTTAAGTTCCTCACCTGCTGTGGAAGTCGTAGATTTCCTGCATGTTGCCGAAGATGACGTGCTCCTTGTTGGCGATGGCGGGAGGAATCTCATCTCCACCCTTGCTCATCTCCCACTGGTAGGTCTGACAGGCAAAGACGCTTGTGGTAAACTTCGGCTACGGCATACCAGAACAAGTCATCAGGTCGTTTTCTCACCTCCAGACATTCCTGAAGGTCTCTGACGTAGGTCTTCTCTGTCTGCAGGAGCTCGGCCATGATGAACCTGACAACGGACAACCCACGTTACACTCCAGCTCGTGTTGAACATGCAGGTTTTACTTCCTGTGCCGCATGCGTCAACGTGGAATTAGAGCAAAGCAACCAAGAAAATCAATGTCCAAACTCTATCAATTGTTCTACCGACATTCAAAAGTGGATCTTGCAGGTCTGATCTTGCCTCACCCAAGAAAAGAGCAAATACCAGGCGGTGAAGTCAGCATGGACCACTTTGTGTTCACATTTCACACCCAAGCAAACTCCAGTGACCTACTTTTTGACTTTGGTTCTCTTGGAGATTAATAAAGTATGTATCTTCAAAGACGATTTTGAGTCTTTACATACGCATCGAGTTCCCCGGAGCCCCAGATGCTAAAACCCTGCAACACTTACTGTAAAAGTGCAGCCAAATCAGCAACCGACGTCTGCACAAAAAGGTCATAGTTTTATGAAAACCCCTCTTTTACTGTTAATCGGTTCCAGACCCGACAAAACAGAGTTTCCATTATAGGAAACCTGTTTACCACCTTCTAAATGCACTTGTTTAGGTGATAAGGCAATACCTGATCACCCGATTCCAGCTTGCAGTGGCTGTGTAGTAGCATAAGTTTAAATGTAGCTCTTGTGCAGGTAATTGGAAGCGGGTGATGGACAGGAAGTGACATCACTACCACGCCACCATGCACATACTTTGACGACTTACACGATGGAGTCCACATCGAAGCTACTAAGAGAAGCGGCTAACAGACTGGATGGGACTTGTCATCCTGGCAGGAGGACCCGGCCAAAGCAAAGGCTGTAGGCGGGACCATGAAGATTGCTTTTTCCATTTAGCATCAGGCACCCGGGAAATGCAAGGAGGAAAAGACAAAGACAATACACAAAAAGCAATAACAGCGTGGAAGTACAGTATGACTACACTTGTATATTTTTGTATTAATGATTCTCTTCATAGTTTCTTTTCATTTCGGCACTCCTGTGAGTCCATAATATAGTAGATATAATAGGAGAAAATAAGACATTTAAGAAGTAAATAGGAACTTATTTCAGAACCACACGTGTTACTCGGTCCTTTTTCACTTCAGTGCAGTACTTCATGTAGTGGCTCTGAATGCATTTTCCGAATGTTGTATATTTGGCAAACAAATTCATAACATTTGCTTAAAAAAGCATGTTTTTTTAGACGTATAATAGGCTGTATTCAACCACAAAACAGAACCCTTTATGAATTATTGTATGCGTAATATATTAAACATGTATATTTTTAAGCTGCAAAAGTGCTGAAGGACGACCGAAGACAGCTGCTGTCACGCATCGTGGCTAAAACGATGCTTTTGTCCAGGAAAGTTTTGGTTTGCTGTAGAAATCAGTACATGATGACATGCTGGATACATTACATCGCTTATCTTGACGTGCCGTGCGTCTTACTGTACTGCATGTGCTGCTTTTGTCATTCAACTGCTCCTACATGTCTGATGAGAACCAAATTGTCAAAAGTCTGATATTTTTAGGACAAAAGTGTCGTTTGCAGTCCACCGCTGTTTTTTTTTTTTTTTTTAACCTACAAAACAAAAACTGAAAGATTAAAAATTCAAAAATCAGCAAATGCAGCGCATTATGGAGCCCATGAAAATCCATTGGCTCCCTACACTTGGATTAGAATGGATAGATTTGTATTGGATAAGTATAAAGCCAAAGCTGCCCTGTGATTGGCTGGCGACCAGTCCAGGGAGTACCCCACCTACTGCCTAAAGTCAGCTGGGATAGACTCCAGCATACCCGCGACGTTAATGAGGATAAGCGGCATAGAAAATGGATGGACAAGAATAAGATCAGAATATTTTAAGGAAAAATCAAGTCATTTTAGTAGTATAAACTTAAACTTCTTTTATTGTAATATAGAAAACAAACCAAAAAAAACCAAAACCAAAAGTGAAAATAATTTGTGTATAAAGTCAAAATATAGTAACAATAAATAAAGTCATAATATTAGAATGCAGTCATAACATTAGGGGAGGAAAAAGGTCAAATATGTTTGGAATTAAATAACTGCAAAAATGGAAAAAAAAGCTGTTATTTTACGAATTATGAGAATTTTTTTCTGAGAAGAAACACACTACAATAAACTCAGAATATTGTCGTTTCAGTAGCATATAGTTGAAATATTAAGCATTGTTCGAAAAGTTGGAAGACAAGCAAAACAAAGTTGTATTTTCATGCTCGCCAGAAAAGAAGAAGAGGTAGCAGGAAGAGCAGCCTTGCAGATATTTAAACGGACCAATGCAGAGTCCGCATCACTGGAGACGGCGTACCAATCCGCCTGTCCATCTCGCGTTACATCCTTCCCTCGCTCGTGAACAAGACCCAAGGTACCTAAACTCCTCCACTTGGGGCAGGATCTCATCCCAAACCCGTAGATGGCATACCACCCTTTTCCGAGCAAGAACCATGGATATCCAGCGATAGTTGAGGATCACGGCTCAATGAAGCTAACAGGACCACATTATCTGTAAAAAGCAGAGGCCCATTCCTGCGGCCCCCGAACTGAAACCCATCGACACCCAGGCTGTGCATAGAAATTTGTCCATAAAAGTAATGAACAGAATCGAAGACAAAGGGCAGCTGTGGTGAAGTCCAACCCTCACTGGAAACAGGTCCGACTTATTGCAATGCGAACCAAACTCGGGCACCGGTCATACAGGGAACAAACTGCATGAATTAGATGGTCCAAAACCCCATAACAGGCTTCCAGGTTGGACTCACTATTGTTTCGCACTATCATTGTCTAATACTTTGATATTTCAGAACTATACAATAAGCCATGGGATAAACTTGTATTATCAAATCTTGACATCTCAACGGCTTTAGACAATAAACAACACTGCTTCTCTTTTCATTGATTTGTCAAAAGCATTTGATTCTGTGAATCACCATATCCGTAAACAGAGGTTGATCAATATAGGACTGTCTGCTACAGGTGTTGGATGGACGTTGCACATAGTTCTCAGTGTACTAAATCAGAAAATATGTGCTTTGATACTCTCTTGAGACAATACGAGTGCCGCAAGGCTCTGTCTTGGGGCCACTCATATTTTCTATTTTTATTAAGGATGTTGGCCAAGATCTAATTGATACAAATGATTACTTCTATGCTGATGATATGGTTCGTCATTGTTTTTCCCAAACTCCTGCCACCAGTGTTGTTACGTTGCAAAATGCTTTGAGCATTGTTCAGCTCACTTTCTTACAATTAGACCTCTCCTTAAATGCAGATAAGACCAAACTAATGTTATTTCCAAAGACAAAGAGTCATTCCCAGAACATTACTCCTGTTCTTACTCTTCAGGGGTCAATAATAGAAGCAGTTAAATCATTTCAATTTGTAGATATTTTAATTGACGATAGTCTTTCCTTTAAAGTACATGTTAAACAACTGAATAAGAAGCTAAGACTGAAAATTGAACAAGCGGTTTCTCTTTTATTGCAAAGAAGAGACTTGTTGCAGAAACGTGTTTACCCATTTTACATTATGGAGATGTTATTTACATGAATGCTACAACCCAAGCATTAGAGTGGCTGGACTCCGTTTACCATGCCTCTCTGAAATTTGTCACAAACTGTACACCGCTGTGAACTGTACACACGTTTTGGTTTGGCAGCACTGGACTGGTGCATGTTCATTTACAATGGGATAATGGGTCCATATTTATGTACGCATATTCACCAGAAAACAGATGCTCATTATGCTCTGCCCTCACAAAACTGCATGCTTCTTTCCGCATTCCAATATTCTGCACCTTCACGTGGAATCGTTTACAAAAGGTCTTGGAATTACAAGAACTGACTTCAATAGTTCATTTGAGTTCTATGTTAAAAGGTTTGGAAATGAAGTCAATGATTTGGAATTGCTTTTAAGAATGCTCTTAAGTTGAAATGTAATGTAACTGTGCCGCTGTCTTGGTCAGGACTCCCTTGAAAAAGCGATTAGTAATCTTAATGGGACTTTCCTGGTTAAATAAATGTTTTTTAAAAATGGACATACCTCAGCAGCACTTACAGCGTGGTTCCAAAATCTAGCTCATGGTCCAAACACATTACGAGAAACTTCTATGGACAGAGCTCCTTTTTTCATGAGTTCACTACAGCCTGGAATGATATCCCGCAACACATCAGGACTGTAACATCAACAAGATTATTGAAAAGAACATTTGCTCGCCACCTAATGGACAGGTACAGATGTGACCACTGAGGTGGCCCCTCCTGCTGCTCCTTCCCTCGGCTGGTGTTTTTATGTTGTGCAGAGCAGGAACCTGCTGAAAAACAGCTTCTGAGCTGAGTCAGCCTCAATTTTTTTTCAATCTTTTCCTGTTTAAAAAATAAATGAAAAATTCCCAAAGCAAATCCCCACAGTATTGTCCCCACAGGAGGACGGTCGAATTTCTTCTTCAAGTCCACAAAACACATGTAGATTGGTTGGGCAAACTCCATTGAACCCTCAAGGACCCTGCCGAGAGTATGGAGTCGGTCCACAGTTCCACGACCAGGACGAAAACAAAACAATGCTCCTTCTGAATCCCAGATTTGACCATCCGGCGGATCCTCCTCTCCGGAGGCCCTGCATAAATCTTACCAGGAAGGTTGAGGGTGTGATCCCACGATAGCTGGATCACACCCTCAAAGAAAAAGTCAGCACTGACTCAATAAAACAAGAATAACACATTTTCATAAAAGTCTCCACTTTAAAACTGCCAAGCTTACAAGAAAAATACATCCTCTGACGAGCTTTTTTACATACTGCATCCCACTGAGACTCAAATGCTAGCCTGTGGTCCAGCACCGTTCCCAAATATTTGTACTGCTGAACCACCTCAACAGCCTGCTTATTGATGATAATGGGTAAGAAGACGGTAGGATTCTTCCTGTAATCTACAACCATCTCTTTGGTTTTTGACACGTTGACATTTAAAAACTCGACACAGCAGGTATGTGATCAAGGTTGTCATCCCACAATCATCTGCAAATTTAAGGATATGTTGCCCCTGGGTAAAGAGTTTGGGACTCATTTGTATACAAATAAAATTACACTCACTCTTTCTTGCGCGCAGACTTCCTCTTCTCCTCGTTGACTTCGTGGCTGGGGTCACGCAGTTTGACCTCGGGGTCATCCGTCAGGCTGGCGGGGATGATGTCCAGCTCCAAGTCTTTGTTATCCTAAAAAAAAGACAAAAATAACAAAAATAAAAATATATATACATATAGTATTTTATTGGGGAAAATGCAAAAAAATACAAATATTAAAAAACATAAATTCAGTACAAATAAATTATTAATGAAACTAAAAAATTACATAAAAATATAATTATTAAATGTTGTCAAAGTCCTTCTTGTTCTGAAGACAAAATATACATCTTATTTGAAAACAATTGCTGTAATAAATATATATTTATTAATATATATATATATATATATATATATATTAACACACATTAATTGAAATGCTCAATTATTAATAAATAACAAAAATAAAAATAAAATGTCAAATTTATTGCTGTCCCAAAAAACAGAAGACAACAATGTTATAATATATATATATATACATTTCATATATACATATATATATACAATTATTGTGCTAATAAATATATTTTTTTAAATATATGGTCCATGGTCCTCTTCCGGAAAAGGGTGGAGTGCCATCTCCGGCTCGAGGATGAGATTCTGCCGCAGGTGGAGAAGTTTAAGTACCTCGGGGTCTTGTTCACGAATGAGGGAAGGATGGAATGCGAGATGGACAGGCGGATTGCTGCAGCGTCTGCAGTGATGCGGACTCTGCACCGGTCTGTCGTGGTGAAAAGAGAGCTGAGCCGAAAGGCAAAGCTCTCGATTTACCGGTCGATCTAGGTTCCTACCCTCACCTGTGGTCATGAGCTTTGGGTAGTGACCGAAAGGACAAGATGGCGGGTACAAGCGGCCGAAATGAGTTTTCTCCGCAGGGTGGCTGGGCTCTCCCTTAGAGATAGAGTGAGAAGCATTGTCATCCGGGAGAGACTCGGAGTAGAACCTCTGCTCCTCCACATTGAGAGGAGCCAGATGAGGTGGCTCGGGCATCTGGTTAGGATGCGACCCGGGCGCCTCCCTAGGGAGGTGTTCAGGGCACGTCCAACCGGTAGGAGGCCTCGGGGATGACCCGGGACACGTTGGAGAGACTATGTCTCTCAGCTGGCCTAGGAACGCCTCGGCATCCGCTGGGAAGAGCTGGACAAAGTGGCCGGAGAGAGGGACATTGGGGCTTCCCTGCTTAGGTTGCTGCCCCCGCGACCCGACCTTGGATAAGCGGAAGAAAATGGATGGATGGATAATAAATATTTTTTAAATGAAAGTAGTAGTAATTATTATTTAACAGTCTAAGTGTTGTGCCGACGACAAAAAGAAAAGATTTTGAGTATACATGCAAATCCCAAATAAAGTAATTATGATTGATACGTGAATCCTATTTAAGTTGTCCACCTCTGGGGAGACGCCGAGGCTCCTCTCCAAGCTCTCCTGGTATTTGGCCATGCGGAGGGAAAAGTCTCTGTAGTGTCGGTCCACAGTGCTCACCCAGCGCTTCAGCTCCGGCACGTGGGCGTGGCCTTTCTCTACCAGGTTGTCTGCCAGCTGGATGAGGAGCTTCACCTTCTCTTTGGTTTGCTGGTGACACAGTCAGTGGGAGAGCCTCTCTTTACGGTTGGATGTTCAAACATGAGCCCTTCCCATGAGGTGTACACATACAGTACATCAGGGCCATCAGAGGTAGTTAACGCGGTACTAACACGCTCAATCCACCTGGCCATCAATCCATCCGCCCATCCACCCACACACCCATTCATCCACACACACACCCACCCATCCATCCACACACCCACCCATCCATCTATCCACACACCCATCCATCCATCTATCCACTTACCCACCCATTCATCCATTTGCCCATCCACCCATCCAATCTATCTACCGATCCACTCACCCACACACCCATTCATCCATCCGCCCATTCACCCACCCACGCATCCATCCACACACCCACCCATCCATCCACACACCCACCCGTCCATCCATCCACCGACCCACCTATCGATTCCCTGACCCACCGATCCATCCACACACACACCCATCCATCTATTCACTCACCAATCCACCCATTCATCCATCCGCCCATCCACCCACCCAGACATCTATCGATTCACTTATTCATCCATCCATCCCGTTTTTTTAAACATTTGCTTTTTGATAAATATCTTAACCCGTGTATCTACATCATCATCGAATCATTTACCACAAAGAGATTTACATGCCCACTTATTACAGTTAAACAAGTTTTTCTAATGGTGATTAATTGTGATTAATTATGAGTTAATTGTGTCCACAACACACACTGTGATTAATCACAATTCAATATTATAATGGATTGACAGCCCTTAAGTGATTGAAAAAATTTAATAATTGTTAAATGTAATCAAGGGTCTCAGTTTTTCAATTAGTCATGATTATTGTATAACAAGTCATTTAGATGTATTTTCTGGGATTTCCGAGCATACTTGCTGAAAATTCAACTTATGCAGTAGGAGCTGCCTTGGTGAGTGATAAGTTTCCTTGTCTTTCTGTTCATTTAGACCACACATACGCGCATAATAAAGAGGTTGCTGGGATTTTCGGAGTGTCCCTGAATGCATCCCCTGGCCGTCAAGTGATGATGAGGAAGTGCGGTTCCCAGGACGAGCGGACCAGAGAGGAGTCAGAGGTAAGAATTGTTTTTTTCAAACAGGCGACATAGCGCACGTCTGGTTAGGGTTGCTATTTTCTTTTGCTTGCTAACAGGATGCTAACCAGGCGGGAAGCTTTGTGATGCAAACACATGAAGAGCACAGCTGGACTCAATATGATAATACGTGCGGCATATTGTACGTTAACCGGAGAAAAAACGGCAGCGTGCATTTGGTACATGAACGGAAAAACACGCCAAGCGCGGCAAACGCTAACCCGAGGTTTCGCTGTACTTACCTTGGCAGTGAGTCGAAAGTGGTGGTGGTCTCTAAGCAGCTGCTGCGTTTCCTTGCTGCTGTCGCCAGGCGAGATGTGTGTGGCCAGGTATACCTCACCTGTCTCCTGGATCCAATCCAGGGCCTTCGCAGTCACACACACACGTTGCCTTGAGATGGAAAAGTCTATGTTCCCCAGTCATAAACTACAGCAGATGTCCCACACACCTGCTTGGCGCTGCGTTCAAAGACCAGGTACTGCTGACAGTGGTCCAGTCTTCTCTTCTTCAAAGTCCAGAAGTGGAGGACTCGGTTCTCCCTCTGCAGCAGCTCACTGAGAATCGCTGGAGGCCGGAAGAAGAAGAAAGCCCATGATTGTTGCCATGTGACGAAGGGAAGTAAGGACAGTTCATTTTTCCAAGACCCAGATTCAGCTGCCAAAGGCCAGGTCGCCCAGGTGCCCGCCACTTAAAACACATCGCACCGGACGGACCCTTATGCTTACCCATGCAGCTGGTGTTTTTACGGGTTTTGGGGGATCCTCTGGGGGGACGTTGAGATGGGCCTGGCCGGGCCCCACGGATGAAGGTTTGACCACTAGGCGCTCACCTGCGAGCCCCTCTCCCGGGCCTGGTTCCGGGGTGAGGTGTGGTCTCTCCTCTTGGTCTTCTTCATAGGGTCTTCTGAATCACTCTTCGTTTGGCCCGTCACCTAGGACCTGTTTGCCTTGGGAGACCCTACCAGGGGCAATAACCCCTGACTGCCCCTGGTGGTGAAGTTCAAGTATCTTGGTGTCTCGTTCCCAAGTGAGGAAAGTTTGGAAGGTGAGGCCATCACAGACCTCACCCAAATTTATACTTTAGCACGTTCATAGAGGTCTAACTAGTGGTGCCTAAGAAAAAACTTAAGACGAGGGGAGATCGTGCCCTTTGTGTAGTCGGCCCCAAGCTATGGGACACACTCCCCCCTGATGTGAAAACACAGTGGAATGCTTTCACTACCCAGTTTTATTTTCTGGCTTTTAACTCGTTGTATGCTGCCCTGTGTCTTTTACTCTTAGATCCAATTGGTTTTATTTCTTGTATTTATTTGTATTTATTCTTGTATTTTATTTATTTTATTTGAGGAGCTCGGCCATCCGGGAGGAGCTCAGAGTAGAGCCGCTGCTCCTTCACATCGAGAGGTGCCAGTTGAGGTGGCTCGGGCATCTAGTCCGGATGCCTCCCTGGTGAGGTGTTTTGGGCATGCCCAGTCGGGAGAAGGCCCTGGGGAAGACCTAGGACACGCTGGAGGGACTATGTCTCACAGCTGGCCTGGGAACGCCTCGGTGCCCTCCCGGTGGAGCTGGAAGAGGTCGCTGGGGACGGGAAAGTCCGGACTTCCCTACTGAGGCTGCTGCCCCTGCGACCCGGACCCGGATAAGCGGATGGATGGATGGATGGATGGTATTTATTTGCTGCGTTCTTTTACTTATTGTTTTGCTACTCTATGCAGCACTCTGGAAACTGTGTTTAGTAAAATGTCTTATATAAATAAAGTGGATTGGATTGGATTGTTGATTTGACTACAAAGCGTAACTGAAGGAAATTCAAATAGCATCAAAATCCCTTTTAAGATAGAGGTGTCCAAACTTTTCCAGCAAGGGCTTTCTTTACAGTGCAGGTACGCTGGAGCCAATCCCAGCTGCCTTCGGGCGCGAGGCGGTCTACACCCTGGACTCGACTAGACTGGACAATTTAAAATAATATTAGGATTTTATGATTTATTCTCATAAAATTATTTTTTTCCTGATTAGACAACTTTTTTCTCTAAATAATTTTGTCTGTCTTCCTGTCATCCAATTCTTGGGAGCAAATGGATTTTTTTTTCATGGGGTTCAGAATTTTTGTCGGCGACCCTAACAGGACAGACCACTGACCTTTGACCTGCTGCTCGGGCCCTCTGGTGTGACTGGCGGCTCCCGAGGTGCTCACGTTGTTCCTGTGAATGTACTTGAGGAAGACCTCGGCGTTCCTGCGGGCCAGCGTGCACGCCTGCAGAGCAGCAACACAGCATCAACACGGCACCGCTTTGTAACACATCTTACCTTTATTGACCTGTTTTGTTTGGATTTTTTACCTGATATCATAGTTATAATCATACCATATGGTATCACTTGGCTATTGTATCACAGCATACTGTATTCTACTGCATCATATCATTTTTAATACTATCTTACCTACATTATTTTATGGTTTAAAAATGTGCATGATATTGTAGTATCACAGTACACGATATCATATTTGAATTTAAGATGTAGCCCATCACTTTGTATTGCATCTAACCTTCATTAAACTGTTTTGTACATTATATGATATCTTACCTTATTGTACTAACAACTTGTGATATCACAAAAAGGATCTTGTGGCACATGGTATCACCAAATTTTGTCTTGTAGTATCGTATGTTACCATAACTGGTTGTGTAGCTTATGATATCACACCACACTCTATTGTATGGCATCATATTAGATCCTACCTTCAAGCAGTATATTGTATTGAATATCATTATACCATATAGCATCATAGCACACATCTTATTTCATCAAATTAAGGTATTGCATCATGAAGCATACTGTATCATATCGTATTGTATTATATCTTATCTTGTTATATATCGCAACACATCATACCGCATTAGTATCACATCATATGCCTACAATATTTCATGTTTTAAAACTTGCACGGTATGGTATGATACGGTACGGTACGATATGGTATGGTATGATACGGTATGGTATGGTATGATATGGTATGGTATGGTACGGTACAGTATGGTATGGTGTGATACGGTATGGTACGATATGGTATGGTATGATACGGTACAGTATGGTATGGTATACGGTACGGTACGATATGGTATGGTATGATACGGTACAGTACAGTATGGTATGATACGGTACGGTACGATATGGTATGGTGTGATATGGTACTGTATGGTATGATACGGTATGGTATGATATGGTATGATACGGTACGGTACGATATGGTATGGTATGATATGGTATGGTACGATACGATATGGTATGATACGGTACAGTATGGTATGGTATGGTATGATATGGTACAACATGGTATGATACGGTACGATATGGTATGGTATGATATGGTACAGTATGGTATGATACGGTACGGTACGATATGGTATGGTATGATATGGTACAGTATGGTATGATACGGTATGGTTCGATATGGTATGGTATTGTATGATATGATACGGTACGGTACGATATGGTATGGTATGATATGGTATGGTACGATACGATATGGTATGATACGGTACAGTATGGTATGGTATGATATGGTACAACATGGTATGATACGGTACGGTACGATATGGTATGATATGGTATGGTATGATACGGTACAGTATGGTAAGATACGGTATGGTACGATATGGTATGGTATGATATGGTACGGTATGGTATGATAGGGTATGGTACGATGTGGTATGGTATGCTATGGTACGTATGGTATGATACGGTATAATATGATATGGTATGGTATGCTATGGTACGGTATGGTATGATACGGTATAGTACGATACAGGATGTTATGCTATGGTACGATATGGTATGATACGGTATAGTACGATACAGGATGGTATGCTATGGTACGATATGGTATGGTATGATATGGTACGGTATGGTATAATACGGTATGGTACGATATGGTATGGTACGATATGGTACGATATGGTATGCTATGGTACGGTATGGTATGATACGGTATAATACGATATGGTATGATACGGTATGGTATGCTATGGTACGGTATGGTATTTTACGGTATGGTATGCTATGGTACGGTATGGTATGATACGGTATGGTACGATACGGTATGGTATGCTATGGTACGGTATGCTATGGTACGGTATGGTACGATATGGTATGGTATGCTATGGTACGGTATGCTATGGTACGGTATGGTATGCTATGGTACGGTATGCTATGGTACGGTATGGTATGATAGGGTATGGTACGATATGGTATGGTATGCTGTGGTACGGTATGGTATGATACGGTATAGTACGATACGGTATGGTATGCTATGGTACGGTATGGTATGATACGGTATGGTACGGTATGGTACGATACGGTACGATACGGTACGATATGGTATGGTATGCTATGGTACGGTATGATACGGTATGGTACGATACGGTATGGTACGATACGGTACGGTACGATACGGTACGATACGGTACGATATGGTATGGTATGCTATGGTACGGTATGGTATGATACGGTATGGTACGATATGGTACGGTATGGTATGGTACGGTATGGTATGGTACGATACGGTATGGTACGATACGGTATGGTACGATACGGTACGGTACGATATGGTATGGTATGCTATGGTACGGTATGGTATGGTATGGTCAGTGTTGGGCACGTTACTTTGAAAAAGTAATTAATTGTAGTTACTAGTTACGTCTCCGAAAAAGTAACTGAGTTAGTAACAGAGTTACTCCACTATAATAAAAACTAGTTACCAGGGAAAGTAACTACTTCATTACTTAAAACAAAAAAAGTTAAAAAATGTCAAAGAATTTGGATTTTTTCAGAACAGGTGTCACAAGCCGGGGACATACGTAGAGTAGAACAGCAAAGGTACCTTCACAGAGGTTTTAATATTTTTTTTTATTGTTTTTCACAAAACTTAACAGCAAAAAAACCTCTAGAAAAAATAAAAATAATAAATGACACTTTCACACAACTTAAGACATGTGGACATGCAGTACTCAAGTATGTTTTTAAAAAGAAAAGTAAACAGAAGTTGAATAGAACTGCTTTTAAAACAGTAGGCTACTGAAAATACTACTGTATAGTAATAGTACTCAAAGTAATAGCAATTGTACTGTACTGTAATAGTACTGACATTTCTTGAACAAATCCAACTTGAACTCCTTAACATTCATTCATTCATCCACCCAGCCATCCCACCAGCTCAGCCAGTAAACCAGTGATTGTACGTTAACATCACCTTGTCTGCTGTCATTGCCGGTGTTGTCCACAGTGTTTTGGGCCAGGAGTTTAGCAGAAGCGTGTGCAGTCGAGAGGCGTTTCTTTACACAGGACGTGGACAAACACGTACACCTAACGTGAACATTTTGACCTTTGACCTCAAGTAGTGCTTGTATTTCCACCTCGAAAAGGCCGTCTTTCCCTGTGACTCCGGACTCGCCATCTCTGATAGTTTGTGTGTGTGCTTCTATGTGCTGGTTTGTGTGCAAATACCCGCCCACCTGTCTCTGGTTGGCTTAAAATAAACTTTTATCCAATCATCATTATTTATGCGGTTATCTCTCGCCCCTCCCTCACTTCCCCCCTCACTAAAGGTACCTTTTGGAGGTACACTTTTGGAGCTCCTGTGTCCGTGTGAACTAGGTGGGAAGACCACCTTGTAGCTTCAGTAACTTGTAGTAATGGAAACGGCGTTCTAACGATAGAAAAAATAATTCGTTAGATTAGCCGTTACTAAAAAAAGCAACGGCGTTTATTTTAACTCCGTTATTCCCATCACTGGCTATGGTATGGTACGATACGATACAGTCCGGTATGATGTTCCCAAATTGCCATTCCAGACGACATATATCAATCTAACATCGTTTGAAAGGTAATGGAGGAATATAACCGATACTAGAAAATAAAGCTTTGGATTTTAAACAGGGCAGGTTTTATATGGATGTGTGTTTTTAAGATATTTTAATTAAAAGCATTAAATGTTGCCCTTGTAACAGTTTGATTTGTCCTAAATGGATTGGACATGCCTGTTGACTGAGGCGTGCACTCTGTTAGAAAAGTCCGTGTGGACATCCTAAAAGATGCAGTTTTTCATAGGATATGTTGTGTATTTTTATTGGTGTACGTGTTTGTTAGCTAGATTACTTCTTCCTCCTCAGGTTGCTATGGGATTTACACTGAGTGCTCTAATTTTGTTTCCTGCGCTACGCTGCACAGTGGTAATTCTGTCCGGCGTAACACAATGCATTACACTGTAACACACCATTTAAACGTATTGACATCTTTGAGAATGAAAAAATGAGCATAATGAATTGGGAAATACAAGTTCATCTCACATGCAAACAAACACAAGTGACAAGAGCCACACCAGCTTGGCAATTTGTCTTTTATGCGCAGTTGCTTCCGATTTCATCCCTTTTATGCATAGTCTTTGTTTATTCATTTTACATATACATATTGTATTACACATTTAGGTTACTAAACACAAGTGTCTTTATTAGTGGGGAAAAATTCATCATGCAAACTGTTAATTTATTCTTTGTTATTTCAACCTGAATGGTTGGTGCTACTTTATTCAAATAAAAGACGAATGCATTTGCCATGAATTGTTGTTTACTTGTTTGTTTACATCCATAATTAATGTTTACCTGATTCTTTTAGAAAAAGCAAAGGGAATTTAGGAAACTTCATCTGCACTGTCCAGTATCCAGCTATTTATTTCACCGTCAGACTGCTTAAATTTTTGGCTAAAAAGTTACTGAATCGTTTCGGATCGTTTTCAATGAACCAATACAGTACTTGAATTGAATGGGCAACCATATATTATGATACTAATTGAATCGTTGTTAAAACGAATCGTTACACCCCTATTTGATACGGTACAGTATGGTGTGGTATGATATGGTACAGTATAGTGTGGTATGATACGGTACAGTATGGTGCAGTGTGGTATGGTATGCTATGGTACAGTATGGTACGGTGTGGTATGGTATGATATGGTACAGTATAGTGTGGTATGATACGGTACAGTATGGTGCAGTGTGGTATGGTATGCTATGGTACGGTGTGGTATGGTATGATATGGTACAGTATAGTGTGGTATGATATGGTACAGTATAGTGTGGTATGATACGGTACAGTATGGTGCAGTGTGGTATGGTATGATACGGTACAGTATGGTACGGTGTGGTATGGTATGATATGGTACAGTATAGTGTGGTAAGATATGGTACGGTACAGTACGGTATAGTTTGATACCTTGAGGAAGGCTTCTTTCTGCTCCAGGTGTTTGGTGATCAGCGGCAGGAGGTGCTCGCACTCGGCCGGCGCTCCCACTTTCTCCTGAGTTCCGCACCAGTCCTCATCCCGGCGGTACTCCTGCTCCAGGCTCTCTAGCACACTGCACACCTGAGCGTAGCCGCCATAGAATAGTTAAAAACTGACAGCACAGCGTTGGGGCGTACCGTACCTGTTCTGACGTCTTGTAGAAGGCCACCGAGGCGTTGACCAGCTTGAGGCGGTCCTCCATCTTCAGCATCAGCTGCTGCCAGTGGACCGCCACCTTCTCTGCGCAGCTGCGTATAGAGTCCGGGTCGTAGTGGCCAGCCTGGAGCATCATCTAGGACAAGAAAGGTGAAGGTAAGAAGACAACTTGGACAAATTGTACAAAAATACACAATAAAGACCATGTTACATAAGAATATAATATGATATAATATCAGTTAAGTATATCAAATAAATAAAAATCAATCATCAAAAATCAATCAAAAATCCCCTCCATGAATCACCACCTTATTGTGGTGGAGGGGTTTGAGTGCCTGAGTGATCCTAAGAGCTATGTTGCTTTATGCCCCTGGATTGGACAAATGGTCACTGAGCTACAAGCATCAAGTAAGTATAATATAGAACTAGAATATTGCATCATCGCAGCTGAGTGTGAAACGGCTGGGATGAGAATCATCACCTCCAAGTCCGAGTCCATGGTACTGAGCCAGATGAGGTGGCTCGGTCATCTGGTTAGGATGCCTCCCGAATGCCTTCCCGGGGAGGTGTTCAGGGCACGTCCAACCGGTAGGAGGGCTCGGGGAAGACCCAGGACACGCTGGAGAGACTATATCTCTCAGCTGGCCTGGGAGAACCTCGGCATCCGCTGGAAAGAGCTAGACGAAGTGGCCGGGGGGAGGGATGTCTGGGCTTCCCTGCTTAGGTTGCTGCCCCCACGACCCGACCTCAGATAAGCGGAAGAAAATGGATGCATGGATGAATATTGCATCATATATACGCTGTATTATATATCGCCTATATACAGATATTCCATTCCATTCCGTTTTTATCTGTTTCTCCGGGTCTGCAGAGGTGGTCTAAGTAAGGAAGTCCAGTCTTTACTAAACATCCAAGGCGTTCCAAGGCCAGCTGGGAAACATAACCCCTCCAGCGTGTCCTAGGTCTGCCCTGGTGCCTTCTCCCAGCTGGGCATTCCCAGAACACGCTTGGATTCCTCTACAGAAGGTATGTCAGTGGGATTTGAGGCGCAGATATAAAAAGTATATGGAAAAATATATCACAATAATATGTAAACAATATAGTACAATCTAAGTGTAATAGAGACATTAAAATAAAAATAAAATAAATATATAACATTTTTAAAAAAATTCCCAAAGTTTGCTGCTGATTGGATGATTGGTCAGTGAGTTAGCTGCTATAAGCTGCTAAAAACAGGCGGGAAATGCACACCGATGGTGGATATTGAGGGAAAAAACATTACACAGAGCCCACAGCTTGAGAAGAGCAGTGACTATTTTCAGGATCCATGCTTCTCCAATAAAACATGATGGAAATCACGATTTTACCTCTGCTTTCTGCTGGACCTGAAGAGCACTCTGATGGGTCTTCTGGAGGGAGTTGGCATGGAAGAGAGACTAGAAAAAAAGAAAAAAATGAGATATTTATGTATTCTAATAATGGCAGCTCATGCTTTGTCAACATGCTATACAGTTGCAGTAACAGTTGAGAGGTGTCTTCAATACTTGTCTTTTAAAATCATATCAGAGCCCGGTAGATGACAAGACTGTTTCTTTTCACACAATACTCCTACACTACAGGGTAAATCTGCATTCTTCTCTTCTTGTTCAAGATGATCTCAAATGAATTATTTGGGGGTGTGGTACTGTGTAGTTCCTTGAGTTCCTTGTATTAGAAACAAAACAACAAAGTTGTAATTTTTGAAAATTTTGGTTGCAGGAAAAGTCCAAATGTACAAGTATAAAGTCAAAATATAATGGGAAAAAAATCAAAATTACGAGCAGAAAATTTACAAGAAGAAAGAAATGGAACAAAAACACATGCCATTTTACGAGAATAAAGTCAAAATAATAAGAGAAAAAAATTGTATTCTAACCAAAAAAGTAGAAATTTAACGAGAATAAACTCATAATATCAGCAGAAAAAAAAATTTAATTTTAGTAGCACAAAGTTGATATATAAAAAATATGAATGTTATTTTTCCCGAGGCCCTAATAAGGATAAGCGGTATAGAAAATGGATGGATGGATGAATGTTATTTTTTTGTTATACTATTGAGAAACATTAATTTATCCATTTTCTATGCCGCTTATCCTCATTAGGGTGGCGGGTATGCTGGAGCCTATCCCAGCTGACTTTGGGCGAGAGGCGGGGTACACCCTGGACTGGTCGCCAGTCAATTGCAGGGCAGACAAACAAACATTCACACTCTAATGGACAATGTGCTTTACCACTGCCATTTTATGACTATAAAGTCAAAATATTAAGAGATAAAAGTCATATTCTAACAAAAATAAGTACAAATTCGACCTACTCATATTATCAGGAGTAAAAGTAATGTCTGTTGAAATATGAAACTTTTTTCATGTTGTAGAATTATAAGAAACCAAATAAATGATTAGTATTGATTATAATATAGATTATTTAGGAGAAATGTTTAAATATTTGAAAAATAATAAACATCAGTACAACATAAATAATGGAGTTAAAAATGAGTGAAATTGATATTAAGAATAGCCTTTTTCACCGAGAATCAAAGTTGCATCCTTTCAATGTTCACTATGTGGCCGTCATTGGAAGGACGTTTGGACACGCCTGTTCCCATGACTGTGCAGGTGTATCAGAAAGTGCAGCAAGTAAAACGCTGCATGCAGAAACAATTATTGCTAAAGTACAGTTTGCCTGGCAACAGTCCTCATCTGGTGTGTGTGCGTGTGTGTGCACCTCAATGGCCATCTGGAACTGCTCGTGTTCTCTCTGCAGCTGCTCGGCCTCAGACAGCGAGCTGGCGTTCACCATGCTGGCGTTCAGCATGGACTCGCCGTTATGGATCCACCCAAGAACCTTGAAAGGACAAGGATGACAAGGATAACACATTAGTGATAACTCAGGAACACCTGCATACGTACCTGTAAATCATGTATACTGTAATACAAGCTAGCGCCTTCTAGGGAAAGTACTGTATATTTATATATATCATGCCAAAATATTGCGTTGCTGCTGGATGTTCACAGAATCCCAGTCATACTGTAAGTTGGTTTGCTTTTCCAAAAGAGGAAGCTTTAAGACCACAATGGACAAAGCAAGAGCAGAGAACGAAAGAGAGTTCTGAGAGAGGATAAGCAACTCCAGAGTCATTTACACTTACCATTCTGTGTGTTGAAGGCCACCAATTTTCTTTTCCATGTCTAAAGACTTAAGTCCATGTTCTGCAAGTTCTTTATTTCACCTCCAAATGTTTCTCCTTTTTTTTCTCCTCCAAAACTATTGCCACATCACTCAAATCTTGGCTATAATGACATTCTCTGTCTCGTACACCACCAATCGTATCTCTAAAGGAGAGACCAGCCACCATCCATCATGGGTTAGGGTAAAAATGGCTCAGCTAACTTTTCACAGCAAAGGGCCAACACAGAATCCACATAACTACAGACACCGCACCAATCCGGTTGTCCAGTTCACATTCTTTGGGGCAGGATCTCATCCCCAATCTGGAGATGGCACTCCACCCTTTCTAGGAGAGAACCATGAGAGGGAGAGCTCTCAGGGAGAGCTGAAAAACATGTCCCGATGAAGCCAGCATGACCAAATCATCCACAAAAAGCAGAGACCCAATACTGCAGCCACCAAACCAGATCCCAGCAACTGCCTGCGTAGAAATTCAGTCCATAAATAAACGGGCATAACATTTAACAGTTCAATCCTCACATGAAAATGAATTCGCCAGCAATGCGGACAAAGCTCTCAGACTGGTCATAAAGGGACCTGAATCAGGTGGTTCGATACTCCATACTCCCGGTACAATGAGATGATCCACAGTTCCACAACCAAGACGAAAACCACAGTACTCTGAAGGTCCGTTATCCAGCAGATGCTCCTCTTCAGAAACCCCAAATAGACCTTAACAGAAATGCTCAGGGCTGTGATCTGTTGGAACACAGTTGGAACACACCCTCCAGTCTTCTTCCCTGATGTCCAGACAATGTTTCAACAACCAAGACTGCCACGCAACATCCAGTGTTTTAAGGAACTCCAGGTTGCTACAACAGATATGATACTTTTTGGTAAATGTCCCAAAGTCACACAAAGGTAAGAAAATACCCTAAAATTGTCCAACTGTATGACTGTATGTGTAGAAATACATTTGTAGAGTGAGCAAGGGACGGGGATCAACAGCTCCTACCGCAACAACTGACTGCTCCCTTCCACTTCCACCTCCCCTCAGGCTTGTGGGATTGAGGAAGGGCTGCCTCCGACCCTGGAGCAAACTTGAGCGGGACTCAAACAGGACGTAGTCGGGAAATGAAACCTGGCTAGCTCCCCGTTGCCACAACAGTTGAAACCAGTTGAAGTTGCATCCCCCGCAAATCCCACTAATCTAATCGATGGGCATGACAGTCGGCAGTAGATGGTTTGGCGTAGTCAAATGAAATCACGTGAACAGCAGTGTAAAGTCTTGCAATAGTTAATATTATATTTACCTAATGTGTATGTATGAGATATAGAATTATGTATATAATATACCATTATAAATAAATGATACACAAAATAAAGGCCTGGATTACAACTGCTTCCCCATACCGAGATAATGGACAGAATCTCTTCAAACCCATCCAGAAGTTGTTCTCCATGGCTACCCCGAACTTTGAGTTTTGCCTCCATGACAGCCAAAACCACTTACAGGTTGGCCGGCACCTCACCGCTGATGTCCATCATTGGATCTGGGATTACCACCAAGGCTGGCACCAACCACCGAATAAACACACCTCAGATCGGCCGTCTCGACAATGTAGGTGCAGAACATGGCCCACTCGGCGTCAGTATCTTGGAAACATGGCCAAAGCTCTCCGGGAGTTGGAGGTTAAAACTCCTTCTTTAGCAAGACTCTGCCAGATGTTTCCATCAAACCCTCCCCCATTGTGGGGGCAACTCACCACCAGCTGGTATTTTTATTTATTACTCTTAGCATTATTCTTAGTGGCATTAGTAGTAGCATTTGTGTCTCAAAAAGCGCTACATGAATCCAATGTATTGTCATTTTTATTAGCAAAAACTGAGGTTATAGTTTTAGTCATATCCAATTATTATCCTTTTTCTTCCATTCATCCATTTTGTTCCGCTTATCTGAGGTCGGGTTGCGGGGGCAGCAACCTAAGCAGGGAAGCCCAGACGTCCCTTTCCCCGGCCATTTCATCTAGCTCTTCCTAGCGGATGCCGAGGCGTTCCCAGGCCAGCTGAGAGACATAGTCTCTCCAACGTGTCCTGGGTCTTCGCCAAGGCCTCCTACCGGTTGGACGTGCCCTGAACACCTCCCCAGGAAGGAGATACTAACCAGATCCCCGAGCCACCTCATCTGACTTCTCTCAATGCATAGGGTGTCCACATGTGCACTTGGCACCAGGACACCCTGGGGCGCATTTCGATGATTGACTTTGTGGTTGTGTCATCGGACTTGCGCCCACATGTTTTGGACACTCGGGTGAGGAGAGGGGCAGAGCTGTCAACTGATCACCACGTGGTGGTGAGTTGATTCCGTTGGTGGTGGAGGATGCCGACCTGGCAGACCCAAACGCATTGTGAGGGTCTGCTGGGAACATCTGGCAGAGTCCCGTCAAATAGAGTTTCAACTCCCACCTACGGGAGAGCTTTGACCATGTTCAGAGGGAGGCAGCGGACATTGAATCTGAGTGGGCGATGTTTCGTGCCTCCATTGTCGATGCAGCCGAACGGAGCTGTGTAAAGTGGTCGGTGCCTGTCGTGGCGGTAATCCTAGAACCCATTGGTGGACACAAGCCGTGAGGGATGCCATCCAGCTGATGAAAGAGTCCTATCAGGTTGTCTTGGCACATGGGACTCTGGAGGCAGCTGACAGGTACCGAAAGGCCAAGCGGTCTGCAGCTTTGGCGGTCGCTGAGGCAAAAACCCGGACATGGGAGGAGTTCGGAGAGGCCTTGGAAAACGACTTCCGAATGGCTTCAAAGAGATTCTGGACCACCATCCGCCGTCTCCTACGGGGGAAGCACTGCACAGTAAACACTGTGTATGGTGAAGACGGTGTGCTGTTGAACTCGACTCCAGATGTTGTGGACCGGTGGAAGGAATACTTTGAAGACCTCCTCAATCCCACCGACACGCCTTCCAACACGGAAGCAGTGCCTGGGGACTCTGAGTAGTCAATTGCTTAAAATATTTAATCATGATTAATTGCATTTTGTTAATGCATAATTAATCTTACTTAATCTCAGATAGAAAGACGTTTTTATCTATGTCATGCCTGCCCATAAACAGTAGCTCCTAAGCCAATTTTAGCTCGCAGTTCCAAGCAAAAAGTCACCAGAGAGACGACTTGCTCCGTAGTCGGGACACTTGTATGCCAAGGTACCCGTTTATGAACCACAATGACAATCATCCAGTAACAAGTCCACCTCACAGCAACTGTAGATACAACTTGAACTTTGGTCTTGTTACCAGAACCACCTGCCAGGGCTTTCAAGCTACATTCACCAATCCAAAAGCCTTTCGGCTCAGTCTGTGTTACCGCTTGTGGCTCCACATCTACCGCTGCTTCCATCAAACTATGGCATGGGTTGAAGGTCCAATAGGAATTTATGCCCTGTTCCTCCCAGTTCCGTGTTGCATTGTGATCTTTTGACCGAGTCAGAATTCAGAGACAAGTGAAAGCGTTTTAGCAGGTTGTCGGCGCTTTGGAATAAAATCTCAATAAAAACTGGAATAAAAACTTCAACCATGTTCTTTTGCAATTGTGGCAGTGAGTTTGTTGTTGGCTTCTTCTGCCCAAATACAAACAAACATCTCGGTCCTTCACTATTCCGTACCATGTCGCTGTCTTACCTGTTTGACTTCGGCCTGCAGGTGGCGCAGCTGCAGATTCTGCTCCAGCCGAGCATGCGTGTGCTGTGCACACAACTCCACTTCCTGCTGCTTCTCGTGCAGAAACTCCAGCAGTTCCTGGACCTGAGAGGCCAAGTCCATGTCCTTCTCCCCTGTCAGCTCAATACCTGAGACAGAATATGGCATGACGGGCATGATAAATCTTTGAGTTTACTGCTACGTATTTAAGCTTCTAAAGCAGAGTGGAGTTGATGCAGATGTTCTGCATCAGTTCATCCAGGTCTGACCAGAATTTATTTCATCCTCCATCTCACATCCTACCTGTCGAGCATACCTACTAACAACATGGAACATCACACCTTCAATTTCTAGCTTTAGGCTCATCACTCTATCTGACACTCTTTTTACCTCCAGGACGATGCTAGCAAACTCCTCCTTCTAAATCACCCCTACTCCATTTCTCTTCCTATCTACACCATGATAGAACAGCTTGAACCCTTCTAAGCTTCTTGCCTTGCTACCGTTCCACCTGGTCTCCTGGACACACAATATGTCTACCTTCCTTCTCTGCATCATGTCAACTAATTCTCTACCTTTTCCTGTCATAGTTCCAACATTCAAAGTCCAAACTCTTAGTTCTAGACTCTTAGCATTCATCTTCTCTCTCCTCCTACGGACAGACACACCTTCCTCCTCTCCTTCTTTGGCCAACAGTATTCCAGTTTCCACCGGCACCCTGTCGGTGAACAGCACCGGTGGCGGGCGTTATTAACCCGGGCCACGTCCGATCCGGCATAGAAGTCATTTGTTTGATTCGCATGTTCTGGTTTGGAAAAGTTTTACGTCGGATGCCCTTCCTGATGCGGATGCCCTTGACACAACTCACTGTATTTATCCGGGCGTGGGACCAGCACAATAAGACACTGGCTTGTGCCCTGTTGCGGCTACATTATGCCCTAAATAACTGAAATAACTGTTTCAACAAGTCAATCACCCCAAACATACTATTAAACCATTCAGTCATTCATTTTCCATACTGCTTATCCTCATTAGGGTCACTGGTATGCTGGAGCCTATCCCAGCAACATCGGGCAAGAGGTGGGGTACACCCTGGATTGGTCGCCAGTCAATCGCAGGGCACATATAGACAAACAAACGTTCACAATCACATTCATACTCTAATGGACGATTTAGAGTCACCAATTAACCTAACATGCATGTTTTTGGAATGTGGGAGGAAACTGGAGTACCCGGATAAAACCCACTCACGCAGGGGGAGAACATGCAAACTCCACACAGAAATGCCCAACGGAGATTTGAACCCTGAACCTTCTGACTGTGAGGCCAATGTGCTACCCACCCGGCCACTAGTAAACCCATAAAATCATATTATGTTGTTATGTTTTGGGGAGGCCTGCCCAATCCCCGGACTTCAATCCAATGGAGAACTTGTGGGGTGACATCAAAAATGTTTGTGGAACAAAACCAGGAAATGTGTCACGCTGCAGTGACACCAGGGTAGTGCTACAGAACCTGGGCGACCAGTAAGGGAGGAGATACCTAACAAGCCACAGGTGTAGGATATTTGTGCTACACCTTTTTAACCAGACCTGTGGCGACAGGAGGGCGTCTGGTTATTGTTCGGCTTGGACACATGCCACATGACGTCTCCACCAGTTATTACCAAGGTTCAAGCCCACCTGCTTCTTCCTTTTTTCGGTCACGGTAGATGATCTAATCTCGCTTGTCTGCCTTCCTGCCTGTTCGGTAGCTGCTTCCCGTAGCATTCCTCATTTAGTTTCGGTTTAGCATTTATACTGTTGTTTCTCCCAGTTTTTTGTGGTGCCTTTTTTGAGTTGCCTAATAGCGTGCAACATAGTTTTTTGTTGTTTGGCATTTTCCCCTTGGTGCAACTGCCTTTAAAAAGACTATTTTTGTTCGCATCCAACCCTGCCTCTCTGTCTTTTGGGATCCCGACCGCCCTGTGGCGTGACAGAACAACCCGACCAGCTTGATGGATCCCGCTGAGCAGGAGAAAATGTTCTTGGCTCTCAAGGCTCATGGCCAGACAATTAGCCACCTTGAGCAGATTCTTGAGGACATGTCCACGCTCATTACGGACATTCACGCTCGTACTACTGCTCATGTTACCTCCGCGGAAGAGCAGGCCATGCCCCTCCTCTCGTTGCCCAGCACGTCCATCCGGGAGACCAGTATTCCTCACCCGGCTAGATTTGAAGGAGACTTTGGTCAGTGCGGGTTGTTTGTACACCAGTGCTCCCTAATTTTTTTCACAACAGCCAATCACATACGCCACGGACTCCGCGAGGGTTGCATACATGCTCAGCCTACTTTCTGGTAGGGTTGCCAGCTGGGAAATGGCGAGAAAAGACCTGAGCTACGGGACAACTTACCCCTTTTTGTGACCAAGATGAAGAGGGTTTTTCATCATTTGATGCGAGAGCGTGAGGCGGGCATGCGTCTGCTCTCGATTCACCAGGGTAACACCTACGTCGCCGACCACTCTGTTACCTTCCATATTTTGGCAGCCAAGAGCGGCTGGGACAAGAAAGTGCTACGCTGCAGCTACTTAGGAAGTCTCAACTCCCATCTTCAGGACGACCTGGCAGCTCAAGATGAGACAAGTTTGTTGGAGGACCTTATTGCGCTATCGACTCGGCAGGATGAACGGTTGCGAGAGCGTTCCTTCCAACGCCGAGGAGAGTTGCCGAACATTCCACGCCTAGTGCGTTCATCGCTGCCCAAGACTTTTCCGGACCCTCTCCTCCCACCTTCGGATCTCTGTGGACCGCCGTTGGAGGCTTCTGGCGGGATTGAGCCCATGCAGCTGGTAGCTAATCATTTTTCTTTGGCAGAGAGGAATCGCCGGCTGCGTCTTCATTTGTGCCTCTACTGTGGGGAGGCGGAGCACTCTCTTGCTCGCTGTCCTGTTCGTCCCAGAGTACATCGGCTGTCTTCATCCGGCGGAAGCTCTTCTGGGAAGTCTTCAGTAGTCAGACGCCTCCAAATTGAAGGTACACTGTCATGGGGGCAAAAGTCGATGCCCATAAAGGCACTTATTGAGTCTGGAGCGGACGTTAACTTTACTGACTGTGAGGTAGTTAAACACTTCCACATACCTACTGTGGTGTTAGATGCTCCTAAGACAGTGCGCTCTCTTGATGGTGGCCATCTTGCCAACATTACTGGTCAGACCCCTTTTTGTTCACATTTCCTTGCGGGTAATCGAGAGACAATTTGTTTTTATATTATTCCATCCCGTTCTGCTCCGGTTTTCCTTGGGCTCACTTGGCTCAAACAACACAGCCCCGTTATTGACTGGGCGTCACTTAAAATACCCAATTGGAGTCACTTTTGCCACTCTCATTGTTTACGCTGTGCTGCTCCACCTTTCTCACAACCTTTCTCCATCTGCTTCTCTGGACCTCTCCTTAGTGCCAGAGGAGTATCACTCTCTTCACAAAGTTTTTTGTAAGGATCGTGCCATGTTGCTACCTCCTCACAGTCCGTACGATTATGCGATAGATTTACTGCCAGGGGAACCACTTCCGCTTGTCTTTATAACATCTTTCAACCTGAGCAGAGAGCATTTGAGGAGTGCATTGTGTCATCACTCGCTACTGGTCATATTCGCCCCTCCTCTTCCCCTTTGGCGGCCGGATTCTTTTTTGTTAAGAAGAAAGATGGTTCTTGCAACATTGTTTTGATTTTCGAGCCATTAACTCTATTACTGTTCGGAACAAGTACCCACTTCCTCCTCTGGACTCCGCTTTCACTCCTCTTTACAACGCTGTCATCTTCACCAAACTGGATCTGTGCAACGCATATCACCTGGTGTGTATCCGCAAGGGTGATGACTGGAAGACAGCTTTTAATACACCACATCTAGAAAGCTGTAGCAGAGGTTTCTGGAGTTTGCCAATTTTTACAGGCGCTTTGTAAAGAACTTCAGCAAAGTTGCAGAACCTCTGAATAAGCTAACATCTTCCAAGGTCCCCTTTGTATGGTCTACTGCTGCTGAGTCCGCCTTTCAGCATTTGAAGTCATGTTTTACATCGGCACCTGTTCTTATTCACCCTGACCTTTCTTACCCATTCTTTGTCGAGGTAGATGCGTCGGACACGGTGGTAGGGGCCGTACTCTCCCAGTACTCTAACTCGGACCAGGAGTTGCACCACTGCGCGTTCTATTCTAGACGTTTTTCTTCGACTGAGCGTAATTACAACATTGGCAACAGAGAGCTCCTGGCGGTCGTCCTTGCCTTGCAGGAACGGAGGCATTGGCTCGAGGGGGAAGTTCACCCATTTGTCATTTTAACGGATCACAGAAACATCGGATCTTACATCTGCTCTGCACATTGTCTCAATCCGTGCCAGGCACGTTGGTCCCTCTTTCTCACACAGTTTAATTTTGTCCTCACTTATCGCCCCGGATCGCTCAATGGAAAGCCTGACGCCCTGTTCAGGATGTTTGCTCCCCCTGTGGAGGATTCTTTGCCAGAGATTATCCTACCACAGTCCCGGATTGTGGGGGCGCTCCAATGGGAGGTGGAGAGGCGAGAGGCGAGTGGCGGAGGCTAACAAGGACATACAACCTCCAGCCGGTTGTCCACTTGGACGCCTCTTTGTTCCGCGTAATCTGTGGTCCGAGGTCCTCATCTGGGCTCACTGCTCTAAGCTCGCCCGTCATCCCGGAGCCCGACAGACAGCTTTTCTCCTCTCTTAATGCTTTTGGTGGCTATCTCTTTATTCTGACACCAGAAGTTGTGTATCTGCTTGCTCAGTGTGTGCTTGAAACATGGCATCCAATCAGGCATCGGCGGGTCTGTTGCGGCCACTCCCCATCCCATCCCGCCCTTGGTCACACATGGCCATGGACTTTGTCACGGGACTACCTGCATCCAGAGGTTTCACGGTGATTCTAACTTTCGTGGACAGGTTCTCCAAGTCAGCCCACTTTGTTCCTCTCCGCAAGCTCCCCTATTCCCTCGAGACAGCGAAACTTCTGGTCCAGCACGTGGTACGCGCCCATGGTGTTCCACTCGATGTGGTGTCGGACAGAAGCCTGTAGTTCTCCGCGGCTACTTGGAGGGCTTTTTGCAAATTCCTGGGAGCAACTGTGAGTCTTTCATCTGGGTATTACCCACAAACTAATGGACAGACAGAGAGAGCTAGCCAAGACTTGGAAGCAGCCTTGCGGTGTGTGTGCCAGCAGCCCAAAACTTCCTGGGTCTACCACCTGCCCTGGGTTGAATATCCCGATAACGCCCTGATATGTTCGTCAACTGGTCTCTCACCGTTCCACGACGTCCACGGTTTTCAGCCTCCTTTATTCCCTTCCCAGGAGGCTGAATCTTCTGTGTCTTTGGTTGCTTCCTTGTTGCGCCGTGCCTACCGAGTATGGCGTGACACCAGAGTGGCACTTAGGCGTACGGCCAGGCGCAACCAAAGGTTGGCAGACCATCATCGCAAGCCTGCCCCGGACTAAAAGGCAAGTCGGAAGGTTTGGTCGTCGTCGCGATACCTCTCTTTGACTCGGGAGTCCAGGAAGTTATCTCCCAGATACATCGGCCCCTTTGAGATTGTGCGCATGATTAATCCGCTGTCAGCCAAAAAGAAGCTACCGCCGTCACTCAAGAAGTATCCGGTTTTTCATGTGTCCCTCCTGAAGCCAGTCTCCTCCTGTGAGCTCAGCCCTCAGCAAGTGCCTCCTCCTCCTCCTTGGGTAGTGGACGGCCATCCTGCTTTAACTGTTAAGTCTATTGTGGTTGCCAGGAGGCAGGGCAGGGGGGTACAGTATCTTATTGACTGGGAGGGATACGGCCCCGAGGAACGGACTTGGGTTTCTCGTTCTCTTATTCTGGATGCTTCCCTTCTTACTGATTTTTATCAGAAGGATAGTGCTACAGGTGAGCACCTCATTGGTTTCTCAAAGCTTGTTTTGGTGTGATTTCACTAATCCTCGTTGTGTTTTTTCTTGTTCTAGAACCTGGGCGACCAGTAGGGGAGGATCTACTTAACAAGCTACAGGTGTAGGATATCAGTGCTACACCTTTTTAACCAGACCTGTGGTGGCAAGAAGGCGTCGGGTTATTGTTTGGCTTGAACACATGCCACATGACGTCTCCTTCAGTTACGACCAAGATTCAAGATGATCTTTAGTCGTTTGCCTATCTTCCTGCCTGTACGGTAGCTGCTTCCAGTTAGCATTCCTCATTTAGTTTTGGTTTAGCATTTATAGCTTCTCCCAGTTTTTTATGGTGCCTTTAAGTTACCTAATAGCATGCACTATAGTTTTTTGTTGTTTGGTATCTTCCCCTTGGTGAGTTGGTGGAAGTACCATTAAAAAGACTATTTTGGTTCACATTCAAACCTGCCTCTCTGTCTTTTGGGATCCCGACCGTTGTGTGGCGTGACACTTTTCAGGATATAAAAATTTTCTGGGTAGTATTTTTTATATATATATATATATATATATATATATATATATNTATATATATATATATATATATATAAAGGCTACTGGAGAATTCTAAGCAGCTAACTAAGAAATTGTTCAATAATTCATGAATTCAATAAAAATATAAACAAAGAATACATAAATATTATGTTTCCTTTTGGATTAAGTTCAATGGTAAAATGTTTCAAATATAGTTATTACTGAAATCCAGTCAAAATGGCGATCTACCCGAGGCCTGGACCTCCATGATGTACTGGTGCAGGTCCTGTCCTTGCTGCAGGACTTCATAGGTCATGTTGTTCATGGCCGCCTTCCTCTCAGCATGCCTCTTCAGCCTCTGCTCTACCAGGCCGATGTCCTCTGCCCCGACCCCGCCAGAAGGGGTGCCGCCACGCCCCATGTCGTTCTGCTGGCGAGACAGGTCCTCATTCCAGGCGTCCAACTCGGCTGTCACCTGAGCAAAAGGTTAAAGGGTTTGGATTTTGGGTTAAAATCCTAAAAATCTGGTCTTTCTACCTCAATGGTGTACTGCTCAAAGATGCGTAGCTGGAGGAAAATGTCCAGTTTGATCTTGCGCTCATGGAACAGCTCCTCCATCTGGCCTTGAGCCTCATCCAGCTGCTGCAGCACCCCCTGAATGTGAGCAATGGAACTGCAGTGTGGCGTCTTGCTCGTGGACATGGCCGCGTCCCTGAATAGGACAGCCAGGCACAAGAAGACGTCACCACGTTCATTGCAGAGGTCTTTCTTCGCTTTCTTACCTGAGCTGCTGCATGAGCTCTTCCCCCTCCTTGATGACGTTGAGCGTGGCCTCCAGCGTGGCTGTCTGCTGCTGCTGGAACTGCTGGATGAGCGTCTGCACCGAGTCCACCGAGTCGCAAGTCACGTCGTCCAGCAGCTGCTTCTGGAGCTCCTCCATCCACGACCACAGCTGGACCACAAGACACCACACTGATTTTGTGAGATTAAAGTCTCATGGGCACTTGGCCTGAGAAAATAATAACTAAACAAATGTATCATTTTGCCAGCATGTTTCAGGCAGGAGGAGAATTCACTATGTCCATTGCATTCACCACATTGGTGCATTTGTTCCACAGAACAATGGCATGAAAAGAGAAAGCCCTTTTGTCAGTCATACAATCTCCTTGTCTGGGTGGGTGGAGGCGGGGCCGTTGGCATACACACACAGAGTGCACAAGAGTGTAACGTTGCAATTTTGCAATTTTTTAAATTTAACTTTTCTTAAAAGTGATCTCATCTCAGAACCTCCTTCATCGTCTCGTGACACTCACAGTAAACGCTAACTTCTCCAATAGGCGCCAGGCACGTGCGCTACAAAGTCCAACAACCGGGGTCTCTAGTTAGTGTTAAACATTGGCACGAAAAGCCGTGGCTGTGGGCAACCTCCTGGTGTAATTTTACCAAAAACTCCACAAGGTTTTAGTAGCTATATATCATGTATGCTGAGTGGCCAGCATCCGGCTACACTTTCAGTGTAAGGCTGACTATAGGGGTGTTACTTCATGTCTAAAAGGCTCTAATATTGTCAAAGGTTGTAGACATGTTTTCAATGTCTTATGTGTCTTATTTGATTATTTCTAACATGGTGGGTAATAGTAGCATAAAGGTGACTATTAGTGTTATTTTATATCTAGAGGGCTCTGAAAATGTTAAAACAACATGTTTAGAAGTAGTAAACAGGTTTTCTATGTTTTATAAGTCATTTTCTCTACTATTATGTCTATGACATTGAACAATATGAGTTTAACGGTGACTCTAGGGGTGTTATTTCATGTTCAGAGGGCTCTTATAATGTTTAAGTCAAATCATATGTATAAGGTGGTAAATGAATTGTCTACATTTGATGTCACTTTTAATTTAAATTGGGTAATAGGAGTAAAGCTATAGGGGTGTTCATTTATTTCCAGAGATCTCTACTAATTATATGTCATCTTTTCCCTATTATGTCTACTATATTGGACAATGGGAGTGTAAAGGAGACTGTAGGGGTGTTATTTCATATCCAGAGGGCTCTAATGATGTTAAAAAGCATATCTAAAAGGTGGTAAACAGGTTTTCTATGCTCTTTGAGTTGAGTTGTGTCATTTGTAGACAATCAGGTTCTGCTTTATGGACTCACCTCTTTGGTATGTGTATGGAAGGACACCGACATGTCCAGCAGCAGCTTTCTGTGCTCCACACGTCGCACAAAGTCCTGAATCCGGACCTCCAGGTGCCGTGCCGCCTTGTAGATCTCCTCCGGGTCGCACTCGCCCGTCTGGGCCAGCTGCTCGGCCGCCTCCAGGAGCTTGTCTGCGTTTGTGTATGTGTTCTGCAAGCAGCCAGAGGACATCCATGTTTGTCACACAACGAGAGGGAAGCTGTGGGCACGTGCGGCCAACGGCATGACTGATTACACATGCTTAATTATTTATTAAGATTACACATGAAACATGAAAACAAATGTTAGGACTTGAATGTAACAGAACATTTATAAATGTTACTTTGTGGTAAATGTTAAACCAATGAATTATTATTATTACTTACCATTTCATTGTGGTTGGATTGATGATTATTATTCATGTATGTATTATTAATCAAATATTAGGATAACAATACACATCTAATAAAATTCAAGTCCATAATGCAGTGACATTATTAGAATGCAATAATTATCAACATTCTAGCCAAGCAATAAGTATAAACATAATTAGTATTGTTATGTTTATTATAAGGCTGCACGGTGGCTGGATGGGTAGCATGTTGGCCTCACAGTCAGGAGGTTCTGGGTTCGAATCTCCGTTGGGCATCTCAGTGTGGAGTTTGCATGTTCTCCCCGTGGGTGCGTGCGTGCGTTTTCTCCGGGTGCTCCGGTTTCCTCCCACTTTCCAAAAACATGCATGTTACGTTAATTGGCGACTCCAAATTGTCCATTAGAGTGTGAATGTTTGTTTGTCTATATGTGCCCTGCGATTGACTGGCGACCAGTCCAGGGTGTATCCCGCCTCTCGCCCAAAGTCAGCTGGGATAGGCTCCAGCATCCCCGCGACCCTAATGAGGATAAGCGGTATAGAAAATGAATGAATGTTTATTGTAACGACTAGATTCAATTTAATTGTGGTTTGATTTACAACGTATTAATAATAATGACATCATATTATTACAATTATGATCTAAAATATAAATTCATCTAGTAAAATGATTACAGTGAAATCATTAAAATTAAAGCTTCTCATAACTTATTATTATTACTACTACATTAAATTTAGTTGTGGTCTTATTCCACAGTTAATATTTATATTCACATTCCATTCCATTCCATTTTCTTCCGCTTATCCAGGTCTGGGTCCCGGTCTCCGGCGACCTCTCCCGGCTCCACCGCGAGGATACCAAGGCATTCCCAGGCCAGCTGTGAGACATAGTCCCTCCAGCGTGTCCTAGGTCTTCCCGGGGGCCTTCTCCCGACCGGGCACGCCCGAAACACCTCACCAGGGAGGCGCCCGGGAGGCATCCGGACTAGATGCCCGAGCCACCTCAACTGGCTCCTCTCGATGTGAAGGAGCAGCGGCTCTACTCTGAGCTCCTCCCGGATGGCCGAGCTCCTCCCCCTATCTCTCAGGGTGAATCCAGCCAGCCTACGGAGGAAACTCATTTCCGCCGCTTGTATCCGCGATCTCATTCTTTCGGTTATGACCCATAACTCATGACCATAGGTGAGGGTGGGAACAAAGATCGATCGGTAAACAGAGAGCTTTGCCTTCCGGCTCAGCTCTCTCTTCACCACGACGGTCCGGTACAGCGACCGCATTACTGCTGACGCTGCACCGATCCGTCTGTCGACCTCATGCCTCAACCGTCGAGAGACCCCCGATATACTTGAATTCCTCCACCTGAGGCAAGACCTCACTCCCAACCCGGAGGGTAAAGCCCACTCGTTTCCGACTGAGAACTATGGCTTTGGTTTTGGAGGTGCTGAGTCTCATACCAGAAGTTTCACAGTCAGCTGCAAACTTCCCCAGTAAATGCTGAAGGTCACAGCCAGATGAGGCCATACGGACCACATCGTCTGCAAATTGCAGAGACGAGATCGTAAGGTCACCAAGCTGGACTCTTTCAACGCCTTGATTCTGCCTAGAAATTCTGTCCATGAAGGTTATGACCAGAATCGGTGACAAAGGGCATAGAGGCTGAGAAGTGTGATCCTCCTATAGTTGGAACATACCCTCTGATCACCCTTTTCAAAAATGCGGACCACCACCCCGGTCTGCCAGTCCAGAGGTACTGTTCCCGACTTCCGTGCAATGTTGTAGAGGTGCGTCAACCAAGACAGTCCCCCAACATCCAGACATACTCACATGGTGTTATTAAAAAAAATAGTACAAATATAATTATACTAAAATATATAAAATAGAGCAATTATTAGGTTAGTATTGTTATTACAACTACATTAAGTGTAAAGTAATCACATGATATTAAGTATATGACCTAAAATACGAAATAATAATCAAAAGTACAAAAGTTAAATAATAAATGTAAACATTATTATTGCGGCATGAAGGAATGCTAAAAAAATCAAGCATCCTCACCTGAGCGACGTCCTCAAAGTCGTCGTGTCGTTTCTGTAGGGCTCGAGCTCGGTGCAGAGACTTTCCCACGCCGGTGTGTTTGCTGAGGAATGCCTCGCCGTGGTTCTCGATCCAGTCCATTACCTGAGAAGGAAGAGATAGAACGTACGTCATTTCTTATTGTGTTATCCGTGTCACATGGCACACTTTTGCACGCAGGGCGAGCGTCCCTGTCCTTTCTCTGCACTGTGTGGCAGCAAACGCTCCAATTTGGTCCGGAGGAAACAGCAACGTATGCGTGTTTGTTTCGGCTGATTTTTTTGGAGGTTGCCTAATTGCATCTTGTAAAGTTTGTAACACACCCCCTACTACCCATAGTTGGAACACACCCCCTGATCACCCTTTTCAAAAATGGGGACCACCACCCCGGTCTGCCAGTCCAGAGGTACTCTTCCCGACTTCCGTGTGATGTTGAAGAGGCATGTCAACCAAGACAGTCCTCCAACGTTCAGAGCCTTGAGAAATTCAGGGCAAAACTCGTCCACACCCAGAGCCTTGCCACTGGTGAGTGTTTTAACTACCCCAAACACCTCAGCCATGGTGACAGAACTGTCCACGTACGTGTCCTCAGACTCTGCTTCCTCTAGGAAGGTATGTCAATGGGATTGAGAAGGGCCTCAAAGTATTCCTTCCACCGACCGACTATATCCTCAGTCTCTGGTCAGCAAGCCCCCGTCCGAACTGTAAACTTTGTGAACTCTGGACCGCTTTCCCTTTTTGAGGTGTCGGACGGTTTGCCAGAACCTCTTCGAGGCCGACCGAAAGTCATGCCCCAAAGCCTCATCGAACTCTTCCCACACCGCCAAAGACGCCTCGACCACCGCCAAAGACGCATGCCACTTGGCCTGCTTCAGGAGTCCCGCAAGTCATTCATGCTTGATAGGACTCCTTTTTCAGGTTGACGGCAGCCCTAACCCCCGGTGTCCACCATCAAGTTTGGGTCTTGCCGCCACGACTGGCACCGCACCTCTTGCGTCCGCAACTACGACTGGCTGCCTCAGCAATAGAGCACAGAATACGGCCCATTCAGACTCAATATCCCGATCCTCCCTTGACATGCAGGCGAAGCTCTGCCAGAGATGAGAGTTGAAAACTCGACAAATGGGAGACTCTGCCAGATGTTCCCAGCACACCTTCACTACGCGTTTGGGTCTACCAGGTCTGTCCGGCATCCTTCCCCCCAATCTAATCCAACTCATCACCAGGTGGTGATCAGTTGACAGCTCAGCCCCTCTCTTCATCAGCGTGTCCAGAACATGCGGACGAAGGTCTGATGATACGACCACAAAGTCGAAGATTGACCTGCGACCTAGGTTGTCCTGGTGCCAAGCGTACTTATGTTGGAACATGTTGTTTGTTATGGACAAACTGTGATTCGCACAGAAGTCCAGCAACAACACATCATACGGGTTCAGGTCAGGGAGGCCGTTCCTCCCAACCACGCCCCTCCAAGTCACACTGTCATTGCCCACATGGCGTGGAAGTCACCCAGTGGATCTATGGAGTCACCAGCTGGGGTGCTCTCCAGCACCCGTCTGATAGACACCAAGAAGGCTAGGTACTGTAAACTTCCGTTTGGCGTGTTCGCACAAACCACAGTCAGAACCGTTTCCTCAGCCCGAAGGTGTCGGCACCAAGCCGGAGGGCTATTAATAAGCCCACCCCAGCTTGCCGCCTCTCTCCTTCAGCAACTCCAGAGTAGAACAAGGTCCAGCCCCTCTCAAGGAATTTGGTTCCAGAGCCCAAACTGTGTCTTGAGGTGAGTCAGACTATATCTAGTCGGAATCTCTCCGCCTCTTCCACAAGCTCGGGCTCCTTCACCACCAGAAATGTGACATTCCATGTCCCAAGAACCAGTTTTGGCCGCCAAAGACCAGGTCGCCCTGACACCCACTCTCGACCACTGCCCAAATCGCATGGCACCGGACAGTTACGCTTTCCCTGCAGGTGGTGGATGTGCGGGGGGGAGCTCCCGTGTTGCTTCTTCGGGCTGGGCAAGGCCAGGCCGCATAAAGAGAATCCATAATACAAAAATATACAAATGTAATCATATATATTTTTTGCGTTTTGTCTTTTCTTTTCTGTATTGTCTTTTTTTTTTTTTGCATTTTGGCGTTGGTTTTCCTGTTGTGTCTTTGTCTTTTCCATTTGACTAGTCCCATCCAAGCTCAGCAGCATCGATATGGACTCCACATCGCGCAAAGTATGTGCATGGTGGCATGACAGTGACGTTACTTCCTGTCTTTGAAATTCTTTCAAAGATCAAAGATTCTTTCTAGTTAATCCATCAGATGAGAAATAGAGCAAAACCAGTGATGAAATGTAAAATGTTCATTTTTCAAATTTATTAGAAAACAAATTAAGCACTAAGGAAAAAAAAAGTTGGTTTATTTGTTGGTTTATTTATGGATAAACAAATAACTGGTTTTCATTATTGTGATTAAACAGTATTTTAGTTCTAAAAATATGCTACATAATATGAAAAGGCAAACGGAAACAGGAAGGAACAATTAGTCACCAGCCCATCTGGGCGTCAACAATAATCATGCAGCTTCCCTTTAAGCAGGTATGGCTGCAGGCAGGTACAGTGTTTGGTGCAGTGGTTTAATGCAATCAATATAAACTCCATGCAATCAGGGCTACAAGTCTGAAGAGGCAGCCATGTGTTACCATGAAAATAAATTGGTTAATGTAATCTTATAAAATATAACATTGTTTATATCACGCATATTTGTGTTCTTCTATTTGAAGGTTTTCACCTGTGCTGTGCTGGTGCTATCAGTATGATGTGCTATGTTGCAAAGCCACTCCTCACTTAAATAAAGTGAAAGAAAGTGAAGCATCGAGTGGATCCAGTTTCTTCAGTGTAGCAACAGAGACTTTTTTTCAAGTTCGAGGGATGCATGAAGTCAAGAAGAACTTGACATGCGCTTAGAGCTACATTTCAACATAGCTACTACACAGCCATTGCAAGGAATCGTGTGGTCAGGTATGGACTAGTCACCCTCGCAGCAGCAAAGCTACAAGAAGGCCGCAAAAGATGCAGTTTGTGTTAATTCCACCACAGGACGTGTTGTGAAGTTACAGTACACATATCCATATTGATATCTGTTGATATCTAATTAGTAATTATTATCTAATTAATAATTAGATAATTAGAAATTGAGAGTTGGACAATACCAGCATCTCATCTGCAAATAATCTATATGGGACATTATCGGACGAAAACTATAATAATAATAGCAATCCTAATACTTGTTATTGTTATTATAATGTGAATAACATGAAAAATTACATTTGTTATTATTAATTGTCTCGACCCGTGTGTTAGCCGGCCTGATAGTTGTGTGTTTTTGTTCTATTCCTTCCTTAGTTCTTGCTTGAAGCTCTCATTTTGTTTTCACTTTCTGTTTGTTTTCCCTTCGACTTGACGCTCTCAGTCAAGGCAAGGCACCTGCTCCAAATTTAGTTCAACTGTGTGTCGGATCATTTGTGTGTCATTGTGTTTCGTGGCGTTAGTTGGTTTTGTCGCTTGTTCCCGCTGCTTAGCAGCAATTATAATAAAAGAAAAACTTTCTCCTCACCTGCCTCGGCATCTTGCTCTCCGCATCCTCAGGGTCGTCACTACCATGCCAAGATGTAGACGTGACGATTGATATCATTATTTTACTAGCAGTCAGCTGATGTGTTACCTCTGCCTGGGGCATTGTCCAATTTATATTTTTGTATGATACAGTATTTGTATTTACTGTAATATATTTGTAGTGTATATGATCCAATAACAATAAATAATAGAACAATTTAAAAGAGATTACCCAGACTGTGTGAGTGAACTTTTTTCTCCTGCCTGTGACACATGTAAACATTCTGTTTGCGTGCTAGTAGTACGCTCCGTGATGAAGGGGGGAAAAACCATAAAGCACACATTAAAAACCTTATCAGACACCTAAAATGCCAGTGCGCTGCGTTTAAAAGTGCCAAAGGTTTGCCAGAGACCTCAGTGGCGTCACACCGCCTGCTCGGAGCGTTTGTCCGAATACAGTGCATCTTGCTGGGCCACAGCAGGTGGCTGTTGTTAGACTTTTCCCTTTTAATAAAATGTAACGTAAATAGTGTAAAGAAAAAAGCCCAGTCATGAACTTTAGAAAGTAATGTGCTGAGGCCTGTTGGAGTCACATGCCTAACAGTTGCACCCTTGCAAAAGAACAAACAGTACGTGAGAGCAGATAGTATATGTAAACATCGGTGACTTTGCTGAAATGTGCTTACTGCTGGAGAGGAAACAACTCCATAAATGATGTGATGATTCATGCTTTCCTGTTTCTGTTGACCAAGCCTTCTGGTTCTGAAAATGTAAAAAATGGAGTCGGAGAATAAATGAGGTGTGTGTGCAATCTACACTTCCTACGGGAGCTGTCAAAGTGCGCACACGCTGTGCCTCAATATTGGTCCCAGTTTGTTAACCTTAGCCAGAAAAAACGATCGCGCGTGTTTTGAGGAGAACAAAGCACGACAATGTCCCTGCTCCATACTCTGGTTCTCCTGACAGTAGCGATGTGGTAGTAGTGTCATGATATTTCAGTAAGACACATCGAGATGACGAAGGTCCCGCATGGCATTCTCTTAAACTGGTTATTTTCAAACATCATCTGCTGCTCTTCACACACCTTTTCCCAGAGTCTGATTTATCTGCTCAAGCACAAATGATGCCAGCCAGAGCAAAAATCCCATCCATTCAATCCGAGACTTTCCTCTCAGACATTTTGGAAGTTGAGGGATGGAGAGAGTGGCGCTGATGAGAAATGAGAAACACAAGTTGCGTGTGTTTGTGTGTGTGTGTTTTTTTGGTACCTGCTGGACGTCCTGCTGGAAGACACACAGCTGCAGCCGCTGGTGCAATCGGACCTTTCGGTGCTGCCAAATGTTCTCCAGGCGGCGCTGATGGTGGAGCACTTCATGAACCACATCCAGGATACAGTGGACCTAAACATCATTGGAGAAAAATGACCTTTAAAAATGCATTATTATTATTATTATTATTATGCACACTATGGGTTTCTCTGACAGTTGTATTCATTTTGTTTGCAAATTATTAAATAGCATAAATCAAAATAATATCAAATCTGTTTGAATAAATATAAAATAGTCCAAAGAGTAATCCAACATACCAATTATGATCTGAATTTGTGGAACTGAGTTTTTTGTTTAGTGGCAAATTGTATGACGAATTTTTTACGGAACAGCCAAAAATCCTTTGGGATTATCCACAATTTGGGCTCATTTGATCAATGTGCCTGGGACTAGTTTGTTGAAATACAACCCTGTGGTTTCGACCTGAAATCCCTGCTGGAAACCAAAATGGCCAATTTCCGGTTTATTTTGGAACATGAGCTCTTGAGACTTTTTATTTGTGCGTTCTGTCAAGATTGACGTCTTCACAAATGTGGTCACAATTTGCTGGCAAGGGCTAATTTTCCCCAAATTTAAAGGTGGCGCTAGCGAACACATTTTAGGTGAACATATTCGGGACTCCGGAAATATAACATTTGTCACCAGACCTGATGCACTTTTCATGCATGTTAAGGCCCTCATAAATGGGATGAAATCTACAAAACAGTAATGATAAACAAAGCATTTGCTATTGCTAGGTACTCCGGTTTTCAATTGCAATGATAATTCACTTTTCAGAAAACGTTTGCGGTCTATAACAATAAAAGCTATTTAAGAATAAAAAGCAAATGACATAGTAATGTTAAAAAGCATACAGTATTTAGAAGGTGTCTGTGTGCTGGAGTTATCCCCGGTGAATGAGAGGGTTATTTCCCTACGCCTTCGGGCTGGGGAAAGGGTCCTGACTGTGGTCTGTGCGTACGGGCAAAATGGCAGTTCAGAGTGGTCTATAACAATCAAAGCTATTTAAGAATTAAAAGTAAATGACATAGTAATGTTAAAAAGCATACAGTATTTAGAAGGTGTCTCTGTGCTGGAGTTATCCCCGGTGAATGAGAGGGTTATTTCCCTACGCCTTCGGGCTGGGGAAAGGGTCCTGACTGTGGTCTGTGCGTACGGGCAAAATGGCAGTTCAGAGTACCCAGCCTTCTTGGAGTCTATCAGTGGGGTTCTGGAGAGCACCCCAGCTGGTGACTCCATAGTTCTACTGGGAGACTTCAACGCCCACGTGGGCAATGACAGTGTGACTTGGAGGAGCGTGGTTGGGAGGAACGGCCTCCGTGATCTGAACCTGTGTGGTATGTTGTTGCTGGACTTCTGTGCAAACCACAGTTTGTCCATAACAAACACCATGTTTCAAAGATGGGATGTCCATTAGTGCACTTAACACCAGGACACCCTAGGTCGCAGGTCTATGATCGACTTTGTGGTCATATCATCAGACCTCCGTCCGCATGTTCAAGGGCTGAGTTGTCAAATGATCACCACCTGGAAGAATGCCGGACAGACCTGGTAGAGCCAAACGCGTACTGAGGCTGTCCTGGGAACGTCTGGCAGAGTCTCCCATTCGGCCAGTATTCAACTCTCATCACCGGCAGACTTTCGCCTGCGTCTCGAGCAAGGACCGGGATAAGTCCGAATGGGCCCTATTCCATGCCTCCATTTCTGAGGCAATCAGTCGTAGCTGCGGCCGCAAGGTGGTCGGTGCCAGTCGTGGCGGCAAGACCCAAACCCGATGGTGGTCTGGGGGTTAGGGCTGCTGTCAAGCTGATGAGTATTGGGTCATGACCGAAAGAACGAGATCGCGGATACATGCGGCGGAAATGAGTTTTCTCCGTAGGGTGGCTGGACTCACCCTAAGAGATAGGGTGAGGAGCGTGGCCATCCGGGAGGAGCTCAGAGTAGAACCGCTGCTCCTTCAAATCAAGAGGAGCCAGTGGTGGCTCGGGCATCTAGTTCGGTTGCCTCCCAGGCCCTCTTTACTGAGGTGTTTTGGGCATGCCCAGCCGGGAGAATGTTCTGGAGAAGACCTAGGACACGCTGGCGGGACTATGTCGCACAACTGGCCTGGGAACGCCTTGGTGTCCTCTCGGTGGAGCTGGAAGAGGTCGCCGGAGACCGGGAAGTCTGGACTTTCCTACTAAACTGTTGCCCTCGCGACCCAGACCCGGATAAGAGGAGGAAAATGGAATGGAATGTCTACTATATTGGGTGATAGGAGTGTAAAGGTGACTATAGGGAGTGTTATTTCATGTCTCTACTGTAAGAAAAAATAATTTTAAATTCCATCCATCCATTTTCTATACCGCTTATCCCCATTAGGGTCGCAATAAATTAATATAATAAAAAGTGGATTCAAAAGGTAGTAAAAGGTAGTAAACTGCCCTAACTACCAACAGTTTTCCATGTATACATAAAGAATCCCCATTTGTGGAAATTCACTTATTATGGTCAGGTTTGGACTATTGAATTGCCATAAACGAGGGATGACTCTACAGTGTAATTGAATACTTTCCATGAGAATTAACACGAATACTCTGGCAACAGATCTATAAAGTCCTTGGCTTCTCTTCATGTGGGACACGTGCTATGCAAACTAATTATTATTACCGTCAACACTGATTACTATTATATATTTTAATAAAATATCTTTTGTATGCATAAAAGAAAATGTATATGTATATATATATATATATATATATATATATATATATATATATATATATATATATATATATATATATATATATATATATATATATATATATACATATACATATACACATATATATATACATATACATATACACATATATATATACATATACATATACACACATATATATATATATATATATATATATATATATATATATATGTGTATGTATGTATGTATGTATGCAGGTGTATGTGGATTTACAGTATGTGTATATATACTGTGTAGTAAACCCAGGAGTTATATTTTATGTGTATTATTTTGATAGGTGATGATGGTATAATAATGAGTAATGTCACAAGCTGTACAAGGTATAACACATTAAAAATAATGTATATTGTACATGTGTGTTTGTAGGTGTAATATCTTGTTCATGTATTACTGCATATTGTATTAATATAACAGGCTTTAGTATTACGAATAAGGGGGTGGGAGTAAATAAGCTTGTCTTCTTCCCACTCCTTTTCGAGCCAAATTGTTGCTGTGTATAGGTGTATGTTCATTATGTTCTGTCCTGTGTATTTTGTGTGGCTTGAAATAAACAAACAAAAGATACACATGAGTAAGTCTATAAAAGGGAACTCTTTTATGCAGATACCATGCAAAACACAGCATCATTCCCATCATCACAAGGTGTGCCTTCAAAAGCTCACTCACCGCTTTGGAGTAATTGGCGGTGGCGGTCAGGGACTCTGAGTTGCCGGGACTGAGAGGTCTTTGCAGGACGTCCAAGAGGGCTTTTCCGTCCTGACTCACCTGGAAGACACAGAGGAAGAGAAACCACATGAAAAAGACATGTTTACTTTCGGCCCTCGAGCAGCAGTCGGATGTGAAATTCACTCATGATGCTTTTAGGTCAGACGTGTACCTCGGTGTAGGCCTGGGTGACCTGCTCATAGAGGCTCTGGTGGCGGTGGATGGCCAGCTCCAGCTCCTGCATCTCGGACGGCAGCCCGCCCTCGCTGCAGACCTTGCACCAGGCCTCCACCTCCGACAAAAACTGTAAATCAAATCAAAGAGCAAGTCTTAGTCTTTCAAGTTTTCCTCCACCCCACCTCTTAAAAACTTGTTGGATTGTGTCACAGCAGTCCCAACATAATGAGGAAGCAAAAAAACCCAACAAATAAAGTTGTCATTTGTATAAAATTGGATTGTCTAAAAAGTTCAGAGACTGGAATTGATATTGAAATATTTTAGGAATAAAGTCAGAGTAACCAGAAAAACAACGTTAAATTACTTGACAGCACAGATGAACAATAAGAATTGCTTTTGCAGGAATAAAGCCAATATTAGAGAGAGAATATACAGACAATTTATTAGAGAGAATATAGAGAAAATTTTGGTCAAATTCAGTAATCTCATGAGGAACGAATAAAAAAAAGAAAGTTGGCATTTTTCAAAAATGTGGTTGTTTTTTTTCCATATCATAATTAATGTATTCGTATATAACATATATTTTATTTATTTAAGTATAAAAATATTACTAAAATAACTATTCTTTCCATGTGTTATTATTACTTACAAAGAAAGTTATATGCAGTACATATGTACAAATGTGTATAAAATAATGTGATGTGATTAACCAGATTAAGTACTGTTACTAGTACAGTGAAGGAAAAAACTATTTGAACCCCACCTGATTTTGTAAATTTGCCCACCAACAAAGAAATTATCAGTCTATAATTTCAATGGTAGCTTTATTTTAACACTGAGACAACAATTACAAAAAAAATCAGGAAAAATGCATTTCAAAAAGAGTTTAAATTAATTTGCATTTCCATGAAGGAAATAAGTATTTGATCCCTTTGAAAATGCTTCAGTACTTGGTGGCAAAACCTTGGTTGGCAATCACAGAGGTCAGCCGGTTCTTGTAGTTGGCCACAAGGTTTGCACACATCTCAGGGGGGATTTTGGCCCACTCCTCTTTGCAGATCCTCTCCAAGTCATTCATGTTTCGTGGCTGATGTTTGCCAACTCAAAACTTCAGCTCCCTCCACAGATTTTCCATGGGATTAAGGTCTGGAAACTGACTAGGCCACTCCATGACCTTAATATGCTTCTTCTTGAGCCAATCTTTTGTTGCCTTGGCCGTGTGTTTTGGATCATTGTCATGCTGGAATACCCAACCACGACCCATTTTCAATACCCTGACAGAGGGAAGGAGGTTTTAAACCAACACTTGACGGTACATGGCCCCATCCATCCTCCCTTTTACCTCCACCTCCCTATCTGACGGTGGGGACGGTGTTTTTGGAGTCATAGGCAGCATTCCTCCTCCTCCAAACACGGCGAGTTGAGTTGATGCCAAAAAGCTCAATTTTGGTCTCATCTGACCACAACACTTTCACCCTGTCTTCCTTTGAATCAGTCAGATGTTCAGTGGCAAACTTCAAACGGGCCTGTAGATGGACTTTCTTGAGCAGGGGGACCTTGCGGACACAGCAGGATTTCAGTCCTTCACGGCGTAGTGTTACCAACTGTTTTTGTGGTGACTATGGTCCCAGCTGCCTTGAGATCATTGACAAGTTCCTCCCGAGTGGTTCTGGGCTGATTCCTCACCGTTCTCATTATCATTGAAATTCCACGAGGTGAGATCTTGCATGGAGCTCCAGACTGAGGGAGATTGGCAGCTAATTTATGTTTCTTACATTTGCAAATTATTCAGAATCAGAAAATGTTATTGCCATTGTAAGTGAACAATTCGCAAACTAGGAACTTTCAACATAGAATCCTAAATAAACAGAGCATTAAATAAACATAGAACTAACTAACACTAACTAAACATAGAACCCTGAGTAAGAGTTGAAATCACTGATAAGTAAAGGCATGAGGGTGTGTTTTAGTGCATGTATTACAAGGTGACAATAGTGGTCGTTCAAGACATTGTTAAGAAGAACAATGTAAAGTGATTGGAGAAGAGAAAAATTATGAAAAGGGCCAAAAATGTTTAGCTGTTCAGCTAAAATGATCACCAATGTCTTAAAATGGAGAGTGGAACCAGAAATGTGGCAGAAAACAAAAGACAACTATCAAAATGGATGGAAAAATAACAAAAATGGCAGAGACTCAAGCAATGATCAGCTGCAGAATGATCAAAGACAGTCTGGTGTTACCTGTACTGTGACAGGCACTGACACCACTGACAGTTAGAAGATGTCTGTGTGAGGCTAATCTATTTACAAGAATCCCCTGCAATGTTCCATTCCATTCCATTTTCTTCCACTTATCCGGGTCCGGGTCGTGGGGGCAGCAGTCTCATTAGGGAAGTCCAGACTTCCCGGTCTCCGGCGACCTCTTCCAGCTCCACCGGGAGGACACCAAGGCGTTCCCAGGCCAGCTGTGAGACATAGTCCCTCCAGGCTGTCCTAGGTCTTCCCCGGGGCCTTCTCCCGGCTGAGCATGCCCGAAACACCTCACCAGGGAGGTCTCAGTAGGGAAGTCCAGACTTCCCCGTCTTCGGCGACCTCCTCCAGCTCCACCGGGAGGACACCAAGGCGTTCCCAGGCCAGCTGTGAGACATAGTCCCTCCAGCTTGTCCTAGGTCTTCCCCGGGGCCTTCTCCCGGCTGGGCATGCCCGAAACACCTCACCAGGGAGGCGCCTGGGAGGCATCCGGATGAGATGCCCGAGCCACCTAAACTGGCTCCTCTCGATGTGAAGGAGCAGTGGCTCTACTCTGAGCTCCTCCCGGATGGCCGAGCTCCTCACCCTATCTCTTAGGGTGAGTCCAGCCACCCTACGGAAGAAACTCATTTCCGCCGCTTGTATCCGTGATCTCGTTCTTTCGGTCATGACCCATAACTCATGACCATAGGTGAGGGTGGGAACGTAGATCGATCGGTAAACAGAGAGCTTTGCCTTCCGGCTCAGCTCTCTCTTCACCACGACGGTCCGGTACAGCGACCGCATTACTGCAGATGCTGCACCGATCCGTCTGTCGATCTCACGCTCCAACCTTCCCTCACTCGTGAACAAGAACCCGAGATACTTGAACTCCTCCACCTGAGGCAAGACCTCACTCCCAACCCGGAGGGTACAGTCCACCCGTTTCCGACTGAGAACCATGGCCTCGGATTTGGAGGTGCTGAGTCTCATCCCAGAAGCTTCACACTCAGCTGCAAACCGCTCCAGTAAACGCTGAAGGTCACAGCCTGATGAGGCCATAAGGACCACATCGTCTGCAAATAGCAGAGACGAGATCCTAAGGTCACCAAGCTGGACTCCCTCAACACCTTGACTGCGCCTAGAAATTCTGTCCATGAAGATTATGAACAGAATCGGTGACAAAGGGCAGCCTTGGCGGAGGCCAACGTTCACCGGAAACAAGCTCGACTTACTGCTGGCAATGCGAACCAGGCTCCTGCTTCGATTGTACAAGGACCGAATGGCACGTAGAAGCGGACCATCAATCCCGTACTCCCGGAGCACCCCCCACAGGACACCACGAGGGACACGGTCGAATGCCTTTTCCAGGTC
>QODF01000159.1:732411-801449 GCA_024372805.1 Oostethus manadensis | reverse complement strand
GTTTGAGCCATTTGGAGACATATTGCAGTTCATTGGCTAAGAAATACTGAGAAAAGTCCGGAAGCTCTAAACCACCCCTGCCTTTGGTTTGTTTTAACGTATTTAAGCTGATACGTGATGGTTTGTCTTTCCAAAGGAATTTAGAGATGTGGGAGTCCAGTGACTTGAACCAGATGGAGGATGGTTTGGTGGGTATCATTGAAAACAAATAATAAATTTTCGGTAAAACCATCATCTTGACGGCAGCCACTCTCCCCATGACTGATATGGGTAGACCTCTCCACCGCAAAAGATGACCCTCAGTTGTTTTCAAAAGCTGAATGTAATTCAACTGTGTCAGCTCTGACAACTTGGGTGAAATGTTTATACCCAAATACCGGGGAGAACATGCAAACTCCAAACAGAAATGCCCAACGGAGATTTGAACCCTGAACCTTCTGACTGTGAGGCCAATGTGCTACCCACCCGGCCACTAGTAAACCCATAAAATCATATTATGTTGTTATGTTTTGGAGAGGCCAGCCCAATCCCCGTACCTTAATCCAATGGAGAACTTGTGGGGTGACATCAAAAATGTTTGTGAAAGAAAACCAGGAAATGTGTCACGCTGCAGTGACACCAGCGTAGTGCTACAGAACCTGGCCGGCCAGTAAAGGAGGAGATACCTAAATAGCCACAGGTGTAGGATATTTGTGCTTCACCTTTTTAACCAAACCTGTGGCGACAGGAGGGCGTCTGGTTATTGTTCGGCTTGGACACATGCCACATGACGTCTCCTTCAGTTATTACCAAGGTTCAAGCCCACCTGCTTCTTCCTTTTTTCGGTCACGGTAGATGATCTAATCTCGCTTGTCTGCCTTCCTGCCTGTTCGGTAGCTGCTTCCCGTAGCATTCCTCATTTAGTTTCAGTTTAGCATTTATACTGTTGTTTCTCCCAGTTTTTTGTGGTGCCTTTTTTGAGTTGCCTAATAGCGTGCAACATAGTTTTTTGTTGTTTGGCATTTTCCCCTTGGTGCAACTGCCTTTAAAAAGACTATTTTTGTTCGCATCCAACCCTGCCTCTATGTCTTTTGGGATCCCGACCGCCCTGTGGCGTGACAGAACAACCCGACCAGCTTGATGGATCCCGCTGAGCAGGAGAAAATGTTCTTGGCTCTCAAGGCTCATGGCCAGACAATTAGCCACCTTGAGCAGATTCTTGAGGACATGTCCACGCTCATTACGGACATTCACGCTCGTACTACTGCTCATGTTACCTCCGCGGAAGAGCGGGCCATGCCCCTCCTCTCGTTGCCCAGCACGTCCATCCGGGAGACCAGTATTCCTCACCCGGCTAGATTTGAAGGATACTTTGGTCAGTGCGGGTTGTTTGTACACCAGTGCTCCCTAATTTTTTTCACAAGAGCCAATCACATACGCCACGGACTCCGCGAGGGTTGCATACATGCTCAGCCTACTTTCTGGTAGGGTTGCCAGCTGGGAAATGGCGAGAAAAGACCTGAGCTACGGGACAACTTACCCCTTTTTGTGACCAAGATGAAGAGGGTTTTTCATCATTTGATGCGAGAGCGTGAGGCGGGCATGCGTCTGCTCTCGATTCACCAGGGTAACACCTACGTCGCCGACCACTCTGTTACCTTCCATATTTTGGCAGCCAAGAGCGGCTGGGACAAGAAAGTGCTACGCTGCAGCTACTTAGGAAGTCTCAACTCCCATCTTCAGGACGACCTGGCAGCTCAAGATGAGACAAGTTTGTTGGAGGACCTTATTGCGCTATCGACTCGGCAGGATGAACGGTTGCGAGAGCGTTCCTTCCAACGCCGAGGAGAGTTGCCAAACATTTCACGCCTAGTGCGTTCATCGCTGCCCAAGACTTTTCCGGACCCTCTCCTCCCACCTTTGAATCTCTGTGGACCGCCGTTGGAGGCTGGCGGGATTGAGCCCATGCAGCTGGTAGCTAATCATTTTTCTTTGGCAGAGAGGAATCGCCGGCTGCGTCTTCATTTGTGCCTCTACTGTGAAGAGGCGGAGCACTCTCTCGCTCGCTGTCCTGTTCGTCCCAGAGTACATCGGCTGTCTTCATCCGGCGGAAGCTCTTCTGGGAGGTCTTCAGTAGTCAGACGCCTCCAAATTGAAGGTACACTGTCATGGGGGCAAAAGTCGATGCCCATAAAGGCACTTATTGAGTCTGGAGCGGACGTTAACGTTACTGACTGTGAGGTAGTTAAACACTTCCACATACCTACTGTGGTGTTAGATGCTCCTAAGACAGTGCGCTCTCTTGATGGTGGCCATCTTGCCAACATTACTGGTCAGACCCCTTTTTGTTCACATCTCCTTGCGGGTAATCATCGAGAGACAATTTGTTTTTATGTTATTCAATCCCGTTCTGCTCCGGTTGTCCTTGGGCTCACTTGGCTCAAACAACACAGCCCCGTTATTGACTGGGCGTCACTTAAAATAACCAATTGGAGTCACTTTTGCCACTCTCATTGTTTACGCTGTGCTGCTCCACCTTTCTCACAACCTTTCTCCATCTGCTTCTCTGGACCTCTCCTTAGTGCCAGAGGAGTATCACTCTCTTCACAAAGTTTTTTGTAAGGATCGTGCCATGTTGCTACCTCCTCACAGTCCGTACGATTATGCGATAGATTTACTGCCAGGGGAACCACTTCCGCTTGTCTTTATAACATCTTTCAACCTGAGCAGAGAGCATTTGAGAAGTGCATTGTGTCATCACTCGCTACTGGTCATATTCGCCCCTCCTCTTCCCCTTTGGCGGCCGGATTCTTTTTTGTTAAGAAGAAAGATGGTTCTTGCGACCTTGTTTTGATTTTCGAGCCATTAACTCTATTACTGTTCGGAACAAGTACCCACTTCCTCCTCTGGACTCCGCTTTCACTCCTCTTCACAACGCTGTCATCTTCACCAAACTGGATCTGTGCAATGCATATCACCTGGTGTGTATCCGCAAGGGTGATGAATGGAAGACAGCTTTTAATACACCACTAGCGCATTTCAAATACCACGTTATGCCTTTTGGCCTTACCAATGCTGTCTTCCAGAGTCTGATCAATGATGTGCCATGCGACATGATTGGTCGTTTCGTTTGTCTTGATGACATCCTTATTTTTTCTCCTTCTGTTACGGTTTACACTCAGCATGTTCGCCTGGTGCTACAAAGGTTGTTAGCCAATCGGTTATTTTTCAAAGCTCAGAAGTGTTTGTTCCACTCTTCATCTGGGCCGTTTTTGGGATTCGTTGGGGAGAAGGGTCAATATTCCTTATTGCTCCATGCCCACCGAGTATGGCGAGACACCAGAGCGGCGCTTAAGCGTACGGCCAGGCGTAAACAAAGGTTGGCAGACCGTCATCGCAAGCCTCCCCCGGACTACAAGGCCGGCCAGGAGGTTTGGTTGTCCACCAAAACCACCGCCGAACCCGCGCGGTGCTTGGCCTGCCGGTATCTGTCAGCTGCTTCGGGAGTCCCGCAAGCCATCCCCTAACCCCCGGTGTCCACCATCGGGTTCAGGGCTTGCCGCCACAACTGGCACAAACCTCCTTGCGGCCGCAAATATGACTGGCTTGCCTCAGCAATGGAGGCATGGAATACGGCCCATTCGGACTCAATATATTGGTCCTCCCTTGAGATGAAGGCGAAGCTCTGCCGGAGATGAGAGTTGAAGACTCGACGAATGAGAGACTCTGCCAGACGTTCCCAGCACACCCTCATACCACGTTTGGGTATACCAGGTCTGTCCAGCTTCCTTCCCCACCATCTACTCAAACTCATCACCAGATGGTGGTCAATTGACAGCTCAGCCCCTCTCTTCACCCGCGTGTTCAGAACATGCGGACGCAGGTCTGATGAAACGACCACAAAGTCGATCATTGACCTGCGACCTAGGGTGTCCAGGTGCCAAGTGCACTTAAGGACATCCATCTTTGGAACACGGTGTTTGTTATGGACAAACTATGATTCGCACAAAAGCCCAGCAACTACACACCACACACGGGTTCAGATCAGATCAGGGAGGCCGTTCCTCCCAACCGCGCCCCTCCAAGTTACACTGTCATTGCCCACATGGGCGTTGGAGTCTCCCAGTAGAACTATGGAGTCACCAGCTGGGGTGCTCTCCAGATCCCCTCTGATAGACTCCAAGAAGGCTGGGTACTCTGAACTGCCGTTCGGCATGTACGCTCAAACCACAGTCGGACCCTTTCCCCAGCCCACAGGCATAAGGAAATAACCCTCTCGTTCACCGGAGATGACTCCAGCACAAAGGCACCAAGCCGGGGGACTATTAAAAAGCCCACACCAGCTCGCCGCGTCTCCCCTGCAGCAACTCCAGAAAAGAACAAGGTCCAGTCCCTCTCAAATAATTTGGTTCCAGAACCCAAACTGTGGGTTGAGGTGAGTCCGACTATATCTAGTCGGAATGTCTCCGCCTCTTCCACAAGCTCAGGCTCCTTCCCCACCAGGGAAGTGACAATTAATGTCACAAGAACCAGATATGGCCGCCAAAGACCAGGTCGCCCTAGCACCCGCCCTAGCACTGCCCAAATCGCATTGCACCGGACCCTAATGCTTGCCCCTGCAGGTGGTGGGTGTGCGGGGGGGAGTTCCCATGTTCCTGATTCGGGCTAGGCCTGGCCAGGCCCCACAGGTGAAGGCCTGGCCACCAGGCCTCGCCTGTGAGCCCCTCCCCCAGGCCTGGCTCCATGGTGAGGCCACGGCGACCCACGTCCGGGTGACGTGCGCTCACTACTCTTGATATTCTTCATTAGGGTCTTCTAAAAAACTCTTAGTCTGGCCCGTCACCTAGAACCTGTTTGCCTTGGGAGACCCTACCAGGGGCATAAGGCCCCCGACAACATAGCTCCGAGGATCACTAGGGCACTCAAACCCCTCCACCACGATAAGGTGGTGATTCGCGGAGGCACTTCGTCCGTTAAATATAAAGAACTTCTTAGCATATGTACAAAATATCAAAGTGTCAAATGTTTGGGCACTCTTGAACTGAATAACGGCATCATGTCACAGCTTACCTGCTCCGCCTTCTGATGAAAAACTGACGACATAGCAAGGATGGTGGAGCGCTCATCTAGAGCGGCGGCAAAGCTCTTCCAGTCCTGGTCCAGCTGACCTGAGATCTGTTTGATCTGTGTGGAGGCATAGTGGCCCGCTTCCGCCAGTCGGGTGGCCACCGACATGATCCTGCTGATGTTGACGTATGCGTTCTGTCGGGAGGCACAAACAGTTTGTTGGTGGAAGATGACAGAGCAAGGGGAGCGGGGCTCGCATGTTGCCTACCATGGAGTTCATGGTGAAATGGTTGTGTTGAGTCTGCAGCTCGGAGGCGTGCTGGTACGCTCTGCCAATCTCTGTGTGGCTCTGCAGGAACAGCTGCTTGTTGTGGTTGATCCAGTCGAACATCTGCACACAAGTGAGCCAAGCTTAGCAATCGTCAGAACTACTAACACAATCTTTACATACAATACATTAATTTATTTCCGGCGACCCCCCAGCTCATATATTATATTATTTATTAATCATTTGGACCTATTTGGCACTGCCTGTTGGACCTCGCTTATAAACACACTATAATGGGACCTTATTTCACTGTTCCAATTAAGGACTCTTCCAAGAGGTCACAAAAGACCCCACAACAACATACAAACAACTGCAGACCTCACTTGCTTCAGTTAAGGTCAGTGTTCAAGTTCAAAACCCTTCAGTGTGTCTGAGCGACAAAAATGAAAAATGGAAGAAACCAACCTTCTCCGCGTCCTGCTCAAAGAGGCGCAACTGGAAGCACTGGTCCAGATTCAGCTTCCTGACGTGCCACATCTGGTGGAGATTTTGCCGGGTGGAGTGGAGCTTGTCCAACAGACTGGCCACCTGAGAACATGCCCGACATAGCTTTTCTCTCCAATATACAGTATTTGATTCTCCGGAGATGTTTATAGCTTCAAAGTTCAGCATTACCTTGGGAACCAGGCTTTGAAAGTCAGCAGAGCCGGAGATGGAGTAACCATCACTGCATCGGATGCACTGCAACAAGCGTTGGCCTTCCCGGTCCAGCTCTTCAACTGGAGCCTTCAGCACCTTTTATCAGGACCGTGATAGATTACATTAGCAGCTAAAACCTGGGAATGGTGACAAAGTGAACATATGGACTAACACATTTCCCCTGTGGATCATTAACGTCCATCTAAGTCTGAGAAAAACCACCAACTATGTGGCAGAAGAATTCAGGTAACCCAAAGAACATCTTAGAGGACAAAGGGCACGCTGTTTTTTTTTTTTTCTTGCGATTGTTCTCACCTTTTTCTTCAGCTCCGTATGTTCTTCTATCAGCCGACGAGATCCTTCAACGTCAGAAGGATAATCTTTCTTGGACAAAAGCTCCTGTCGTGGAAAACAACACGTCTTTACGTGTAAAGTCATCCCTTCATTAAGACATCCGTTCTTTGGTTCATTGCAGCCATTGGCGTAGTCATCCATTCAGTCGTTCATCGAGTCATGCATCCATTAAATCATCCTTCCCTCAGGTCGTGTTAGCATCCAGTACTCATTAATCCTCCCGCTATCCGGCTGTCCTTTATCTATTTATCACATTCATTCATTCATTCACTATCCAAACATTATTTCAACCATTTACCAAATGTATCCAAGCTGGCATTTATGTACTCATTTATCTAGTACTTACATTCACCTTTTCATCCACCTACAACTCCACTCATACATCCATTTAGGCCTCAACCCCATCAGTCCATCCATTTGTCATGCATTCGCCCACCAATATTAATTATTCACGCAACAAGTCATCCCTTCAGCCTTTCATTCATGAATTTATCCATTCACAAATGTGTCTTTCTAGTCAGTGATTTGTACATTCATGTATCCACTACTTGAATCTATTAATCGCTGTGAATTTTTTTAACACAGAAGAAGAGGAAATGTGTATTTTTTTAAGGAATATAAAATATCTGACTCGCCGCCAAATCGCGAGTGCAGCTAGACTGTCATCTGACTGCTGATTGGATGAGCAAGGTAGGCGTAGGTAGGCTAGTGTAGCAGTGTGGCTCACTGAGTGGGAGAGAATAGAAGGTGAAGGAGTTTTGTCTGAAACAGGTTACTGCGCAGTAAAATAAAAAGTCATTAACAGGAGCATAGCAGTATGTATTGTAAGTGCGCTGAAGCTATGTGCTCACAGCCCGTGAGACGCTAATCGCCGAGGTGGTGATTCTAAGAGAGGCTGGTTATGTGCAGCTGCAGTTGACTGACTGTACACTCACAGCTCCAAACAATATGTGATTTCACTTTCATGTCTGCAAATACACCGTGGTAAAATTGGATGTTGGATATTCGGCTCCATAGCTACAGCGGTAGTCCTCCCTCACCATAGCCGGACTGCTGTCTCCTGGTGTGCAGAGCTCGCACGGAAAGTGCTGATCTAAACGCTGGCTGTTTCTCCAGGGACCATCAATAAATAAGTCGTTTTGTGAAAAGAAAAGCAAATACCAGAAAAATCTCCCAACAACATCTGGAAAAGTCTAGTACATTTTTCTCTAGTCATTTGGAGAAAATAAGGTTTGAAAAGTCTCCAAATCGCCAAGTTGGCAACACTGGGTTTTACATGAGCTGAGAAGCCATTCACAGTTAGAGAATACATGAAATAATCCTTCATAAAAATATCAGAGCATATATTCTCCTAATTAAAAAAAAAAAAAGAAATTGTTCAGAAAATAAAATAATGTCTGTCTTTGTAAAGGCAGCTAAAAACAGGATCAATAGAATGGTTATTGATGACGATTCAGTGCAGAAATAAGCGGCATTGATCATACAACACTGACATGCAGATATATGAACTCTGATTGGCTGTTTGATCTTAAAATTGGCCTGTTTTATTTTACACAAATCAGTTCAGTGTTTAACTTAACTCAAGAGTAGGTCTACACGTGTAGCTGCTCTTGTGTTTGTTGAATTTTGTGGTTTTTTACAGGTAACATTAAAAACGATTACAGTTTTTAAGACTTTATACGTTCTGTAATGTTTTGCAGCTCCGGAACATTTTTTTTCTGGAAGAGGAGACAAAATGGCTCTTTTGATGATAAAGTTTGCCGACCCCTGATCTAGTCAATCGTAATTTAATGTAGCCATCAATTCACCAGCTTATCATTGAAGTCATTAATTCATTTATTTATTTAAGCATAAATTGATCTGGCCATCAATTCACCAGCTCATCCATGAAGTAAGTCATTCATTCATCTAGTCAACCCGTCATTGAATGTAGTTATCAATTCCCCAGAAGTCATCCATTCAGTCATCTATGAACTGTCATTTAATGCAGACATAATTTCACCAGTTAATAAAGTCATGCATTCATTCATTCATCTAGTCAACCGTCATTTAATGTAGTCATCAATTCACCAATTCATCTATTAAGTCATTCATTTATTCATCTAGTCAATCGTAATTTGATTTGGCCATCAATTCACCAGCTCATTAATGAAGTAATTCATTCATTCATCTAGTCAACCGTCATTTAATGTAGTTATCAATTCCCCAGAATTTATTCATTCAGTCATCTACAAACTGTCATTTAATGCAGACATCAATTCACCAGTTCATAAAGTCATGCATTCATTCATTCCTTCATCTAGTCAACCGTCATTGAATGTAGGTATCGATTCCCCAGAAGTCATCCGTTCAGTTGTCTACGAACTGTTATTTAATGCAGACATCAATTCACCAGTTCAAAAAGTCATGCATTCATTAATGCAAACATCAATTCACCAGTTCATAAAGTCATGCATCCATTCATTAATTTAGTCAACCGACATTTAATGCAAACATCAATTCACCAGTTCATCCATAAAGTCATTCATTCATTCATCTAGTCAACCGTCATTTTATTTGACCATCAATTCCCCAGAAGTGAATCATTCAATTAATGCAGCCATCAATTCACCAGTTCATCCATGAAGACATTCATTTATTCATCTAGTCAACTGTCTTGAATGTAGTTACCAATTACCCAGAAGTCATCCGTTCAGTTGTCTACAAACTGTTATTTAATGCAGACATCAATTCACCAGTTCATAAAGTCATGCATTTATTCATTCATCTAGTCAACTGTCATTTAATGCAAACATCAATTCACCAGTTCATAAAGTCATGCATTCATTCATTCATCTAGTCAACAGACATTTAATGCGGACATCAATTCACCAGTTCATCCATAATGTCATCCATTCATTCATCTAGTCAACCGTCATAGATGAACCAGTCATTAAAGTAGATGTCAGTCCATCAATTGAGGGATTCACTCATTCATCCACGGTCCCACCTGCAGTTCCTCCAGTCTGGATAGTAGGTTGACAGCGTTGGACATGAACTCCTCCAGGGAGACTCTCAGGTCCATCCACTCCTCGTGGTTGTAGTCCAAGGAGCCTTCAAAGTCGTCCGTCAGCTGGGAGGGGTCCACCAGCTTGGCCAGCCCTTCCACTGACACCATGCTGGTCTGGTGGTGGGAAGCAGGAAAAGGTCAGCAGGAAATACGGTTGGAGAGCGGATGATAGAAGCCCACCCACCTCGAAGGAGAACTTGGCGCTGCCAAAGTTGGTCTTCTGCTTCTGCCAGAAGTTGTCGGGTTTAATGATGAGTGCCACGCAGATATCCACCGGGAAGAATTCCTGAAGGGTCTTCAGGAGGGGCTTGATTAACTCCCACTTGGAGCCCCGCATGTCAATGATGACGGTGAAGCCTCGCTTGCATACGTCCTCACTGCACACAAGACAAGGACCTGGCACTCATTCCAGACCTGTCAGAAAAGGGGTGTTTTTTTGCCATGTTTAGGGCCTGCCAGGAGACCCGATTCAAAAATTGACCTTTCGGAAAAGTGACCCTTTTTGCCATCATTGGGTCCTATCGGGACATACGGTCAATGTATGGTGGTAGGTTTCCCCGAAGTCTTGGACCAGAAAAGTGTAATTTCAACAACTGTTAAAAATGCAACTTTGCCACAAACGGTATTGGAATGGAATAAGGAATTGGAATCAGAACTGATTTTTTCCCGTTCAAACAATGCCTGACCCTAACAATAACATTGTTTATCAGCAATAATTTTCAGTCCATCAATATTTTATATCATATAAGAGTTAAAACAAAAAAAAAGCTTTAAAAAAGCCTCGCCACTGGGGAGTGATTTAACTACCCCAATTACCTCAGCCACGGTGATAGAACTGTCCACGTACGTATCCTCAGACGTTGCTTCCTCTACGGAAGGTATGTCAGTGGGATTGAGAAGGGCTTCAAAGTATTCTTTCCACCGACCAACTATTTCCATAGTCGAGGTCAGCAAGCCCCCGTCCGCACTGTAAACAGTGTGAACTGGGGGCTGCTTCCCCTTTATGTGGTGTCGGACGATTTGCCAGAACCTCTTTGAGGCCGAACGAAAGTTGTGCTCCATAGCCTCACCGAACTCCTCCCGCACCAGAGTTTTTGACTCGACTACCGCCAAAGCTGCGTGCCGCTTGGCCTGCCGGTACTTGTCAGCTGCTTTGGGAGACCCGCAAGCTATCCATGCTTCATAGAACTCCTTCTTCAGCTTTACAGCAGCCCTAACCCCCGGTCTCCACCATCGGATTCGGTGCTTGCCACCACGACTGGCACCGACCACCTTGCGGCCGCAACTACGACTGGCTGTCTCAACAACAGAGGCACGGAATACTGCCCATTCGGATTCAATATCCCGGTCCTCCCTCGAGATGCAGGCGAAGCTCTGCCGGAGATGAGAGTTGAAGACTCGACGAACGGGAGACTCTGCCAGACGTTCCCAGTACACGCTCACTACGCATTTGGGTCTACCAGGTCTGCCGGCACCTTTCCCCATCATCCAATCCAACTCATCACTCATCAGGTGGTGGACAGCTCAGCCCCTCTCTTCACCCGCATGGCCAGAACATGCGGACGCAGGTCTGATGATACGACAACAAAGTCGATCATAGACCTGCGACCTAGGGTGTCCTGGTGCCAAGTGCACTTATGGACATCCTTATGTTCAAACATGGTGTTTGTTATAGACAAACTGTGATTCGCACAGAAGTCCAGCAACAACACACCACACAGGTTCAGGTCAGGGAGGTCGTTCCTCCCAACCACGCGCCTCCAAGTCACACTGTCATTGCCCACATGGGTGTTGAAGTCTCCCAGTAAAACTATGGAGTCACCAGCTGAGGTGCTCTCCAGAACCCCTCTGATAGACTACAAGAAGGCTGGGTACTTTGAACTGCCGTTCGGCGCATACGCACATTTGGTTCCAGAGCCCAAACTGTGGGTTGAGGTGAGTCCGACTATATCTAGTTGGAATGTCTCCGCCTCTTCCATCAGCTTGGGCTCTTTTCCCACCAGAGAAGTGACATTCCATGTCCCAAGAACCAGATTTGGCCGTTGAAGACCAGGTCGCCCGGACACCCGTCCTCGACCACTGCCCAAATCACAATGCACCCTTGTGCTTGCCCCTGTAGGTGGTGGGTCTGCGGGGGGGAGTTCCCGTGTGGCTTCTTCCCCCCACAGGTGCAGGCCTGGCTCCATGGTGAGGCCCCGGTATACCACGTCCGGGCGAGGTGCAGTCACTCCTCTTGTTTTTCTTCATTCGGGTCTTCTGAATCACTTTTAGTCTGGCTCCGTCACCTAGAACCTGTTTGCCTTGGGAGACCTTACCAGGGGCATAAAGCCCCCCGACAACATAGCTCCTAGGATCACTCGGGGACTCAAACCCCTCCACCACCATAAGGTGGTGATTCACGGAGGGGCAGCGGCATTGTCTCTAAACCAAACAACATCGCTGGTCTCACCACAGTTTTGTACACCTTTCCTTTCATTTTTGCTGAAACTCTTCTATCACACCTGACACTTTTCTCCACCCATTCCAGCTTCTTCACCTCTTTTCCCCACTCTCCATTGCACTGGACTGTTGACCCTAAGTACTTCAAATTGCTTGAATTTGCTTTTAAAAATGGAACAATGTGCAAGATAATTACAAACAATGAATAACATACTCATGTCAGGGACGCCTAAGCTCCCGTTAAGTGGAGATATTTCACAAGAATTGAGAACGAGTACCCTCCTGTCTGCTGAGCTTCCCACGGCTCTCTTTGCCTAGTGTTGGGGCTAAGTTACTAAAAAGCCTGGGAGTGCTGCAGTCTGTGGGAGTCTGCAGTGAACACTCGAGCGCTTTCATGCTGATACAAATACAAATCTGCTGCTTTGATTCGGCTGGGATGAATGCGGACGGGCACGGGGCTTCATCCTCTTTCCAGTTGGCGCCACCCGCCCAAGCTTGTTGCGGCGCTGCAAGCATCAGATGGGATAAAAGCGAGTACCTGGGAACAGTAGATAGGTACGTGACCAGCCTCCTCAAATCCTCCTGCTTTATTCGGTCGTGGTTGCTTCTTGCGGGGAACGTCAGAATGGGACCGCCTCGTTTGTCCCGCCCACCTGTGCATAAAGTACACATATCCAGCATAAACATTTTGGTTTGGTTTGGACGAACGGCATTTTCGTAGGCCTTTGTCTCTAAAATGCATTTTTGTTCATATGTTTGGGCCACCCTCGACCACTGCCCAAATCGCATTGCACCCGACCCTTTTGCTTTCCCCGGCAGGTGGTAGGTCTGCGGGGGGGAGTTCCCATGTGGCTTCGTTGGGGTAGGCCCGGCCAGGCCCCACGGGTGAAGGCCTGGCCACCAGGCGCTCGCCCCTACCCCAGGCCCCTCCCCCAGGCCTTTATGCCCCTACCAAGTACTGAAGCACATATATGTTATATATATATGTATACCGACTTTCAAGCCAAATTCTTCTTGTGTTCCTTCATTGCAGTCATTAGTGAAAAGATTACTGCAAATAAGCTCCTCCTTCTCTGCACTTGCTTTGGCAATTTCTGCCTTAAAGCTTTCCCTGCTGGAAAAGAAAACAAACTTACAGCATGACTGGGACACTGTTAACATCCAGCAGCAACACAGCATTCTGGCATGACACCTATTTTGATGAAAACTACATTGGACCAAGTCCACCATACCATCTGAAGCGTTTGATTAAGCAGGGCTTAAAAGACACTAAAAACACACTAAAACACTAAAAGCAACGTGTTTTATTTCAAAATATTGATTTTTTTTTAGTTTGTGATTTCCTGCAACACTCACCCGACACAAAAGCAACTTTCTCCTTCAAGACTGGGAGAACATCAGACGCCTTGATGCCTTCAGTCCTCGGGCAGCCTGCATCAAGACAAAACAAAGGAGAAAGGACAGAGAAAACAAGACAGTCAGAGAGTTTTGAGATTTTACAATTAATCCAATTATCAGATCAACATTCCTGGAAGAAAAAAACACGGAGCTGCATGCTGACCAAAGCTCTTTATAAAAATGTGGTACATTTTTTTGAACATTCTCCCCGTGCTTCTTCTTTTCTTTCAAGCTACATTTTTGTGTTTCATTCAACTTCAACGCCACTGGTTGTGGTATCTAATCCGATATAATCCCGGCCGTTCTTTCCGTGCACTCTCGCATCTACAAACGGGAAGACCAAGATCACGTCCTGCCGTGCCGGAGATGAATGTTTGGAAATCCCTGCGTGGATTAAAGAGATGGAGTTCTTGCCACAGATTTTGCACGTGTTGAGCTGCAGCCCACAAAAATGTCATCTCAGCCACTTTGTGCAGCGCTAATGTGGCCCAGACACAGCCCGTCAGAAACATCATCAGCACGGGAAAGTACTTGAAAACTGATGGAGTGTATGCCTCAGGCCACCCTCATAGAGCCTGTTTCTGATTGTTTGGTCTGAAACATTCAGACCAATGGCCTGCTGGAGGTCATTTTGTAAGGTTCTGGCAGTTCTCATCCTGTTCCTCCTTGCACAAAGGAGCAGATACTGATCCTGCTGAGGGTTAAGGACCTTCTATGGCCCTGTCCAGCTCTCCTGGAGTAACTACCTGTCTCCTGGAATCTCCTCCATGCTCCTCAGACTGTGCTGGGAGACACAGCAAACCTTCTTGCAACGGTACTTATTGATGTGCCATCCTGGAGGAGTTGGACTACTTGTGAAACCTCTGTAGTGTCCAGCTAGCACACCATGCTATCAACAGAAATGTTGATCCAAGCCAAATGAAAAACTACAGCAGTAGAAAGTCAGTCAGTAAATAAATCAGCCAAAAGAGATGATGAATTAGTGGCCTCCACCTGGAAAAGCATTTTTGTTTTGGGGTCTGTCTCATTGTTGCCCCTCTAATGCACCTGTTGTTGATTTCATTAACAACAAAGCAGCTGAAACTGATTAACAACCCCCTCTGCTACTTAACTGACCACATCAATATCCCAGAAGTTGGACTAATAGCTTACTATACTCTGATTAAAAAGTGTTCTTATTTTGTTGACCAGTGTAGTAGGCTTTACTTAACCACAAAACAGCATGATTAATGTGTATATTTTGGAGAGAAAAAACATTTGAAGTGGCAGAAATCGAACCACAAATTGGAGACGGATGACTGTACATGAAATTAGTGACACCCCCTGTGGAGTGGGCTCCCTTGGGTCCGTAGCTACAAAGATGGTCATCATGTCTGAATTGACAGTCACATGGGAAGAGGGATTGGAGGCTGCCGGGATCTTCACACGGCACTTCCTGAGAACTTTGGGGACCCAATGAAAAAAGGCCCTAAAAGACCTCGCAGAAGAAGCAGAACAAGAGAGCTTTTTGGCTTTTTGACGTCTCTGCCGCCGCTCAACCACCTGGAGATTAAAGGAGTGAAACATCTGGGAAGCGTCATGACCAGCCAGGCAAAGCCAACCACAGATGCATCACGTGTGGTCCTACCTGCGCTCAAGAGTTACGCCAACACATACACGCGTGTCATGTGACAAACCCCCAAAGTGTATAGCAAAAACTTTTTTTAATGATAAAGTACTTTTACATTAAACCAAACACTGTTTATGTTTCTGGGAAGTGGAGGAAGGAGAAGTGAGAAGTGCCTTGGCAGCCAACATCAACAACAAGCTCCAATTTGTGCATGTGTGTGTGTGTTGGTGGCTCATCTATCATAGTCAGGAGGAAATATTTTGCCATTTGAACACACACACATACAGGAAAGTCTCAGACCTGTCTCTCTCTCACACACACACACACACACACACACGCGCACAAACACACATGTTTGTCTAGCTCCAATCACTGGCAAAGCCTTGACACAGCCCTACTATGTGGCTGTAAGCAACTGTCACGATCCGGGTGTTGTGCCGTGACAGTTCAGGTTTTAAGTGGGGTTTCCTTTGTTGTGGTGTGTTCCTGTTTCGTTGCTAGTGTTCCTTTGATTAGACACACCTGTTCCTCATTTGGTTTTGAGCTATTTAAGTTCAGGTGTGTGCACCTTTAGTTTGTCGGGTCATTGTAATTTTGTCATCTTGCCATACTGTCATCTTGTTGCCCCTACTGTGAGTACTGCCTTTTTGCCTTTTTGCCAGATTGTCATTGGATGTCGTGTGTGCTTCGCTTTCCCGTGTTCCTGTTTTTGTTCCTGCCTGGCAGCTTTATTATTAAAGACTCTTTTCCCACACTTACCTGCCTGACGTCCTGCTCGCTCCCTCCCCGGGGTTCTCGCTATGCCGCGCCGAGCTAGCCGAGCCTCAGTGAACCGTAACAGCAACCCGACTTTTTTGACCTCCAAAAAATGTCAATGGCTGCATGTTAAGTATTGTCGGTGTGAAAGTCGCATTTCTTATAGTAATGCTGGCTAAGCAGTTACAACACTGGTCCTGCTTTTTATGCACTCCAAATTGTTATTAAAACATAAACTTGTTATTAGCCTTGCAACACAACACAAACAACTGTAACACAAATCGCAAACGTCACATGAGGGCAGTGGCTGCTGTTGTGGAAACTGTATTTTTAATCTTTTATCACCTTCTCACAGTTATAAAAGATGCATAATCCCTCGTTTATTGCCAGTATTCCTACAAGTAGGATTCTAGTTTATAAATGGCATATTTTGGTAGTCAGACACACTCGCACACAGGAGCTGCTGTCAGCCACAAATCATCCCAGTCACTCTTACTCTGCACACTGCTAACACTCAGGTAAGCACAATCACCTCCAGATCGCAATTTGCAATCTGTAGCTTGTACAAAAAAAGTGAACCAAACACCATGTGCACCATATGGGCATGGAGATAAATATCTAGACGCAAGAACCATGCCAAAATAAAACCATCCATATATCACCACTGCAAGGCATGCTGGGTAGCTTGCGGTACTCTTTGTCCCAACATTTTGTCTTTTTTGTTGTATTTTTGCTTGATTGCAAAATATGCTGAATTCGTCAGAGTAGTAACCAAGGAGGAACATTGACATACCAGTGAAATCCAATGTTTTATTGTTCATAGTAGTTGTTGCCGGACTACCCAGCTTGCCTTGTGGGCATTTGATTTGGAAGTAACCGTAGTAGTAGTAGTAGTAGTAGTTCGATTACGTGATGTGTTAGCTTGCTGTGGATGTCTTGTTTTTGTTGTTCTGTTTGATGACCACCTACATATAGACTGCCCCCCGCCAAATTTTTTAACCCCATGTGGCCCAAGAGTCAAAAGGTTTGCCCACCCATGATCTAACCCTATACTCCATTATTTTATCTCAACCCAATCGTTGTGCTTCTCTGTTTTTCTTCACGTGTGAAGTGTCACGATATGACAGTTGGTAATAAATTCAGTTGAATGAATATCATCAAATTAGTTTTAGATTGGGGGTGAGCCAATTAAAAGACAGCCCTGTACTTGACCATGCAAGCGTTACCAAAGAGCATTTTACATTAAGCGGTGAAGTAAACTAAAATACACACTTCCTGCTGGTTCTCCCTCTGGAAAACCTACAAAAACCCCATCACTGACTTCATGACAGACCGGAGGCAGCGCGTGCGTCTTGGGAAGAATGTCTCGGACACTCAGACTATCAGCACAGGGTCCCTACAAGGCGGTGCACTTTCCCCCCTGCTCTTCCCCCTGTACACCAACTGCTGAACCTCCAGCCACGACTCGGTGAAACTGATTAAGTTTGCGGATGACACCACCCTCATCGAGCTCATCTCGGACGGTGATGAGTCTGCTTACAGGAAGGAGGTGTCCTGGTGCAGCTGCAACAACCTGGAGCTCAATGCTCAGAAGACAGTGGAGATGATCGTGGACTTCAGGAAAGTCACAGCCCGCTCCCCCCCTTCACCCTGACAGACTCCCCCATCACAGATAATGTACTTCCTGAGGCAGCTGAGGAAAGCCAAGCTGCATTGAGTCCATCCTCAGTTCCTCCATCACAGTGTGGTTCGCTGGGGCCACTGCCAGGGACAAACACAGACTGCAGCGCATCGTGCGCTCCGCTGAGAAAGTGATCGGCTGCAGCCTTCCATCTCTCCAGGACCTGTACGTCTCCAGAACTATGGGGCGAGGAGGCCGGATACTTGCTGGCTCTTCCCACCCTGCACATGGACTATTTAAGCCACTCCCCTAAGGCAGAAGGTTACGGTCCATTCGGACCAGATCCTCTCACCACAAGAACAGGTTCTTTCCTGCTGCTGTTGGACTCATGAACACTTTATAACATTTGCACTATGCTCACTTTATAACCAGTATTTTTGGCACCTTATAATACCTGCACTAAAAACACCCTCATGCCTTTACTTATCAGTGATTTCAACTTTTTACTCAGGGTTCTATGTTTAGTTAGTGTTAGTTAGTTCTATGTTTATTTAATGCTCTATGTTTATTTAGGATTCTACATCGTACTGAGTCGCCAAAGAAAGTTCCTAGTTCGTGAATTGTTCACTTACAATGGCAATTAAGGTTTTACTGAATCGGATTATAAAAAAACCCAACACCAACATGTCGATTTCATGTCGGTGCTGGCGTTTTATCACAGTCTATTCCTTGCGATGCAACCTGCTAAGTCTTTATCGTAAAGTTTTACTGTTTTCGTTCTCTTTTTTTGTATCTCCTACGCGCAATGTGTTTTCTCCATCCGTGCAGTAGCCATGCAGGCGTGATTGCAGCAACATATGGATGCTGAACTCCACAGCTTGTGGCCAATGAAGTGAATCCACGCCGGCTATGGACAGCAGCAACAGCCTGCATGTTGGGACACCTTTTTTTTGAAGGTGGACGCACACAAAGGGATGCATCATGTACAGCAGTGGTTCCCATGGCAGGCCGCAACCACACTACAAGTTGGCCATTGCTCATGATCACATTATAAGGGGACTGTCTGTGAAAGTAGCCTGTATTTCCATCTCTGTGCAGTAGATGGCGTCATCATTCTGCTTCTTGCCTCATACACAACTAAGGACGGATCAGTTAAGACATAAGACACTAAGCCACTTTTGTTCCTAAATATATTGTATATATGCAGTATATACATCTATAAGGGTCCCCCAAAAGTAGGGTTACAATTAATACTTAGACATTTTACATTTATTAGACATTTCTTTACATTTATTTCCGCACTTGGGAGATTAAATATTCAATTTAAAATGTGTAATATTTCAATATAATGTATATAAATAATTAATAATTAAAACTGAAAAATTTGCAAAATTTTTTGTTTTGAATTTTGGAGCTCTTTTCAATGAGCGGCCAATGCCCAGTTTTGGGCAAACTAGTCGCACATCAAATTGCACTCTTCGCCATTTTGATCATAACCAGCAACCTTTTCTGGTCTTCTGGCAAGCTCTTTAAGTCGAGCGTTATTAGAGTCAAGCATGGTGGTGGTGGCACGCGCGAGTGCTGCTGGTACTTTGAGGCTCTTTTGCACAGCTTTTACGGCTTGGCTTATTGGCCAATTAGTTGAAAAGGGTGTGTTAAAAAAAATAGCAGTGTGGCATTCAATCAGTGATCAATTTAGTGAAAAAACAGGAGTAAATCAGGTGACCCCTATTTAAGCGGACCCCTTTCCCGCAGATGAACTGGCACTGAGATTAACTCATTGCTTTTAAATCATTTGCATCCAGTGAAGAGTTGCAGTCGGGAAAGGCACTCTGGGCTAGACATCTGCAAACTGCCATGCACGCTGTATGATCTCTGACCTCTTTTGCAAAAGAAATATACTGTGCAAACTCCCTGGCATTCTCTTTTCTTGAGAGTCATATTTTTTCCACAACAACCCCAAACACACGAATAAACCAGCAACTTTTTATGTTGTTATGTTATGGAGTGGTCAGTCCAATCCCCAGACCTTAATCCAATGGAGAACTTGTGGGGTGACATCAAAAATGCTGATGATTTGAAATGTTCATGAATTGTGGAATGTTGTTAAAGAATGTTAGAGCTGAAAGGTGCCACAAGTTGGTTGAGTCCATGGCACACAGATGTGAAGCATTTTTATCATTTATAGTTGATGGTGCCGGTCATGACCAACTAGTTTTCCGAAAATGACGCCATTGGATTATGATCACTCAGGTAAACAGAGGGGGAAACAGAGGATGTTTATTACAGCCAAGATTTAAAGATGAAATAGAGAACGTGCAGGACATAGATTTACGCCTTAAGATGGAGATGGAGATTGGTCGCATTCAGAACAGATTTGTTAACTTCAAATGACTCTGGAGTTGCTTATCCTTCAATAATTCTTTTTAAATCGGCTTCTTAATGAGTGCAAAGAGTCACCATTATAGCCACCACCCATAGTAAACATACATATGGTAGTGTAAAGATGTTTATATAACATGTATAATGCTTTACTGCCTTATAGCTAGCATGGAATACTTTTTCGAAGACATTATGTAAACAAGACATGACTTAGTCAGTTCTGTGGCAACTTTGACGCAGTTCTTCTTATCTTGTTGTTTTCCTCCAAACCAGCAGAATAATATACTCTCAGTAACAAACTAGACCATTGCTACACTGTTATAAAGGATGCAGATCGCTCTGTCCCCCGGGCAGCCTTGGGACACTCCGACCACTGTCTTATTCACCTCATTCCTACCTATAGGCAAAAACTGAAGACAGCCAAGCCTGTAGTGAAGACTGTGAAGAAGTGGACATTGGACTCCAAGCAAGAATTGCAGGCTTGTTTTGACTGCAAGAACTGGAGTGTCTTTGAGGCCGCATTCACCAACCTTAATGAACTCACTGACACTGTAACAGCTTACATTAGATTCTCTGAGGACATGTGTGTACAGACAAAAACATTCCGGACATACAACAACAACATACAATGGTTCACAGCGGAACTCAGGCAACTTCAATCGGCCAAGGAGGACGCTTACAGGAGGGGACACCGCACCCTGTATAGGCAAGCCAAGACACCTTAAAAAAGGAATCAGAGTTGCAAAGAGGAATTACTCTGAGAAATTTAAAAAGGCATTCTCAGAGAATGACTCAGCAGCTGTGTGGAATGGCTTGAAGACCATCAACAATTACAGAAAGGAATTCCCCCACCTGACGAAGAACAAAAGGCTAGACGATGACCTGAATGAGTACTACTGCATGTTTTTACACCCATTCCCCACCCCGTTCACAGCTCCAACCCCCAACAACACTATCCAGCTTCTACCTACACCTCCAACATCCCGCTGTGACACCCAGCCTGCGCTAAAGATCCAAGAAAGGGATGCATCACAGGCCCACTGGTGGATCCCCTGCAGTTTGCCTACCGCCCAAACAGGTGTGTTGAAGATGCGGTGAACATGGGGCTACACTACATCCTAAAGCACCTTGACTCTGCAGGGACTTATGCCAGGATCCTGTTCATGGACTTCAGTTCCGCCTTTAACACCACAGTCCCGGACATCCTCTTTCAAAAGCTCACCCAATTCAATGTGTCTCCCTTCATCTGTAAGTGGATCAACAGCTTCCTGACTGACAGGAAGCAGCAGCTTTGGTGCCCCCCAGGGGTGTGTCCTGTCCCTTCTGCTTTTCTCCCTCTACACAAATGACTGCAATTCAGGCGACCCAGCTATGAAACTGCTGAAATTTGCAGATGACACCACTGTCATTGGCCTCATCAGTGACAGTGATGAAACTGCTTATAGAAGCGAGGTGGATCAGCTGGTATCCGTGTGCGGTCACAATAACCTGGAAGTAAACCCGTTTAAACTGTGGACTTCAGATAGCTCTAACCTCAGTAATTATGAAGGTACAAAAAAGAATCTTGCTACATCCATTCCATTCCATTTCCTTCGCTTATCCGGGTCCGGGTCATGGGGGTAGCAGTTTCAGTAGGGAATTCCAGGCTTCCCGGTCTCCAGTGACCTCTTCCAGCTCCACCGGGAGGACACTAAGGCCTTCCCAGGCCAGCTCCTCACCCTTTTTCTTAGGGTGAGTCCAGTCACCCTCATGTATTGCTAATTTGTTATTGGCTTTCAACAAATGGAACATTCATTTATTCATCCATTTTCTATGCCGCTTATCCTCATTCAGGTCGCGGATATGCTAGAGCCTATCCCAGCTGGCTGTGGGCGAGAGGCGGGGTACACCCTGGACTGGTTGCCAGCCAATCGCAGGGCAGACAGACAAACATTCACACTCACATTCATACCTATGGACAATTTAGAGTGGCCAATGAAGCTAACATGCATGTTTTTTTTTGGAATGCGGGAGAAAACCGGAGTACCCAGGGAAAATCCCCGCATGCACGGGGAGAACATGCAAACTCCACACAGAGATGCCCAATGGAGATTCGAACCCTGAACCTCCTGACTGTGAGGCCAACGTGCTACCCACTCTGTGCCAAATGGAACATATGTTTTTAATAATGAACCATTTTCTTTGAGAGTTGAATAATGTATCACTCTGTCTAAACAATATACAAACAATATATAACATATTTAAGCAAAGTTGAAGAATCACGTCAACGACTCTTTTTTAATCCATTGCAATGTATGTGTGTGTCAGGTCACGCGTCTCACGACATGCAGCTCGGCGACAGCTGCCCCGACAGCCAGCTCCTGTCGCCGTGGCAACAGGAGCTGGCCTCTTGTATGTCAGCATGCAAGAACGTAAATGTTTGTCGCTCTCGTGTCCTCTTAGCAATGACACTGATAATAAAAGCGTACCGTTCCACCACAACGGCAACCATTAGTGGAGGAGACGGCAGACACGTGCAGCATGTGGCGATGCAGCTGGTTCTCAACCCCCATGGGTTGGGTGTGATCCGGGAGCTCAGACTGCAAACAAATGTGGCAAGGAGCAGCTGTAATTATTCATAACCATGCTATTTTTGATCTGACATCGTTAGGCAATATTGACACACTAAAAAAACCCTATAAAAATCAGTTTCCGGGTCAAACCATGGCATGCATTGTTAAACTTTTACTAAAGGACCTTTCTTATACACTTTTGAATATAACCATGTCAGATGATTAGTCCTACACTAAAACTATTTTGCACGTCCATAATTTTTTAATTGTATCCCCTATTTGATGTATTTTTATTGGATTAGGGTGCTGATGCTGTGCAATAAAAAAGGAAATCCAGTCATACTTTGATTACATTATTTGTAATGCTTTGAGGAGTTATTTTCATAACCACCATGTTTGGTTTAGAGACAGTGCCGCTGAGGAAAAGACAGGAGGCAGAGCTGCAGGTAGCAGAGATGAAGATGCTGAGGTTCTCTTTGGGTGTGACCAGGATGGACAGGATCAGGAATGAGCACATCAGAGGGACAGCCCATGTTAGAGGTTTTGGAGATAAAGTCAGACAGGCCAGACTGAGATGGTTGGGACATGTCCAGAGGAGAAATGGGGAATATATTGGTAGAAGGATGCTGAGTTTTGAATTGCCAGGCTGGAGGCCTAGAGGAAGAGCAAAGAGAAGATTTATGCATGTAGTGAAAGAGGACATGAAGGTAGTTGGCGAAAGAGAGGACAGTGTTTGATGGAGGCAACTGATTCACTGTGGCGACCACTGAAGGGATAAGATGAAAGGAAAAGAAGAAGATATTGCACCATTATTAAAAAAGGATCCCTCCCCATACAGATTAGCAAGACTATGAAAAAATCGGATCTGACCGAAAGTCAAAAATTGTGAATCGGGAAACCCCTAGCATTTACATTGTAGATTGTCACTGAAGGCATCAACACTATGAATGATGTGAATGAACAAAAAAGTGTGCAATAACTCTTCTATGTTTTTCTTTTTTGATAGCGTTGCAAAGCCTCAGTGTGTGTTGTGTAGAAGTCAGGTGGCAATGCAGCCGGCAGCCCTATTGGACAACTGTTTATATTCATATTATCGCAAGAACCAATCAGCTAAGTCAAGAGAAACCAATAGCCATCATTACGTTGAGAAATCTCAAAATCAAATTACTTTCACAACTGTCCCCAAATGAATGAGAAGGTACTTTGTAAAGTATAATAATTATTGTAATAATAGTAATAATAATAATAATAACACAAGCTTCTGTTGTAATCATAACCCCTCAGCAAACTAAAACTCGAATCTGAACCTCTAAAGTCACAACAAAGGAACATTTTCATAGCAACACACATCCTATACATATCTTACATGTCTTACATATCATATTTTGTCTTATTATGTCAACCATATTGGCTAATAGGATTGTAAAGCTGACTATGCGGGTGTTATTTTATGTCTAGAGGGTGCTACAGTGTTACAAAGAGTATTTAGAAGGTCATGGTTGGTATTTAAAGGTTACCAATTTGGGAAATAGGGCCGCACGGTGGCTGAGTGGTTAGCACATTGGCCACACAGTCAAGAGATATGGAAGACCTGGGTTCAAATCTCCGTTGGGCATCTCTGTGTGGAGTTTGCATGTTCTCCCCGTGCGTGTGTGGGTTTTCTCCGGGTACTCCGGTTTCCTCCCACATTCCAAAAACATGCATGTTAGGTTAATTGGTGACTCTAAATTGTCCATCGGTATGAATGTGAGTGTGAATGGTTGTTTGTCTGTATGTGCCCTGCGATTGACTGGCGACCAGTCCAGGGTGTACCCCGCCTCTCGCCCAAAGCCAGCTGGGATAGGCTCCAGCATACCCGTGACCCTAATGAGGATAAGCGGTACAGAAAATTAATGAATGAATGAATGAATTTGGGAAATATGCCATTCATAAAGTAATCCCACTTTGTGGAAACTCACTCATCACAGTCAAGTCTAGGACCAATTAACAGTGACAAATCAGGGATTATCGCATTTTTATATACAACACGTTCAATACCAAAAACATATGTTTTTAAAACCTGTTTTTTTCAAAGCACTCAGTACTTCCCAGTCCAATAACACTTCCTGGGTTCTTATTCTACACACTACACACTACCCACGCTTGCTCCACCAAGCATGCTGAACACCACTGCCCTCTGCAGCCCACACACTAAACAGCAACCTAGAACAACACAATATTACCCGTCTCTGCAGTATTTAATGTTTTACTGGATGGACTTCTATTTTCATTAGGGACTCACAAAGGTTTGTTACAAAAGCCAAACAATATTGTCGCTCATACTGTGTAATAAAAAACGTACATGTACCAATGCTTTCGTTGGATTATTTTAATGCTTTGAAAAGCTATATAATAACCATATTAAATTTCACAAATTCATATCTGTAACAAAACTTTATTTATTATTATTATTATTTTTAAAAGGATTGTACCGGATCAGATGCCAAAAGACGTGGATCAGGACATCCCTAATTTTTATGCTTAAAAATGCTTAATTTAGGTGAAAAATGTGTCACGTGTGGTATAATATTGCATAGTTTGAACTAGTAATTGGCCACAACATTGAACACAATATATATGAATTCATATGTTTTTGAAAAAACAAGATATGGCAAAATTTGGGTCCGATTTTCCCTGCTGAACAAAACCACATCCATCACTCGTCTATATAACACAACCCCCACACACACAAAGACAAAGAGTGCTTGTACACTTAAGTGCATCACAAACACATCACCGCTGTATATCTATGTATACATCGGTACATCTACAAATCTATGCATCATCCAGTTGTTTTCATGGCAAAGAAGACAACAATTTCTCCCTTACTTCTTTAAAAGCATAAACAACACAAACCTCACAGGGCATGATAAACCAAAAAATAACGTGTGTGTGTGTGTGTGTGCTTGTCTCTCCTCTCTGATCCATTGTGGGTGTTTGAGTCGTGATCGGGCCAACCAATCACATCAAAGCTTTCATGGTTAAGAGGAAGCGATGGGTGTGGCGTGAGGGGTGCAGGGTGAAGTCATTCGTGTGACGCTTCTCCAAACACCCACTGAGTACCATCTGGACACTGCTGACTCAGCAAAGAAAACCCCAAAACACACACTATATGTAACTTAGCACCACCACGCTGATCACCCATCCATTTTCTTATCCTGATTAGGGTAACAGGGTATGCTGGGGTATCCCAGCTGACATCAGGCGAGAGGCGTGGTACACCCTGGACTGGTCGCCAGCCAATCGCAGGGCAGACAAACAACCATTCAATTATTAAAATATCACTAAAGAACAAGAAATGCCAAGTGGATGTATAAGCATGTCAAATGATTAGTCCTACCCTAAAAGTAATGGCGGCTGAATAATTCCACAACAGGAAGGCCAAAGCTCAAGCCTATTTTTTTCCAAAGCACTCAGTTCTTCACAGTCCAACACTTCCTAGTTTTCTTATTCTATGCACTTACACTCCAACCAGCATGCTGAACACCACTGCCCTCTGCAGCCCACAACTAATCAGCAGCCTGGATCAACACAGTATTATCGTCTTAGCAGTATTTTTGGACTTTTTTGTGTGTGTCTTGTCCAGCATCATAACAGCTGAATGGGAGTCAAGCTGCCTTTAATTGCTGAGCAAAAAAAAAAAAAAAGAGATTGGTCCAATTGATTTTTCAAGAGCTAGACATTGTCTCAGAAGAGATATGATCTAATAAAAGGTTCCTAAATTGGTTCATACTTAGATTGGCTTTTGTTTTCCAATTCATGAGAATAGTTTTCTTTGCGATGCATAACGCAGTAAGGACCATACGTGAGGTGTTATTGTCGATATTGATGCCACCCAAATGGCCAAGTAAACACAATGTGGGGTGTGCTGGAATATTACATCTGGACCAAGTGGACAGCTCCTCACATACCTGAAGCCAAAACCTTTGGACAGGAGCACAATACCAAACAGCATGTATTTAGTTATCAACAGAGTTATTTGTGCACTGTGAGCAAATATTTGACTTTGTGAGAGCCATCTTGAACATCCTTTGTCCTGTATATTGAGTCCTATGAAGAATTTTGAACTGAATTAGCTGTATATTTAAGTTTTTCATCATTTTAAATGTATTTGAGCATATTTGTATCCATGTGTTTTGATCCATATTACTGAGTAGGTCTGTTTCCCAAGGAATTAAGTAATATGGCCTTGGATGTACACAATATTTCACGACTCTGCTTCATCCACATTGCTTCCACTGTACACACTCTTCCAGTTTTGTTCATCTAAATCTTTTTTGAAAGCATTGATGCTGTCCTCTGTGTGTAGTCTTTTGCAGCTTCTTTTGTCCCCCATCTTTCGTTTTTTGTAGTTTTTGTTCGTTATCAAAGTAATTAATGAAGATGTTATCTATTAACGTGGCACTGTGCTCTGTTATTCTGCTTGGTCTTGTGATTTATGGGTATAAACTCAGGATGTACATTGTATAAATAAAGTAATCTATTCTACTTTGCTTGTTTGGATTCAGAAGATCAATGTTGAAGTCTCCACAAACAAAGATGATTTTTTTGGTTGATGTTTGAAAAGGTTGCCTTGATTCAGTCCTCAAATATTTCCATGCTTGACTTAGATGTTGTATACAGACAGCTTTTTAGAATGTTTTTGCCTTTTTCTAAACAGATTTCAATTGTTATGCATTCTAAAATGTTGTCAACAGCAAATGACATGCTCTTTACCATTTTGTGCTTGAGATGTTTGTCCACGTACACAGCCACTCCTCCTCCACTTTTGTTGTTTCTGTTGATGCGGTTCATTTCATAACCTTCCAGTTCAAGGTCCATATCCTTGTCAAGAATTTATCCAGGTTTCTGAGATTGCAATTACTTTGAAGGGCTCTTTGAATTGATCCAAGTATTGCCTGATGTTGTTATGATTTGCATATATGCTTCAGATGTTTATGTGGATAATAATTTATTACCTGTGTTTAGATTATTGATGTATTCTTCCTCCGTGTGGTAGTGGCAGTCATTTTTGATGTCAAAAAATAGTTTGTGTCCGGGTCTATGTCTTTTCCCAGATCCAGATGTTTGTGGTCTGTGAGACTAAAGGTGTCCAGTTGAAGATCTTCTTGTCCAGCGAGCTGTAGTGTTGTGTTATGAGTGTCTTTAGTTGTGTTTTGAGGTGTTCCTAGTTCAAGTGCATCTGGTTGATCAGTTCATTGTGTCTTGCGTATGGCATTTCCAAATAATTTTGAATCTAATACTTTCCTCTGTGTTGGTCTAGTTCCTGAGTCGATTTCCTTTTCCATGTTGTTGTTTTTATGTGGTCTTTAGTATTTTTCCAAGTCCTTTAAATCTTTGACTGCAAAGACTCTCGCTTCTGGTCCTCCATTTAACTTAATGAAAATTTTGCAGTTGGCGCTCCAAGTGTCTTGGATCTTTCCCTGCTTCCTCAGGTCACGTGCTTTCCTGGCAATTCCAGCGTTGCGTTTTGTCAGATGCTCATTCATGTAGACATTTGTTACTTTCAGCTTCCTTCCCTGCTTCAGCAGTGCGACTTTGAGTTTCCTGTTAGTGAATTTAACGATGATGACGGGAGCGGTGCTGTTCCTGCCATCGAGTGGTATGCAGGTGTCGATGGTGTCGATGTCTACTTCCTCTTCCTTTGAATGTAGAAAATTAACAACTTGTTGCTCATCGGAAGCGACGTCTTCTTCGTCTAATTCCTCTTTATTCCCAACTGCTCTGGCATATGACCTGGGTTTGATCCTGAGCCCCGTCACGATCACATCGTTCATTCGGTTATTCTGATCCGTGTCATCAATTGTGGTCTGCAGTTGCCCGATAAGTTTGTGTTTTTCTTCCATGTTTTCTTGGACTTCTTGGAGGGCTGTAGCTAAGGCAGCATTAATATCTTGTAATGCCTTGTTCTCTGTTCTCAGATGTTTTACGTCCTCTCTCAGGAGTTGAATCTCCTTTTTTATGATATCAGTTAATTTGTCCATTTGTCCTCTCGTTTCTTCTCAGATTTCCTTTTGCAATGCCTTCAGAATCTCAGTCTTACCTTCAGATTGTTCTTTCCGCATTGCTTCCAGAATGTCCACCATTATCTTTGCGGTTTCCTGGAGTTTATTTCCTACTTGATCTTCCAGTTCCCCAGATTTCTTTGGTATTCGTTCCATTAGTATATTCGCATGCGTGGTTAGCTAGTTCCTGTGGCCGTGCACGGACTCCCCTGCTGGTCGCGGTGGTGGTGCTGGCGCATTCGTGGCAGTCGCTGCATCCCTCTTCCTTGGTGTTTCCTCATTTGACAGCTCTTCTGATTAAGGCATTTTCATGAGTAACATTTCCGGGGTACTTCGAGTCAATCTGCTTGAGCTCGTGACTCGTTCTTTCTCTTATTTGGCATTATTGTTTGGCTGTTGCTAGACAGCGCTGTGTAGTGGTTAGCAGTTTAGCTTGCCTTAAACTGGCATCTGTGCTCCAATTTCGCCTTTCAAAAATGCTGTACCAGTCCAAGTTGTAGCCAATTTTGTCAGCACTCTCCTCTGTCTGTGTCAGACGCCGAGGTTTGATGTCCTTCGGCTTGTTGTTGTCAACTTCCGTTTGCAGCTGGTCAGGTAGTTGCCTTGTAGCGGCTATCAGCGCTGTTTTTTATTCCTATTATAGTGAAATGTGCCTCCTTACCCGTTCTAGTAAGTCTCGGCACTCTCCTGTGGATGTACGATCACAAATGTGGTCGATAGATTCCAGAGGTTTTTAAAAACTTCCGTGGCAATCGCAGAGCTCTTGCGGTGAACGTCAGTTCAGCAGGAAGTTTTTTTTGTTTTTCAAACAAGAGCGTAGAATAAGAGATTCAGGAAGTGTTGTTGCACTGTTTATGCTGTGGCTGTCATTACGCAATGTGTGCTGAAAACTTTGTAAAACACGTCTACATCCGGCGTAATGACAGTGACTAGCGTCTGCCTGAGGGATAGTGAGTGCTCTGTTTTCCTGCAAATAAACGGCCACCTGAAATACAGAATCCTGACGTTGAGTTATTCAGCTGCCATTGTAGTATTCATTCATCCCGTCAGGGATGAGTCAAATAGTGACAAAGGCTAGTGTAAGCTTGCATTTATTAAATTTAAATAGGTTGCTGTAGACCTACGTTGTAGTCCACTCTTACTTTAAATAAACTATTGGATATAAGCTTCCACTGAGGGGTAAAATTGCGCCCCTACTTGGCTGTAAAGAGGCAACGCAAGTGAAGCTGCTTACAGGGTGTGTATCCCTAATAGCCATGTAATAAACTTGTCACACATTGGAATTGTTGATTATACAAAGGGTGAAATTGTCTGACAAATGCGTATCGACACTTCACTATAAGTAGGTAATATGCCAACTATCATGTCTGATCTAGGTCTGAACTATTAACATACTATGAAATAAGATCACTGTCTTCTTAGTTGAAAAATGAATAGCACAGTTAAACACAAAACCTACTATGAGTATGCATGAATACCAAAACCTTTTAACAAGAGATTTTTCTGAAAAATGAACAATTTTTACTGTCAAAGGTTTCAGTTTACATTTATTCAACAGCAATGCAAAGGATTTTTCACAACTTCACAGTATGGATGAGTTACTGGACTATTTAAGGGCATGCCACGTGTCTGAGGATAACCTATGGCGAATGGAACAGGACAAGGTATTTATCATGCCTAGGGAATGCTTCATTTTGACATGTAACAAACATTTTTTTGACATTTTTACAGATAATTTTTAGTTGCTCTATATGCAGGTTTTTTATACAATAGATACAATAGTATAATGCACTTGACCCAATAATTTATCAAATCTATCTTAATTTTAGATTGATTCCAGTGTCATTCAACTCGATGATCGGGTAGCTGTTTTTGGACACTGCGGACGAAATGGAAAAGAATCCGACAGTGGAAAGTCCAAGGTTTTTTAAGACTTAAAAGAACGCTCACAAGATATAATGTGGGTCATGTGCCTGAGATAGAACATCTTGCTCAACACAAGAATGCTCAGAAGAATAAAAAAATGAGATGGGATGGTTGCATTTTAGAGAAAGGACATTTGTGCAGGTACGCACCAAAAAACGGTGGATCCAGAAAAGTGAGTGTCCAGAAGGACTTCAAAAAACAGAACTTGATTGAAATGACTGTGCAGTTGTTTTTTTTCCAGAAGGAAAAAATGCAGAAGGGAACCTTTCTGATTTTGACCTTGATTTGACTTTCAGCAACATCCATTAGGCGGTCACATCACAGTTGGGCAACTGTATGAAGAGTAAGTTACCTCTGTTACGTTTTTATTCAACAACCAAGAAGAGAGACATTCCCACTCTCATACATCTGGTAGAAGACACTAACACACACACACTACACAAGAAGGGGATAAGTCACACAACCAACCTCCCGTTTATCATCAGTCTCCAGACACCTCTGCAACACATGTGGAGATAAATTCTTCAGACGTTTTCAACACTGCAAGCAACACCATGTTTACAAATACGAGCAGGGAGTGTTCCTTTTCTTTATGCCACAGTCAGCCCCACTGATACTTTGCCGGAACAAGAAGCAATCCTTCATGTGGATGCATTTGAGGACACTGGCAGCACCTTGCCCCTGTCCAAAAAACTCCCTTTTGAAGTACCATTGCCTCCATCCATGTCAAGTGAACAAGCCAGTCAGAGAGTGAAAAAAATTGTTGTACTTCATTGTGGGCGGATTCTTAAAGAATTTACTGAGGTGTTTTATGAGGAAAGTGTCACAGAGGACGACATTACCTTCTTCCTGATGGAAAGCTTGAAAAGGCTGTGGATGATGGAGGTGTTTATGACTTCAAAGTGCCATATATACAACATGACTTTGGTAAACATGAATGGGAAAGTGTAAGCCGAATAATCACATTTGGCTGGCAAAAAAACAAGCACCTTAGTATAAAACTTGACCCCGTGCTCCTCGAGCAAGCTGTGCTTGGTGTCGTGGAGAGTGATCTTGTGGACAGTTTCCTCAAGTATGTGTCAGAGTCTGAGCGTGGGATTTTTGAATGTTGCCGTGTATATTTTGAAGGGGTTGACCAAGAAGAATTGTTGGAAATCATGGATATACACAACTGCAGGAGGCTTCCCACAGCAGATAACATCAAGCAAATTTTGGGGGAGCTTGCTCATCAAAAACTAAATCAAGACCCAGCATTTGTGATGAAAAGGGGCCAACATCCTTGCACCTGTTCGATCAGAGCTGAAAGGAATCGCAGCTGCCAATGATGCACTACAACCAACATCACGCAAGATCATGAGATCAATTTCTTACCCGAGTAAATAGAATGCTCAGGAGAAACAAATAGTCAAGTATGTAAGTGGATACCTTTTTGCACTGGATCAGATTTGTTCACTAAGAGCATCACTGTCACCTTCACACAAGTTCAGGGCTTTCAGAGAAGACCTGTTGCTCATACATGTGGATGTTACTTGAAGTTGCCAGTCACTTATGACAGCTACCCAGATTTTTGACATGAAATGAACACATCTTGGAGAGCAATGTATGTGTAATGGATATTATCTAAGACACAACTGTTTGACAGGAACTGCCCTCCAAAGGTTCACTTTAGTGCTTCAGGTGTTTCTCTTAAGAAGGACTTAGAGTGACCTTGTAACGCGCTGTTTAAACATTTTTTTTTACGTAATTGTGAATAGGGCAGTATTTTGACTCAAAATATTTGTAACAAAATGCATATATCCTCCCTGGTGTATAGTGTTATTTATCTCTCTAAGTGGTTTTGGTGTGACTTGTCGAGGTTTGGCGTTATCAGCTGTGGATGTATGTACATGCCTTCTGTCCAATATAACGTAACTAAATTGTGGTGCTAAACATACAAAACCAAGTAAAGACTTCAAGTCTTTTTTTTTCATAAATCACAGCCCAGTTACCCAAACTAATCCACAGACCATGTTGTGAGCAGGGATACAGACACTCTATCAAAACAAACTTTCAAATTTGCACAATAAGTATTTTTCCAGTTGGTTTTGATCGCTAAAATATGCTCATCTGAAAGTACATAAGGCTCAGATGTAGAAATTCTAGGGATCAGTGAAACTAAATCTAATCTGCAAAATAGATGGACAGTATTGGGAATAGCCTGTATCATCCACTGCTATAGCTGGATCATATCTACTGTGCATATTGTATTTAAGGTGTAGAGTGTCTTGTTTAAGACATGTTGCATTCCCCTCTAATCTTATAACATTACATATAGTTTTATCAAGTGTCATATTGAGTTGTTTTGCTATTCAGATGCCATTATATTTATGCACTACAAGTTAGCTTGGCATTTCCAACTATTCCATGAGCCTGTGGGTTCCTAATAAAAACTCCCTGCTGTTACAAATGTGGTTAAAATCTTGTTAAAATAGAAAGCATGCAACTTTGTGTGATGTACTTTTTGATATAATTGATTAAATAATTCAGTGAGGAATGACCTTTATTCACTTCTTACAAGCACTCCTATCAATTGACAACAAAGTATATACAGTACATATTTTGTACATCTTAAAAGTAGCTCCAAATATATTCAATATAATACTGTATATGAACAAGAATATAATACAGTATATAAATATAGCATGTGATGCTGCTCCATGAATATGAATGATGTAGCTCTAGTTCATTATCAGTTCTGATCTTAATATACTGTTTATACACCATTAGTTATCTTGAGATTGTACCCTGACATCAAGTCAACACAAGCAAACATGTCTTCATTACATGGGAAGTCTCAGAAAACCCACTCTTCAAAGCAGGTTTGAACCTCATCAATCCACGGGGTGCAAACCGTCTGCGCCTCCATAGTTGAGGGACTGCATGCAAAATGGAGGGACATTCATGAGTGAGTGTGGGTTGTGGACTTGATGGACTCTTGTTGTTTCAAGTTTCTTCCTAGGAGGAAAATTTTGATAATAATCAGAATTCAGAATCTGTGAATAGAGATTCCCCCAAAAGTGAGACTTTGTCATTGGTTGTATGTATAGTATTTTTAGTACTTTGGATACTGCCTTATCATGATCATTAAATGTTCCCCTTCAGTTTGGTTATAAATTAATATGTAGACTCAAATTCAAGCCATTCAAAAGAAAAAATGTCAACATCAAACTGAAAAAAGATCCGGAATTACTGCTAAATTAAATTAACCAATTATGTTCATTAGTTCAAAAATATATGCAGGATGATTGCTTATTTATTAGTGCTTATGTGAAACGTTATCCAAATGTAACCATGGAAAATTTGACATGTTGACCCAAAATTACTATACTTACTATTCATCCATCCATTTTCTTCTGCTTATACGAGGTCGGGACGCGGGGGCAGCAGCCTAAGCAGTGAAGCCCCAATGTCCCTCTCCCCGGCCACTTCGTCCAGCTCTTCCTGGCGGATGCCGAGGCGTTCCCCGGCCAGCTGAGAGACATCGTCTTTCCAGCGTGTCCCGGGTCATCCCCGAGACCTCCTACCGGTTGGACTTGCCCTGAACACCTCCCCAGGGAGGCGTCCGGGAGGCATCCTAACCAGATGCCCGAGCCACCTCATCTGGCTCCTCTCAATGTGGAGGAGCAGCGGTTCTACTCCGAGACATGGCTTTAGCTCAAATGTCTGATGGGTACACCACTGTAAAAAGTTTGGAAACTACTGCTATAAGGCAACACTGGGAGGAAGAGAAGCTATCTGTTTAGGGTCTGTTGTCGCTTGGTTCATCTGTCCCGGATGGGAAGATTTAACACATTGTGCTAGTGACCCTGCATAAAGAAGAACATTATGGAATGACTAGAGTGGCAAAATTGCAAAACATATTTTAACATACGCGATCATTGCGATGTCTCCCTGCACTAATCCACGTCACCCACGACGACCGTTATTCATCCCAAAGTAGCGCGAATGACTTCAGTTATCTGACTGAGTAATAGCTCTGTAGTGCTTCCAGTTCTATAGTACACCAGAAGACACCAAGAATGCAACAATCTTTACACATGAAGCAAACATCAAACATTTACAAAATACACATAGGATACTCAGCTTGCTTACAATCGTGTAGCCATTTTTGCCAAGTAAAAAAGCCTCCACTGAAGAAGGCAGCACATGCTGCACATGCGCAGTCCTATTTCATAATTTCAATTTTTTAGCTCATAATTTCGATTTTTAATCTCATAATTATAACTTTTAATCTCATAACTTTGACTTTTTATCTCATCATTTTAATTTTTTAACTCATAATTTTGACTTTTTATCTCATAATTATGTCTTTTTATGTCATAATTTTGATTTTTAATCTCATAATTATGACTTTCTTATCTCATAATTATGACTTTTTATCTCATAATTTCGACTTTTCATCTCATAATTATGACTTTCTTATATTTAGGTTCAAAGCAGCTCTCCAAAAATGTCATAATAACATCAAGAAAGAAAAAACGGCTGATTTTCTAACGGTTTCTAATGGTTTGATTTTTTAACAATATAAATGAAATTTATGAAAGATGAACCACTCTTAATGCACAAAATCATCACACGTACTTATTTGTTCATATAATGCTTTATGCTCCTTCTACTTGTGGCGTGAGTGTCCAATTGGCGCTAATTGTTTTTAATTATTATTCATGTACCCCCAGTTACGATGGCGTACCCAACTTTATATCGTACCCCAACTGTATACAACAACAAGTGTTAACAGGTACATTTTACAGCGCATGCAGGGCTAAATAAAGCTGCTGGAAAATGTGCACTCATCATGCATGCATGAAATTGACTGCGGAGCACCACCAAAGTAAAGTAAATTCCGTCACACTTTTAAAATGAGAGTTTTTAATAATGTGAAAACAATGTTAAGGAACCCATTGTATGACCGGACATACAGCGACAATAATTGCAGTCCTTTTGGTTGGGCCGCAACTAAAACTCTAAATTTCAATGATTGTTCTAGGACTTGAGACTCCTGTAGGTGGCGCTAACATGGGAAACAACAGCAGGAGAAGTGCACACATCAGTTTTAGGTGGGCACTGTGTCATCTAGTGTCTCTTCTTTCAACTTTGGACGAGTCATTTACAAGGGTGGTGTTTTGATATTAAATTTTCAAATGTTTTCATAGCTGGCGGTCTGCAGATGTGATGTTTTTCCACATCGCTTATCAATACAGCAGAGCAAAAAATCAAAAGTTGTGTTGCATAAGTGCATTCAAATATGGTCGCTTCCCTCTATAACGGTTTTTCAAAAATATATCAACGAATGGTGGTGACATACAGTCTATTATTAGTCAAAAACATGCACATCTCAGCAAATGTTACGCATTTTGCCTCGTATGCGATCTGTGATTTTTTTCTGCGCTTCTCAGCCACCGTACGTCCGGGCGCGAGAATAAACGCACCTCTCGTCTTTTTTCTCTCAGAACCTGCACATCGTCAGAGGCCCCATGCATTAAAAGGTGTAAAATACACTCATAGAGCAGCCCTAGCATGCTCTGCTAAACTAAGATACCCCGCTAGCTTCCATTCACGTTCCATAAGAGGAGTTCTTTTCACTGCTGTTTTGACATGTTTAGTTTGGGATGGGGCAAGTTACTGTTGGTAATTCTGTCACGATATTCATTGTGCACGACTTTCAGTGGTGTTTCATATCTAAACAGTTAGGTAGCATGTGGTGTTGGCAAAGATATTACTGGCCTGGCAAAGATATTACAACATTTTCTGTCAATTTAGCATCTTTTGAAACTCAAATGAAAAACTTCCAACATGGTGAGAGGTAATCTTTGGTGCACTGACATAAATCTTCATCCATGAGTGCGTAGGGCCGGGCTTTTAACCTTATCACGCCACGGTGCCATGGAAACTTGGCCCTGCTGGTGCTTGCAGGTATTTTGATAAGATTTTTCTCATAAGATAAGATTTTTTTCATTTTAAGATCTTTTATTGTCTTTTGTCGTGGACAATACTACAAAAAGTCAACCTGAATACACTTTAGAGTAGTCAATGTATGGCTTGTATGGCAGCATTTCTTTAGTATTATTGGTTGCTCCATGTTTCTCCAAATTAGGTAAACGCGTCTTCAAACCATCCACATTTCCATGCAAAAAAAGTCTCCTGAACCGATGGACGGACTGGGGCGCTGGTGTTGCAGGGACACCAATGCCACTTGGGCATGATGTGCACAGTCACTTTGTGTTGAGAGGAGACGGCACGCACACGCGCACATGCACGCCCCGTCTACAGCGTGTACGCGCTCAGTGGAGAAGCTTGAACATCATTGAGATAACGTCATTGATTTTGCACATTAGGAAACACATTTCCTGGCGGCTTTCCTGGGTGTCTTCTGCCTTTTGTGCACACAAGCAGCGAGGACATCTACACAGACACACACACACACACGATCATAAAAAGGAAGGCGTTGCAGAAATACACCGGGCTGATGTGCCAGCAGCAGCCGGGGAACAAGCCTCCCTCGTGCGGTAAGCTGGCGGGGACAGGCCGGCCTCCGCGCTCCTCCTACCTGCTTTGTAGAAAACATCAGTGTCGGGGTCGTTGGCCGCCTCCTCGGCCGCTTCTGCGGGGTTCATGCCGGATTCCGGTTCCACACAATCCCAGCGACGGATCGGAAAGACAAAGAAAGCCAGGAAGGTAAAGATCCACGCATGTCCCGGTCCTCGCTTTAGGTGGCCCCCATCCCGCTCCAGGCCTCGCTTTCGGTCGCCTCGTCCGTGTTTGGAGCCTAACGGCTGGCGGTGTTCCTCTCTATTGTTCCTCGTCCAAACCTCCCTGCTGCTCCGCCACCGTCTCTCTGCCTCCCCTCCTCTCCCCTCCCCTCCCCTCCTCAGCCACCTCCCTCCTTGCCTCCTTGCCCGCCCCTCTTGCCCTTTCCTTTCAATGACCTTTCTTGGCATCTCATGTTGGACAAACACTGACGATAAAGAGGATTGAGCTTCTTTTCTGCTTTGGTGCATCACAAACACATGCCTAAGCATGCGTGCTTCCTAGAAATAAAGAAATACATACTTAAATAGTGTTCTTGCGCAGAGGTACTGCTGGGAGCCAAATGTTCCCAAGAAAACATCTAAATGAATTTTCACATGTCAAAATATTCATCATATTACCATTACAATCAGCATTGTACCATTATATTAATTTCTAATATGGATTTTTAAAAATCCGTCTCAGTTGTGTGATATAAGTTTTAAAAAGTGCCATTATTACTAGCATATGTAACCCATGGTTAAAATAGTAAGTAAAGGTATTAGAGATTGTTATACAGTATACAGTGGAACCCCCATTCCATTTTCTTCCGCTTATCCGGGTCCGGGTCACGGGGGCAGCAGTCTCAGTAGGGAACAGTGGAACCTCGTGATACAAAGTTAATTTGTTCCAAAAAGATTTTTGTAAGCCGAATTTTTTTGTAACCCGAGCAGCATTTAACATGAAATTTGGCTAATTCATTTCACTGACCCGGAAGACCCCTCATACTCATACTCAAAAAAACATTGTTCTGCACATTTAATACTGTATAAATAACGAGTATTGTAATACAAATGTAATGTAATAATAAAATCTGAAATAGAATGTATATCAAGTTAAAATTCTAAAAGTTTCTTACCATTGATACGCAGCAAAGTGCAGTACGACATTTAAACTGGCAGCGATAAAGCAATCAGAGAACATTACGTCATACGTACACTTGCGCCATGCATAAAGTATACTACAGGTATGCTGCAGAACATCATGTCAGATGCAGAAGATGGATTTGTGGGAAAATAGCTATTAAAAAATACAGTGAGTGTTTTGTAAATAGTAGAATAAAGTTCAATTAAACTCACTCTTTTGCTTTCCTTGCCTTTTTTTGTATACCGTATGTTTTAGCATGCGCCATAAAATACGTAAATCCGGAAAACTCTGAAAAAAACAAGTTTTGGTAAGATCGACAAACTTTCATAAAGTGAATTAACTTCTGTAAGCCGATGCAAAAAAAATTCAGAAAGGTATTTTTGTATTCCGGGGTCATTCGTATCCCGAGGTACCACTGTATCTATATCTATCTATATGTATATTAATATATACAATTATTCATTCATTTGTCATGCCGCTTTGCCTCATTACGGTCTCGGGTATGCTGGAGCCTATCCCAGCTGGCTTTGGGCGAGAGGCGGGGTAAACCCTATACTGGTCACCAGTCAATCGCAGGGCACATATAGACAAACAAAGATTCACACTCACATTCATACTCTAATGGACAATTTAGAGTGGCCAATGAAGCTAACATGCATGTTTTTGGAATGTGGGAGGAAACCGGAGTACCCGGAGAAAACCCACGCACGCACGGGCAGAACATGCAAACTCCACACAGAGATGCCCAACGGAGATTCAAACCCCGAACCTCCTGTCTGTGAGGCCAATGTGCTAATAATCCACTCGACCACCGACCTCAGCATTCCAACTTTATTCTAGCCAACTTCATTCCCATAATACTTTGACTTGTTAGACCTACTCAAAAACTTCTACAGCTGTGTAGTGATTAGTTATTAGTATCTAATGTATGTTAAATGTTAATGGATGTTAAATAATCGTCCTCCTCCGAGCTTAACAAACATCACCCTCAACACAAAAAGTAAGCAAAGATGAACTTTGTGTGTTTATTTAGCTCCTTTTGGGGTCCTTTCATGATGATGATTATTATTATTGTCATTATGTGGAAGACATTTCTTTCCAGAGAAACAAAAACAAAGCAAAAAGTGCTGCAAAAATAGCCAGTTATCAAATCCCATTTAAAGTGCAGTTGTTATGAGCTTGTATGCGGTATTAGCTTTAGGATTTAGGAGATTACTTATCATGCAACTGTTATGCCAAGCATTTGATTTTCCCCTTCCGGCTCCTCTTTCTGCTTTCATTTAAAGGAAAAGTGCACTTTTAGGTTGAGGGGGAATTTTGCCCATCACCCACAATCCTAATGTGAGACATGAACACAAGTCTGTCTTTTCTGTGCGCTGTAAGGGTATAAAAACAGGTAAAAAATAATTTAAAAAACAGGCGGAATACACATAAAGAGACACACCAATTCCACCTTTTAAGACTCCTCCAAAAATCATTCAATCTCCAAAAGTTTGGGAACCAATGCATTAAAAGGAACTTCCTTCCTGGGTTCAGTGATTTCATATAGCAACACTACACCTAGCATCAAAAACAAAAACACAGCAGCTCCAATATGTAGCGTTACCTTTCGCTAGTGACCTGAGGCATTGTGAGCGAGTGTGTGGTGAAGCTAGTAGCTAGCCAATGTGGTTTGCATGGTGAGATGTCACTACTTTATCAATGTAGTTCTTGGGCATATATTGTTGCTGTAGCTTAGTTAATATGCAGGCCACATGTCAATTGAGCTTTATTGGGATTTTTTGGAGCTTTTTTCTGAAAGTTTTATAGGGAGAATAGTTGTGTCCCATTACGTGTATTTTTAGCTGCCTCTTTTTATCTGTTATTATATCTTTGGAACAGACAGAAAGCGAAAAAGGTGATGGGCAACATTCCAAAAATAGTGCACGTTTACTTAAAAGCAACCTGCCCAATGGTCTTTTTTCACTCCCAACCATGTTTCACATTTCCTCATTCATGTGTTGCGTCTTTTTTGCTCTGCCTCTTTTAAATATGCATCTGAAAGTGATGGCAATCAAATTCTGATGTGTTTTGCTGACATCCAGAGGGTAGAAATGGGGATGACAGCATAAATGTCTCAGCTGTTTGAACACTTGAGACAGCTTTCATCATGTGCACTTAAATCAATAAATCGATTAACCGCACAATAAACAAAAAGGAACTGAATAATTTCAGACCTGGGTATTTTGACATGTGCATGCCTGTTTGTTGCCCTCCCCTCTCTCTACCAAGCAGGCTGGATGACAAGGGAGTTCACTCTGTGCATCTCTCTCAACACCTGGGCATGTTGGTTCTATAGTGGAATGGGTTAGGGTTAGGGGTTAGCGTTAGGGTTTAAAGTTAGGGTTAGGGTTAGGGTTTAGGGTTAGGGTTAGGTTAAGGTTAGGGGTCAGGGTTGCATTACTGTCATTATTGCAGCAAAAGCCGCTGCTTCTTTATTTTTGAGAAGAACAAAAGATGCTGGAAGACACAGCACATCACATTATTCTGGTTTTATAATCCAGTGTGACTCGAAGCAACAGTTCCACTTCAAAAGTTGACATTTGCCGAGTTTAAAATAAAATTGAGTAGCTATGAGAGCACAGAGAAGTTTGGTCCTCCTTCATCCCGTCATTTTCCCAGGACATCTTTTCGGTCAAAGCGGCTACATCGCAAGGAGCGACTGTCGTTGTTAAAGACGGACAGAACCGACTCATACATAAAAATGGTATGACTTTTGATATTAAGACACAAGACAGACTGTTTTATCTAAGTACTTTGAAAAGTGAGACTGATAAGTGTCATGTGTGTTATGACGTGCAAACATGGCATGAAATATTGGGCCACTGTAATTATGATGACGTGTTCAAACTGGAAACTGTCACAGGAGGCATGAAAATCAAAGGGAAAAGTGTGAAGTCTAATCGGAAATGTGAAGTGTGCATCAGAGGTAAATTTTCACAGAGTAAAAATACAGATCCCGATGAAAAAGCTAAAGATGTACTGGAACTTGTTCATGCAGACCTGGCTGGACCTATTGAGCCAGCAGGGAAAGATAGGTTCAGATTTGCTCTTGCATTTACAGATGATTATTTAGGAGCTATGTTTACTTATTTTCTAAAGGTTAAAAGTGATACTACTAAAACTACAGAGCGATTTATTGCTGATGTTACCCCTTATGGGAAAATCAAATGCATAAGGACGGACAATAGAACAGAATATACATCTTCTGTGTTTCAGTCAGTACTCAGTCAAAATGCCATCAGACATGAAACCTCAGCTCCTTACTCGCCCCATCAGAATGGGACTGCAGAAAGAGCATGGAGGACCTTGTTTGAAATGGCAAGATGTATGCTAATTGAAAGCGGTTTACCAAAAGAGTTGTGGACATATGCAGTACAAGCTGCTGCTGTGATCCAAAATAGATGCTATAATAGATGTCTTGAACAGACCCCATATTATGTGTTAACTGGAAAGAAACCTGACATGTCTAAAATGAGAGCTTTTGGCTCAGAATGTTTTGCATACAAATACGACAAGAAAAAGTTGGACACACGCTGTGAAAAAGGAATCTTTGTTGGATATGACAAAACACTCCTGCGTTTTTAGTATTTTATCCAGATACTGGGAAAATAATGAAAAACAGGCTGGTAAAGTTTGTCACAAAAAATCCAATTGAAAGTGATACTCAAATATATGAAAACATGTATGATTATTTGGAACACGGAGTGACAGCTGAAATTCAGCCGCCAACATCAAATTTGAATAATGTAAGCCCACAAGAAGTGAAGACTGAGGCATGTGAAGAAACTACCTTGAAAAGTGACAATGAGAGATGCCAGAGTGCTCGTTATCCAAAAAGGGACCGCAGATCCCCTCAGTATTATACTGATTATGACTTTGAAGTCAAATTTGAAGACGAGGCATTGGCAAATATTCATTATTGTTATTGCGTGACATGTGATGTTCCACTAACACAGCAGGAAGCTTTAAGCTCTTTAAAATCAGAGCACTGGGCTAAAGCCATGAAAGATGAGATAGACTCTTTAAAGGAAAATAACACCTTTATATTAACACCTTTACCTGAAGATAAACATGCAGTGGGGGGGGGGGTAGCTGGGTTTTTTCCATCAAAGAAAATCCAGTTGAGACCATATATAAAGCCAGATATGTGGCAAAAGGTTATAATCAAGTTGCTGGTGTTGATTATAATGAGACTTTTTCACCCACTGCTGATATGACCTCAGTACGTGTCCTCATGCAGCTTGCAGCACAGTATGATATAGAAGTGCACCAGATGGATGTTAAAACTGCATATCTGCATGCCCCCATAGATTGTGAAATTTATATGGAGCAACCTGAAGGGTTTGAGGAGGAATCAAAAACAGGAGAGAAATTGGTGTGCAAACTCAACAAGTCCCTGTATGGTCTAAAGCAATCAGGACGAAATTGGAACAAGATCCTTCACGACTTCCTTGTTGAAAATGATTTTGTTCAAAATACAGCAGACTATTGTGTTTACACTAAAGAATTTGACAATGAAAAGATCATATTTATAATTTGGGTTGATTATCTTATTCTTGCAGCGAGTGATTGTCAAATCCTTCAAAGTGTGAAGAAAATGTTGGGAGCAAAATTCAAAATTAAAGATCCTGGGAAATTGAGGCATTTCCTTGGTATTGATTTCACCCAGAAAAGATGGGAAATAAAAATGAATCAAAAACATGTGAAATGTAGATGGGAGTGTGGGGTCCTTTTGTGGTTTTAATAAGAGAGTAATATTAGCTAAGTTTATAGTTGGAGGCATTTTATTTTCTCCATTATTTCTAATAACAATAACAACACACACGTTGATGTTCCTGGTAAATTGTTGTTTTCTATGAATAGAGACCATTGTCTCTTGAAGTAACTGATAAAGTCTGAGTCTTTAAGCAATGATTTATTCAATCTCCAGTTTCGTGTTGGTGGTTTAATGTTCTTATTATTTACCAGTGTAAGTGACACTGGTGCATGGTCGCTGATAATGATGGGATGAATTTTGGTTTCAGATATATCCCTCATCAGTGTGCTGCTGGTTAGAAAATAATCTAATCGAAAGTATGAGTGGTGAACTGATGAGAAGAAGGTGTAATCCTTAACAGTGGGATGGTGAGAGCGCCAAGCATCACAAAGTCTAAATCCTTCATGTATTGTTTAACAACCTCTGAGGTTTGGTCCTGTCTATTATTTCCATTGCGACTCAGCCTGTCCGCTCTTGGATCAAGAACCATGTTTAAGTCCCCTCCAATATATGAGTGTACAGTCTGAGTGATCATAGAGTGATTGGAAAAAGAAGTGAAAAAAAGAAGGGTCGTCAATATTTGGTCCATATATGCTTGCAATGCATAACTTCATATTTTGTATATAAACTTCAACTATGATAATTCTGCCCTGCGGGTCTGTGAGTATGTTGTCAAAGTGCAAGTTGAATTTTTTGTTGATGAGAATTGCTACCCCTCTCTGCCTTGAGTTGAAACAGGCTGAGTACACATGTGGAAAGTGTGTTGTGTAAAGTGCACCTATAGATGTGTTTGTTAGATGTGTTTCTTGCAGTAAGACAATGTCTGCCTTTAAATCCTGCAGGTGATTAAAAATGTTTAGTTTCTTAACCGTGAAACCAGCTCCGTGCACATTCCACGAGATAAACATCAGTGTACCCATGACCTGACTGGTGTTAGCACTATGGCCTGATGAAACTCTATCTTTATGTTTATTCTATTAATATATAGAGTATTATAGTATATAATATAATAAATATAATAAAGTATATAGTATAATAGTGTTTGGCCAAACATAGCAGTTAAGTAATTAAATGCATGAGATTTTTAAAAAGCCTCGCTAGTTTTTGTTCTACCGCCTCACTGTCTCACAGGAACTACGTCATTACTGTGCACCTGATATTTCATTTCCATACCCAGGAGCAGTACAGTACCTTTACTCAAATATTCACAGATGGAACAAAAAAATCCAGATACAGACATGACGGGTTTTGGGATAGCTGTCCCTTCCAAAAACATTGGGATTAATAGGCGGAGTGGGAATTGGTGGGAGTATATGTGACGGTCCACAACGTGATGCGGGGAAATGCAGCTCCACAATGCTGTCGCTTTAATGCATCACTCACACGGAGTCAGGTGGGTTATTGGCCTCTTTTAATTGTAGCGTGTCTTGTAACACAATTTGACAGGAATGACGGGTGAGCGTCGACTTTGGTCACGGGATGATCTACATTGCACATAAACAGTTACAAATTACTTAATAAAGAAGGTGCATTAAAGTCTTTAAAACTTCCCTCCAAAGTGTAGTGTGGCCTCATATCAACTAGCGAACATTCTTAAATGCACATCACATTGTAAACAACACATTACAAACGGGCAGTAATCATGAATTAACCGAATATCTCGGATAGTGCAAAATCGTGTCTCACCGCTTCTCATTCTTCACAGTTCTGAGTGCTTCCCACGGCAACCTGTACATCCAACTCCCCACCAGCAACACGCGCTGTTGCGACACTTCTGAATAATTTAACATAGCACTTTTACACTCAGTTGCATATATACGGTTGAGATGACGGCAGTGTTGGTGGCTCTTAAGTGGGTAAAGATGGCACAGGAGAAAAGAGTGCTGGTATGCTCTGACTCATCTTCAGTTATTTCTAGTATTCAGTCTTTTCAATCAAATACTACATCTGACATCCTTTTTGATACCTTGATGTTTGTTACCAGACTTGTGCATTGTGTGTGTCTTGTTAAGTTTTTGTGGGTACCAGCTCGTGTGGGTATTGGGGGAAATGAAAAAGTAGATAAACTGGCTAAAAGATGCCTAAGTAAAAAGCATATACAGTAGAGATCACTATCAAGAGTTACAAATCAGCAGCAAAATGTATGATTTGGAGGCAAATCACCAAGGAGTGTCAGAGGCAGTGGGATGCTAGGGTTAAGGGAAGACAGCTGTATAACATTTTAAAGGAGGTAACAGGGCATAGTGTACAGGTGGGGTGCAGGAGGGAAGAAGTATTTATCACAAGATTGAGGACATTGTGGATAAAACAGGACATTACACGTGATAGGGAAACAAGGGACTGGACTTTGTGAGGTGTGTCAGGAAGAGGAAGAGACAGTGAAGCATGTGATTTTAAGGTGTAGGGGCTACGATATGAAAAGGGAAACATTGAAGGAAAGGTTAAAGAAACAGGGACTCTAAGTATTCTCTCTAGGGAGTGTTCTGGGCTGTGGATGTAAGCGCCAATTTGGAGAAGTGGTTGCCTTTTGAAAGGATACCGGTGCTTATCATAAGATATAAACACATAAAAATATTATATGATATAAAGAGACTAAGATGGGGTTTTTTTGTATTTATTATATATAAATAATTTTTTGAAATTACATATATATATATTTTGTACAGAAGATTGCCTGGTCTGACCCATACTCCGGAACAGAAGGTGACGGTAATGTTCTTATTCGTGGTTGCCCGCCCACCGTAAAACGACAAGGAGAAGAAGAAGAACAAGCAGAAGCAGAAGCTTAGCAGTGCACGAGCAGAGCGCATAATAAAGAAAGTGTTATAGCAGTGTTTTGTGATATAGAAAAAGCGTATGATATGTTGTGGAAGCGAGGATTATTGATGAAGTTAAGTAGAATAGATGTCAGAGGAAGAATGTACAGGTGGATAAAAGATTTTTTAACAAATAGGAAAATAATAGTGAAAGTAGAGAATGAGTACAGTGATAAATATGAAGTGGAAAACAGAACTCCGCAAGGAAGTATAATAAGTCCACTATTATTTTTAATAATGATAGATGGAGTTTTTAATGAAGTAGAAGGTTCAGTAGATGTTGCATTGTTTGCAGATGATGGAGTCATGTGGAAAAGAGGAAGAATTATAAAGTATATAGAAAGGAAAATACAAGAAAGTCAATAAGATACAAAAATGGGCGAGGGAGTGGGGTATAAGATTTTCTGTAGGGAAAACTAAAGTAATGAATTTGGCTAGAAGGAAAATTCAAGAAAAGCTCCAGATTAAATTGTATGGAGAAAATATAGAAGAGGTAGATAGTTTTAAGTATTTAGGTATATGGTTTGATAAATGGGTAAACTGGTCATTGCACATTAGTAAAATCATAGAAAGAAGTAAGAAGGTATTGAATATTATGAGGGCTTTGAGGGGCAAAGAGTGGGGGCTAGTAGAATGGTAATGAGAGAAATATGTATTGCAATAATTATGCAATTGATTATGGCTGTATAGTCTATCAATCTGCATCAAATCGGTTACTGGAGAAATTAGATGAAATATAATATCAAGCATTAAGACTTTGTTGTGGCGCTACAAAGACTACCCCGGTTGCAGCTCTGCAAGTGGAAATAAATGAAATTCCATTACAAATGAGGAGAGACCAGTTGGGAGCAATGTAGTGGGCAAACTTAAAAGCATACAAGAAAACACATCCAACAGAGAAAGTGCTGTTAGATTGTCAAGAAAAAGAAAGGAAAATAGTAAAAAATTTTGGATGGACAATAGGGGATATAATAAAGGAGGTTCATATTTAGGAAATTATAATTAGCCAAAGAGTTCCAATGGCAAGCATACCATATTGGATCTATGAAAACCCTGTTGTTGATGTTCAGTTCATGGTAAATAAAAGGTTAAATAGTAATCATATAGAGAGAATTATAGAGGAAAAATATTCTGGGTACACAGCAATATACACAGATGCATCAAAAACAGTAAATCATAAAGTTGGTGCAGCAGTAGTTATTCCACAAATCAAGGTTGCCTTAAATAAAAGAATGAATGATAATCTATCTGTCTTTACAGGTGAACTAAATGCAATTTATCTAGCAATGAAGTGGATTGAAGAAAATAAGCCAAAGAAAGCTGTTGTGTGTTCCAACTCCAGTAGCGTGTTAACAAGTCTAAAAATTTTTTGGTCAGAATCAAGACAGGATATAATATTCAAAATAGTTCAGTCAATATTTCGATTAAATAAGATAGGAATTATTATCGCATTTATTTGGGTGCCGGCTCATATAGGAATTTTAGGAAATGAATTGGCAGATAAATATGCAAAATGTGCAACAAGAAAGGTAGAAGTACATATGGAAATAAGTTATAGCAAAGCAGAAGTTAGAAGTATAGTTAAGAGTGAAATCAGGAAAAAGTGGCAGGAGAAATTGAATAGTGAAGCAAAAGGTAGACAATATTACAAGATTCAGAGGTATGTAGGCGTAAGAAGGGAAGCTAGTAGAAACAAAAAAGAAGAAGATATTATCACAAGAATACATATCTACATCCATCCATCCATCCATTTTCCACCGCTTATCCGGGTCCGGGTCGCGGGGGCAGCAGCTTCAGTAGGGAAGTCCAGACTTCCCGGTCCCCAGCGACCTCTTCCAGCTCCATCGGGAGGACACCAAGGCGTTCCCAGGCCAGCTGTGAGACATAGTCCCTCCAGCGTGTCCTAGGTCTTCCCGGGGGCCTTCTCCCGACCGGGCATGCCCGAAACACCTCACCAGGGAGGCGCCCGGGAGGCATCCGGACTAGATGCCCGAGCCACCTCAACTGGCTCCTCTCGATGTGAAGGAGCAGCGGCTCTACTCTGAGCTCCTCCCGGATGGCCGAGCTCCTCACCCTATCTCTTAGGGTGAGTCCAGCCACCCTACGAAGGAAACTCATTTCCGCCGCTTGTATCCGCGATCTCATTCTTTCGGTCATGACCCATAACTCATGACCATAGGTGAGGGTGGGAACGTAGATCGATCGGTAAACAGAGAGCTTTGCCTTCCGGCTCAGCTCTCTCTTCACCACGACGGTCCGGTACAGCGACCGCATTACTGCAGATGCTGCACCGATCCGTCTGTCGATCTCACGCTCCAACCTTCCCTCACTCGTGAACAAGAACCCGAGATACTTGAACTCCTCCACCTGAGGCAAGACCTCACTCCCAACCCGGAGGGTACAGTCCACCCGTTTCCGACTGAGAACCATGGCCTCGGATTTGGAGGTGCTGAGTCTCATCCCAGAAGCTTCACACTCAGCTGCAAACCGCTCCAGTAAACGCTGAAGGTCACAGCCTGATGAGGCCATAAGGACCACATCGTCTGCAAATAGCAGAGACGAGATCCTAAGGTCACCAAGCTGGACTCCCTCAACACCTTGACTGCGCCTAGAAATTCTGTCCATGAAGATTATGAACAGAATCGGTGACAAAGGGCAGCCTTGGCGGAGGCCAACGTTCACCGGAAACAAGCTCGACTTACTGCTGGCAATGCGAACCAGGCTCCTGCTTCGATTGTACAAGGACCGAATGGCACGTAGAAGCGGACCATCAATCCCGTACTCCCGGAGCACCCCCCACAGGACACCACGAGGGACACGGTCGAATGCCTTTTCCAGGTCTACAAAGCACATGTAGACTGGTTGGGCAAACTCCCACATCTACATAGTTCCTACGTAAACTACTAGGTAAACACAGTACGAGTTAGTTTGACTATTGTAATGAAGTAGAAAACATAGAGCATGTATTAATTTACTGTAGTAAGTACAATCATGAAAGGGAAAAAATGAAGAGGAAATTAGAAAGAGAGAAGGTTAGGATGGTAGTAGAGGATATATTAAGGGTAGATTCAAAACATATAGGGCTTAGGGAAATACACAAATTCTCAGGGGAAACAGGTTTAGATAAAAGAGTAGTTTATTCAATTAGTAGTAGTATTATTTTATTAGGTTGGGGAGTGTATGTGTAGTAGTATTGCTTTGAAGGTTGTCGTTTTAATTAGTTAGGTATTATTATTAATTAGTTTATTTTGTATTTTTTATATGTTATTTATTTATTTGTGTTTATTTGATGTATTTTTATTTATATATATTCTCTGGGTTTTTTTTAGCATCTCCATCCACACTCCTAATCAGAAGGTGGCGGTAACGCTCATCATAAGTTGCTTGCCAACCGCCAATAAAAAACACAAGAAGAAGATGAAGAAGAAGAGCTGAACCCACGGAGCTAAGCGTCGACAGGAAAAGTGGAATGAAAAGTGATCCCTAAAATGATACTGACGTGGTGGACCATGACTTGACTTTTGGTGAGTTGTATTTATTATTTGCTGTTTGAACTGTGTGGTTACATAGAGCAGGGCGAGCGCGCGTGCAGATAGCTACAGACACAAAGTTGACAGTTAATATTTTGCCCTACCGAGAATTTTTGATAGTAGGAGCGATTTAAATCCTCGAGGATGGACCTCTTTCTCCTTCATTAACGAGATGTTTACATATTTTCCCTCGTCTTGAGCGCGTCCACGTTGACGTGTATGCGGTTACAAGCTGCTGTTTCGACATCGGCAACAGCTCCTCGTGGCCTTTAAACCCGGAAGACGCCACAGAGCTGAAAGACACGCGCATCCTCCGTCGATCCACCACAGCCTCGACTGCCACACTGCCACGTGCTGGTGCGGCACCATACTTACCAGACTCTACTGTGCACTTTCAATGGCGTTTCTGGTGGATAAGAAAGACTAAATGTCACATACTTCAATTAAATATTATTAGACAGCCTGTTAAACGTCAGGGTGTGCAGTACATGTGTAATAAAAAGTATATTATTGGCGATGCAACGAGGAAACACCAACGTCTCCTGTGTGGGCGTGGTCGCTTGAACCACCACGAGAGCGATGACCCCACGTGACTCTCGTAGCCGTGCTTACTGCGCATTTGAACAGGAAATAATAAAATTCAGCTAGTTTACAATCAATTGAAATTATTGGATTGAGAAGCAAATCAATGTAAAGAATGGACCATTGATCTAACATGGAACAATTTCATGTATTCATAAATTTGTTTTACTATTCAGTATACACATGCATTGGAAAGGAAGGACCACCAGGAGGCAGTGGTGATGCTCAGCCTCACTTGCCGACCCCTACCGCGGGAGGGCAGAGCTAAGTCTCCATGTTTAGATATTATCTTAGTTTATTGTAAAAACTAAAATGTGGATTGTTATGACCGTGCTTTGACTGACAAAGATTGGTATTGTAATACAAGACATTCCACCTGAAATAAATGCTTTTGATTCTGCATATTCTGTGTCGCCCAAGTTAATAGTCTTCAATGTGTGTGTATATGTATGTATGTATATATACGTGTATGTGTGTGTATATATACATGTATAATTACGTATGTATGTATGTGTCAGGTTAAAGCAACCTAAAACATTAATTACACTGAATAAAAAAGAGAGTAGACCACAGGTATGTTTTTTTTTTTTTTAAACTCATGAGTAGAACACACAGAAATGTACTCAGTGACATCTTCCAGCCGCTCTGAAGACATTTTTCCTTCCTCCTCTTCTTATGTTCTTGGGGTGTTCCCTAGTTACATAAAACACACAGGACAGAACATAATGAACATACACCTATACACAGGAACAATTTGGCTCGAAAAGGAGTGAGAGGAAAACAAGCTTATTTCCTTCCACCCCCATGTTCGTAATACTAAAGCATGTTACATTAATACAATATCCAGTAATACATGAAGATGATATCACACCTACAAACACATGTACAATATACATTATTATTAATGTTTTATACCTTGTACATCTTGTGACATGACTCATTACTATACCATCATCACATATCTTCATTCATTTTCTATGCCGCTTATCCTCATTACGGTCGCAGGGAGGGACTGCGACCTAGCAACACCAACGCTCTTGGGCAAGTGTCCTATACTGTGCATTAAAAAGACAAGATTTCGCAGGTCAGTTGCTAGGAGATGGATGGTCTCCTGCAACTGAGTTTCCACTTGTCTGCCCTAATCTAGGGATATTATTGCATGTGCCCTATACTGTGCTTCAAAAGAGACAATATTTTGGAGGTTTACTGCGAGAAGTTGGATGATCTCTTGCAGCTGAGCCTCCAGTTTTCTGTCTATGATCGACTTTGTGGTCGTAACATCAGACCTCCGTCTGCATGTTCTGGACACGCGGGTGAAGAGAGAGGTTGAGCTGTCAACTGACCACCACCTGGTGATGAGTTGGATTAGATGGCGGGGAAGAATGCCGGACAAACCTGGTAGAGCCAAACGCATAGTGACTGTGTGCTGGGAACATCTGGCAGAGTCTCTCATTCATCGAGTCTTCTCCGGTAGAGCTTCGCCTGCGTCTCGAGGGCGGACCAGGATATTGAGTCTGAATGGGCCGTATTCCATTCCTCCATTGCTGAGGCAGCCAGTCGTAGTTGCGGCTGCAAGGTGGTCAGTGCCAGTCGTGGCCTCAAGCCCCAAACCCAATGGTGGACACCGGGGGTTAGGGCTGCTATCAAGCTGAAAAAGTAGTCCTATCAAGCATGGATGGCTTGTGAAGACTCCTGAAGCAGCTGACAGGAACCGACAGGCCAAGCGGCACACAGCTTTAGCGTATGTCGAGGCAAAAACCTGGGTGTGGGAGGAGTTTGGTGAGGCCATGGAACGCGACTTTCGGTCGGCCTCGAAGAGGTTCTGGCAAACCGTCCGACACCTCAGAAAGGGGAAGCAGCCCCTAGTTCACACTGTTTACAGTGCGGACGGGGGCTTGCTGACCTCGACTGTGGATATAGTTGGTCGGTGGAAGGAATGCTTTGAGGCCCCTTCTCAATCCCATTGACATACCTTCCGTAGAGGAAGCAGAGTCTGAGGATACATACATGGACAGTTCTATCACCGTGGCTGAGGTAATTGGGGTAGTTAAATCACTCCCCAGTGGCAATGCTCCGGGGGTAAACGAGTTCCACCCGGAATTCCTCAAGGCTCTGGATTTTGGGGGACTGTGTTGGTTGACACGCCTCTACAACATAGCATGGAAGTCAGGAACAGTACCTCTGGACTGGCAGACCAGGATGGTGGTCTCCAGTTTTAAAAACTGTGACCGGAGGGTGTGTTCCAACTATAGGGGGATCACATTCCTTAGCCTCCCTGGGAAAGTCTACTGCAGGGTGCTGGAAAGAAGGGTACGACCGTTAGTTGAACCTTGGTTACACGAGCTGCAATGTGGTTTTTGTCTCGGTTGCGTAACACTGGACAAGCTCTACAGCCTTGCAAGGGTACTGGAGGGTATGTGGGAGTTTGCTCAACCGGTCTACATGTGCTTTTATAGACTTGGAAAATACATTCGACCTTCTCCCTCGTGGTGTCCTGTGGGGGGTGCTCCGGCAGTACAGGATTGGTGGCCCGCTACTACGTGCCATTCGGTCCTTGAACAATCGAAGCAGGATCCTGGTTTGCATTGGCAGCAGTAAGTCGAGCTTGTTTCCGGTGAACGTTGGCCTCCACCAAGGCTGCCCTTTGTCACCAAATCTGTTCATAATCTTCATGGACTGAATTTCTAGGCGCAGTCAAGGCGTTGAGGGAGTCCAGCTTGGCGACCTTAGGACCTCGTCTCTGCTATTTGCAGACTTTGTGGTCCTTATGGCCTCATCAGGCTGCGACCTTCAGCGTTTACTGGAGCGGTTTGCAGCTGAGTGTAAAGCTTCTGGAATTAGACTCAGCACCTCCAAATATGATGCCATGGTTCTCAGTCGGGAACGAGTGGACTGTACCCTCCGGGTTGGGAGTGAAGTGATGCCTCAGGTGGAGGAGTTCAAGTATCTCGGGTTCTTGTTCACGAGTGCGGAAGGTTGGAGCGTGAGATCGACAGACGGATTGGTGCAGCGTCCGCAGTAATGCGGTCGCTGTACTGTCGTGGTGAAGAGAGAGCTGAGCCGGAAGGCAAAGCTCTCTGTTTACCAATCGATCTACGTTCCCACCCTCACTTATGATCATGAGTTATGGGTCATGACCGAATGAACGAGATCGCGGATGCAAGGGGCGAAAATGAGTATCCTCCGTAGGGTGGCTGGACTCACCCTAAGAGATAGGGTGAGGAGCTCGGCCATCCGGGAGGAGCTCAGAGTAGAGCCGCTGCTCCTTCACATCGAGAGGAGCCAGTTGAGGTGGCTCGGGCATCTCATCCGGATGCCTCCCGGGCGCCTCCCTGGTGAGGTGTTTTGGGCATGCCCAGTCGAGAGAAGGCCACGGGGAAGACCTAGGACACGCTGGAGGGACTATGTCTCAGAGCTGGCCTGGGAACGCCATGGTGTCCTCCCGGTGGAGCTGGAAGAGGTCGCAGAGGACCGGGAAATCCTGACTTCCCTACTGAAACTGCTGCCCCTGCGACCCGAACCCGGATAAGCGGAGGAAAATGGAATAGAATATTTGGATTTTGCTTGAGCTTGCTTGGATTTTTGAAGTTGCCACATCTCTTCAGTTTATAACCCCCTTCTCTCACTTTAACAGTTTAGACTGCAAAAATAAAATATTAGTATGATGACAAAAACCAACCCTGTGTATAGTTCTAACTGCATGCTTTTGGATTACAAAGAGGGGACATAGTGAACTTTTGTAATTATTACCCCAAACTTCTATACAGTAAGTCAAATATGGCAAAACCAATGAGCAGTACAACAAATACAAGGCATTATATCCTAGGAAATATATTATATATATATATATATATTTAGCTTTATTGATGATTGACACACATTTAGAAATTTTAATTTGTGATTGGCTGCAGCATACTTACTGTCTAAACTATTTGTAATCTCTTCCACTCCTTCAAGTATTGCCATTGATGACTCTCATGAATTATATTATATTTATCAATAAATTATTCTAATCTCTTATTAAAAAGGTTTTCTAAATTTTGAAAAACTGAGGGAGTAGCAAGATGGGTATATAGTTTGTAAAGATGTTTGTTCCCATTTTTGTACAGTGTTAATTTTTTTTTTTTTTTTTTACTAAAGAAAGCTTTAACGCCCAACAGGATTTTTTATTTTTAACACAAAATAAATCTTGTTAGGGGCATCATTTACTAGGGTTTATTTGCTGCTCACGGGTGGTGTCAGCAACATTTTTTTTTTTAAGAGTAAGCAGCTTCACCTTTGAGGTGTCGGACGGTTTGTCGGAACCTCTTTGAGGCCGACCGAAACTTTATTCTCAACACTTTAACAGCAGTGCAATTCCAACAACTCATAAACGTCCTCGGAGTGACATTTTAACCAAACATCCCAACAACGTCTTTACTATGCGTATACGTGTGATCTAAATAAGCAAAAACCAAAAAAAAACAATCAAATATTACTATTAGAATAGTGTCAGGTAAATACGTGTTTTTACAATACACAAAACATTTTCACAGTAATTCCTGTTTGTGTTCTGCAGACATCCAGTAGATTGGTCATCACAAAGTGGAAGCTGCACTTTGGAGCAGGCAGAGCTACAGCCAATTACAAAGGAGCTAGCTGTAGAAGAGGAAGAACTCCCAGTCATTCAGGAGAGAGAACATCTTCTACGGCCAGAGGAGGCTGATCTCGCCAGGTTGCCACTCTGGAGAGAGCAAAGACCACCTGAGTCTTCGCAGCTTTATCGTTGTTCAAGTGAGGAGATGAGAGGTGGAGCCTTCATGTAGCAGCTCCCTGCAACACATAACAGAAGGTGAATGAGACCTCTGTGGAGGATCACTGGCTTTATAGTCCAAGTGAAAAGATGAGAGATTCAGAGCCACAGACCGCCCATGTTAAAGAGGAAGAGGAGGAGCCACAACCCACAAACATTAAAGAGGAAGAGGGGGAGTCACAGTGCCCGCATATTAAAGAGGAAAAGGAGGGGCCACAACCTACCTACATTAAAGAAGAATATTGGGAGCTACAACCTCCGTATGTATACAAAGAGGAAGAACTCTGGATCACTCAGGAAGGTGAGCGTCTTCTAAGTTCAAAGGAGGCTAATCTTGCCAGGTTGCCACTGACTGGTGTCTCTGTGGTGACCCAAGACCATGAAGGCAAACCAGACACACAGTTTCATCGTCGTCCAAGTGAGGAGATTGGAGAGGCAAAGGCTTCATGCAGCAGCTTACTGCAACACACAACAGAAGCTGACAGGGAGCATTGTGAAGGATCACAAGCAGACAACCTCTTAGCTCCACTGTCAGATTGTGACGACACAAGGTCACACTCTCCTGAAGATGATGACAGCGACTACCAGCAAGAATATCTGAGCAGTGGTACAGACTGTCAAGGTCGTATGACTACTCACACTGGCAACAAACACTCTGAGAGGTCTAGAAAAAAGATAGATAAACATTTTAACTGCTCAGGTTGTGATAAAATATTTTCTTGTCAGAGTAAATTGACTCGACACATGCGAATGCACAAAAGAGAAAAACCTTTTACTTGCTCAAATTGTGGTAAACGCTTCACTTTAAAGACAAACATGCAAAGACACATGAGAATGCACACAGGTGAAAAACCTTTTTGTTGCTCAGACTGTGGTAAATGCTTCACTTTAAAGACAAACATGCAAAGACACATGAAAACGCACACAGGAGAAAAACCTTTTCGTTGCTCAGACTGTGGTAAACAATTCACTTTAAGGGCAACCATGCGAGGACACATGAAAACGCACACGGGAGAAAAACCTTTTAGTTGCTCAGACTGTGGTAAAAGCTTCACTCGAAAGACAAACATGCAGTCACACATGAGATCGCACGTAGGAGAGAAACCGTTTACTTGCTTAAATTGTGGAAAATGCTTCACTCAAAAGAGAAACTTGCAATTACACACAAGGACACACACAGGAGAAAAACCTTTTAGTTGCTCAGACTGTGGTAAACGCTTCAATCGAAAGACAAACATGCAGTCACACATGAGAACCCACACAGGAAAAAAACCTTTTACTTGCTCATATTGTGGTGATGCATTTTCTTGGAAGTGCCCTTTGAAAAGACACATGCAGAGTCATTGATGGTTTACTGTTTGACTCACCTAACTTTCGTGCAGGCACTAGGTAGAATGTTGTAATATTCTTTGCATGTGTCTTTGTTCAATAAATACATGCTGTTTTTGCAAATGTGGTTAAAAAAAAATACATGGTGACTGCAGTGGTTTCATTTATAGTTTTTTTTTTTGTTAGTTTGTTTTAACAGTATGTGGTCATTACCAGATGCTGTAAATCAAGTCGATTTACTTCCAGATTTGCTCAGTGGCCTAATGGTTAGTATGTTGGCCACACACTCATGAGATCTGGAAGACCTGAGTTTCAATCTCCGTTGGTGATCTCTTTCTGGAGTTTGTATGTTCTACCTATTTACTTTGGTCTCTTCCCACATTCCAAAAACTTGCATGTTAGGTTAATTGTCACTAAATTGTCTATAGTTATGATGCCCTCTAGTCAAAGTGTAGATCTGGAGGAAACTCTGGTTATACGTTTGCAAATGGACGCAAATAACTGGAGTTTCCAAAAGTCACTTCCTGCGACAACGTATGCTATGACGTCACACACGCGACCTGTATTTACATAACGAACAACACGGATGCCCTCAGAAGTGACCATATTTCTTGCGTCTTGTTGACTTTGTATTATAGGACAATTTAATAAGTAATCCTACCTCGTTTTCAGTGCACAAGAACAAGCTTAGCACCATGTTTTATGTTTAATGTTTTGAGAAAGTGATGGGATGACAGAGGCTGGTTCCGATTGGATAGAATTTTAGTAATCCGAATTTAAGTATTGCCGCCCACAGGTTTAGTATGCTTATGACTGTGGTTCCCAATGCATTTATGTGCTTACATGAGTATGCTTCTTTTTTTTTTTTTTAAATACAAGGTCATGTGGACACCATTTTTTTTCCATATACAGAGGGAGAAATATGTTTTTAAAAATACCCTGCTATGTGTGGACAAGGCCAAAGTGTGAATAATAGTTTGTCTGTATGTGTCCGTGACCCAGTCCAGGTTGTATCCCGCCTGTCGCCCGAAAGTCAGCTGGGATAAGCTCCAGCATATTCCCATGACCATACATAACCAGCATAGAAGATGGATGGAGTTTTTACGGTACGGACAGTTTTCAGGAGGACTTCTGAAGGACCGAGAAAAATAACGTTGCTATTGTATTACATATTGATGAAATGTTCACAAACAAGTGTATTGATACAAATATTTTCCAAAATATCCTAGGTTTTCCCATATTTTTGTTATGTATTTTTTTTCTGATTCTATTCATAAATAAATTACAGGCAAAATGTTTTTTTAAATTATATTGAAAATGTAATTAAAATACAGTATCTGTATTAGCACTGTGCACGCTGCTTGATTGTTTAGTAGTGTTATGGGAAAGAAGCAAGAGTCTTGACCTATTGTGGTAGCAAATGTTTGGGGGATTTTTGAGCACTGAAATTGTAATCAATGAGATTTTTAATGCATTGTCAATAAAGCTGCAAGCGTCAATTTACCTTAAGTATACGTCTGGAAGGCTCTGACTGACATGGGATGGACGATGAGGCACTGAATCCTTGCCAGGCCACGTCAAAAAAAGAAATTTGAGTTCGCTAATTGTTGCATACATTTATAGATGACAGTTCCTCAACACAGCATGAAAGGTGGGAACATGGCTAGTTACAAACATATGACTGAAACTTGTCCACCTTGGGAGCCTGAGCAAAATCCTGAATGCGTCATTAAATGGCACCCGAAGCTTTATCATTTTGGCATTACTATAACTCAATGGTTCTCAAATAGTGGGGCGGGCCCCCCTAGGGGGTGCGGTGAAATGTCAGGGGGAGCGTGAGAAGAGGGACTTTCAATGTTAGTGTAAACCTGCCAATATGTCCAAATTTATTATACTCAATATGCCATTTGACTCTTCATAACACCCCATTTTGTTGCATTTTCCTAGTTTTAGTTTCAAGTTACCCCTCCGTGAATCACCACCTTACCGCGGTGGAGGGGTTTGAGTGCCCGAGTGATCCTAGGAGCTATGTTGTCGGGGGCTTTATGCCCCTGGTAGGGTCTCCCAAGGCAAACAGGTTCTAGGTGACGAGCCAGACTAAGAGTGATTCAGAAGACCCATATGAAGAGACACATTAGGAGTGACCGCACCTCGCCCGGACGTGGGATACCGGGGCCTCACCCTGGAGCCAGGCCTGGGGGAGGGGCTCGCAGGCGAGCGCCTGGTGGTCAGGTCTTCACCCGTGGGACCTGGCCGGGCCTAGCCCGAAGAAGCCGCACGGGAACTCCCCCCCGCAGACCCACCACCTGCAGGGGCAAGCATAAGGGTCCGGTGCTGTGTGATTTGGGCAGTGGTCGAGGGCGGGTGTCCGGGCGACCTGGGCTTCGGCGACCAAATCTGGTTCTTGGGACATGGAATGTCACTTCTCTGGTGGGGAAGGAGCCCGAGCTTGTGGAAGAGGCGGAGAGATTCCGACTAGATATAGTCGGACTCACCTCAACCCACAGTTTAGGCTCTGGAACCAAACTCCTTGAGAGGGGCTGGACCTTGTTCTTCTCTGGAGTTGCCGCTGGGGAGAGGCGGCGAGCTGGTGTGGGCTTATTGTTAGCCCCCCGGCTTGGTGCCTCTGTGTTGGAGTCATCCCCAGTAAACGAGAGGGTTACTTCCCTACGCCTTAGGGCTGGGGAAAGGGTCCTGACTGTGGTTTGTGCCTATGCGCCGAACGGCAGTTCAGAGTACCCAGCCTTCTTGGAGTCTATCAGAGGGGTTCTGGAGAGCACCCCAGCTGGTGACTCCATAGTTCTACTGGGAGACTTCAACGCCCATGTGGGCAATGACAGTGTGACTTGGAGGGGCGTGGTTGGGAGGAACGGCCTCCCTGACCTGAACCCGTGCGGTGTGTTGTTGCTGGACTTCTGTGCGAACTACAGTTTGTCCATAACGAACACCATGTTCGAACATAAGGATGCCCATAAGTGCACTTGGCACCAGGACACCCTAGGTCGCAGGTCTATGATCGACTTTGTGGTCGTATCATCAGACCTGCGTCCGTATGTTCTGGACACGCGGGTGAAGAGAGGGGCTGAGCTGTCAACTGACCACCACCTGGTGATGAGTTGGATTAGATGGCGGGGAAGGATGCCGGACAGACCTGGCAGACCCAAACGCGTAGTGAGGGTGTGCTGGGAACGTCTGGCAGAATCTCCCGTTCGTCGAGTCTTCAACTCTCATCTCCGGCAGAGCTTCGCCTGCATTTCGAGGGAGGACCGGGATATTGAGTCCGAATGGGCCGTATTCCGTGCCTCTATTGCTGAGGCAGCCAGTTGTGGTTGCGGCCGCAAGGTGGTCGGTGCCAGTCGTGGTGGCAAGCCCCGAACCCGATGGTGGACACCGGGGGTTAGGGCTGCCGTCAAGCTGAAAAAGGAGTCCTATCGAGCATGGATGGCTTGCGGGACTCCCGAAGCAGCTGACAGGTACCGGCAGGCCAAGCGGCACGCGGCTTCGGCGGTGGTCGAGGCAAAAACTCGGGTGTGGGAGGAGTTCGGTGAGGCTATGGAGCACGACTTTCGGTCGGCCTCGAAGAGGTTCTGGCAAACCGTCCGACACCTCAGAAAGGGGAAGCAGCCCCCAGTTCACACTGTTTACAGTGCGGACGGGGGCTTGCTGACCACGACTGTGGATATAGTTGGTCGGTGGAAGGAATACTTCGAGGCCCTTCTCAATCCCACTGACATGCCTTCCATAGAGGAAGCAGAGTCTGAGGATACGTACGTGGACAGTTCTATCACCGTGGCTGAGGTAATTGGGGTAGTCAAATCACTCCCCAGTGGCAAGGCTCCGGGGGTAGACGAGTTCCGCTCAGAATTTCTCAAGGCTCTGGATGTTGGAGGACTGTGTTGGTTGACACGCCTCTACAACATTGCATGGAAGTCAGGAACAGTACCTCTGGACTGGCAGACCGGGGTGGTGGTCCCCATTTTTAAAAAGGGTGACCGGAGGGTGTGTTCCAACTATAGGGGGATCACACTCCTCAGCCTTCCTGGGAAAGTCTACTCCAGGGTGCTGGAGAGAAGGGTACGACCGTTAGTCGAACCTCGGTTAGAGGAGCTGCAATGTGGTTTTCGTCCCGGTCGCGGAACACTGGACCAGCTCTACACCCTTGCAAGGGTACTCGAGGGTATGTGGGAGTTTGCCCAACCAGTCTACATGTGCTTTGTGGACCTGGAAAAGGCATTCGACCGTGTCCCTCGTGGTGTCCTGTGGGGGGTGCTCCGGGAGTACGGGATTGATGGTCCGCTTCTACGTGCCATTCGGTCCTTGTACAATCGAAGCAGGAGCCTGGTTCGCATTGCCAGCAGTAAGTCGAGCTTGTTTCCGGTGAACGTTGGCCTCCGCCAAGGCTGCCCTTTGTCACCGATTCTGTTCATAATCTTCATGGACAGAATTTCTAGGCGCAGTCAAGGTGTTGAGGGAGTCCAGCTTGGTGACCTTAGGATCTCGTCTCTGCTATTTGCAGACGATGTGGTCCTTATGGCCTCATCAGGCTGTGACCTTCAGCGTTTACTGGAGCGGTTTGCAGCTGAGTGTGAAGCTTCTGGGATGAGACTCAGCACCTCCAAATCCGAGGCCATGGTTCTCAGTCGGAAACGGGTGGACTGTACCCTCCGGGTTGGGAGTGAGGTCTTGCCTCAGGTGGAGGAGTTCAAGTATCTCGGGTTCTTGTTCACGAGTGAGGGAAGGTTGGAGCGTGAGATCGACAGACGGATCGGTGCAGCATCTGCAGTAATGCGGTCGCTGTACCGGACCGTCGTGGTGAAGAGAGAGCTGAGCCGGAAGGCAAAGCTCTCTGTTTACCGATCGATCTACGTTCCCACCCTCACCTATGGTCATGAGTTATGGGTCATGACCGAAAGAATGAGATCGCGGATACAAGCGGCGGAAATGAGTTTCCTTCGTAGGGTGGCTGGACTCACCCTAAGAGATAGGGTGAGGAGCTCGGCCATCCGGGAGGAGCTCAGAGTAGAGCCGCTGCTCCTTCACATCGAGAGGAGCCAGTTGAGGTGGCTCGGGCATCTAGTCCGGATGCCTCCCGGGCGCCTCCCTGGTGAGGTGTTTCGGGCATGCCCAGTCGGCAGAAGGCCCCCGGGAAGACCTAGGACACGCTGGAGGGACTATGTCTCACAGCTGGCCTTGGAACGCCTTGGTGTCCTCCCGATGGAGCTGGAAGAGGTCGCTGGGGACCGGGAAGTCTGGACTTCCCTACTGAAGCTGCTGCCCCCGCGACCCGGACCCGGATAAGCGGTGGAAAATGGATGGATGGATGGATAGTTTCAAGTTCAGGTTGTACAGTACAGATAAATACATAGATATTATCTGTTGTCAATAGTATTTCAAATGCGGGACCGCAACAACATTTCTGGGCCCTAAGGGGAGCACAATAGAAAATAAAAGAACCAGTGCTATAACTGCACCAGAGCTGTATAGAGTAGAGTATAATAAGTTCTAAAAAGGGATATATTAACATTTTAGCATGTTGGCCTCACAGTCAGAAGGTTCAGGATTCGAATCCCCGTTGGGCATCTCTGTGTGGAGTTTGCATGTTTTCCCCGTGCGTTTGTGGGTTTCCTCCCACATTCCAAAAACATGCATGTTAGCTTCATTGGCAACTCTAAATTGTCCATTAGGGTTAGGGTTTGTTTGTCTGCCCTGCGATTGACTGGCGACCAGTCCAGGGTGTACCCCGCCTCCCGCACAGTCAGCTGGGATAGGCTCCAGCAAACCCGCAACCCTAATGAGGATAAGTGGCATAGAAAATGGATGGATGGATATTAACATCATCTGTGTACATATGAAATTTACTTGCCAGTGTATTAGCTTGTGTATACAGTTTACAGCACTGGCACAGCACATCATCACATAAATAATTCAGAATAATGTGCCTCAAAAGTTTAGCGCTAGGGTTAGGGTTAGGTTAAGGGACAAGATAAGGGGGCACCCTAACGAGGGGGGGGTTCCCCTACACTGGCACCGGTGGTATCTTAATTAGAACAGGGGATTGAAAAAGAGTTTCTTTCTAAAAAACAGAAATGTTAAAAATTATCAACTTTTAAATGAGTAAAAAAATGAATTTGGAGAAAAGACTTTCCCATTTTGCATTAACCACATAAAAAACCATGAAACATTCTTTAGACGATAAAAGCCGACCCCTTATCTAAAAGGTAAGAACCTCACCACACGCACATACATATATATATATATATATATATATACTTATATACACATATATATATGTAAAAAAAAAAATCCTGAATAAAAGTAATAAAACCATATAAAAAATATACCTACATGAATTGTATGTGTATTTAGAAGAAATATATAATAAATATTTAAGATAAATACATACAAAATAAAACCAAATTCAACATAGGACCATACAGCAGTGAAAATAAGACCAACATGATTTGAGAAAATAAATATAAGTGCTATCACATCCCATGCTTGGTGTGTCTAACAACAAATCCACACATTGTTAATTGAATAAATCCAACATGCGAGTAAAAAGTCTCAATGGCCCCCTCAGGTGGCCGCACACCAACACAACATGCCATGCATCCGTTGCTAAAATTCATTTAAAATCATGCTGTGTACTTAAAAATCACTCAGGTCCCAAACAAACAATACATATAAAATAAATATATAAATAGATAAAATAACAAGTACATAGACATAAATAAGCGTGTGGTTGTCTTTTGTTAAAATATAGGTCGGCTCCTTCCAAAGAAAGTATACAATTGGTGTAGCCAGTCNAAATTGTCCATCGGTATGAATGTGAGTGTGAATGTTTGTTTGTCTATATGTGCCCTGCGATTGACTGGCGACCAGTCCAGGGTGTACCCCGCCTCTCGCCCAAAGCCAGCTGGGATAGGCTCCAGCATCCCCGTGACCCTAATGAGGATAAGCGGTATAGAAAATGAATGAATGAATGAATGAATGAATGTATGAGACCACCATGCGGAACGGACATGACGTCACGTCCTCCGAATGTTTTTCCGCGACCCCGAGGTCGGTTCCGCTGTTAAGAAATTTTAAATAAATACATAAATATAAGTGCTAGAAGAGAATAAAAGTTCTATAAATAGAGAAATTGCTAAACAGTAGTACACTCCATGCAATAAAATAAAATAAAATAAAATAAAATAAAATCCCATCAAATAAATACATAAGAAAACAATTAAAAAGAAGAAAACAGACGAAACCAATTGCTCTTTTGGATATTATAAACATGTTGTTTAATTCTCGCCTCAATTGTGTTTTTGGTTTCCCCAATGTAAATCCTTTGGCAGCTTTTACATTGGATTCCATATACCACATTCATGGTTTTAAACGAGAAAGACTGCCAGATGGGGGCGCTGGTACCCCCCAGGGGGTTCTGGAGGAATTTACGGTGAATAAAATATTGGTGTTTCACCGAGTGGCTATTTACTTTCGCATGCACCAATATGTCCTGAAGATTTTTGTTCCTCCTGTAAGCGGATATCACTTTCAAATCCCTCAAAGCCGTGTTATTCTGCTGCGCTTGCTGGAAGTTAGCTTTTAGTTGGGAGCCGAACCTCACTGCCGAGTGGGAGAACGTGGAGACGAATGGGATGGCAAGGCGGTCATCCAGCTGCTTCTCATAGGTCCCAGTCCTGCGAAAGGAATCCTCCACCTCCCTCTTTATATACCTGAGGAAGCGTTTTGTATAACCTCGCAGTCTGAGAGCTGAAAATAAAATCTGTAAGCCTTGTCAACATCCTCTGTTAAAGTGCATATGCGGTGGAAACGTATCAACTGTGATTTTATAATGCCTTTAAAAGTGTGTTTAGGGTGGAAACTGGTTTTATGTACAAGAGCATGTGTGTCAGTGTCTTTGAACCACACTCTCGTCGCCAATTGTTTACTTTCTGTATTATTATGGATCAAAAATACCTGTGTATCTAAAAATTCCAGTCTTTCTGTTTGTACATTATGTGTAAGTTTGATGGATGGGTGATGTGTCGCCAGGGTGTTTAAAAAGATCAAAAAATCTTCCCTGGAATCTCCCCAATTCCCAAAGATATCATCCAGGTATCTCAGGTAAAGTAAAGGCACTGTTCCACATTTAGAAAAGGCCGATTGTTCCCACATTGCCATATATATGTTTGCATATGCTGGTTCAAATTTTTTCCCCATGGCTGTTCCCTGAATCTGTAAGCAATATTTACCATCAAATTCAAAGTCATTGCAGGTGAGGCTCAGCTCCAGAAGCTGCAGGATGGCCCGGTCCGGGCGGCTGGCATCTGGATGAGCACAAAGGGCTCTTTCTACGGCTTGTAGGCCCAATTGGGTTTTGATGTTCGTGTAGAGGGAGGTAATATCAATTGAGAACAAGAATGCCTCCCTGGGTGCTCTGACTGCCTTTAACTTGTGCACAAAATCATATGTGTCTTTTACATAACTATCGTGTCGTTGTGATAAAGGATTAATGTAATAATCAATAAGTTCTGCAATTCTGTAGGACTCCGATCCACAGTCGCTAACAATGGGATGTCCCGCCAGTACGCGAAAGGGGATGGTCCAGCTCCCTGGAGCCTTATGGATTTTAGGTAACAAATAAAATTGTCGTGCCCTTGGTTCGTCCGGTCCAGAAAGGTAAATGAATTGTTTGGATTTAATATATTTTTCCTCTTTTAACTGTTGTAGTATGTTAAGAATTTTTTGTTTTGTCGTATATTGCATAGAGTGTGGTATGGAAGTATAATGTTTATTGTTGTTAAGCTGTCTATAGGCTTCTAAAAGGTACTGTGATTTATCCATAATGATGATTTGTGATCCTTTGTCTGCAGGCTTAATAACAATGTGTTTATTGTTCTTCAGGGCTTTTAGGGCTTTATAGTGTTCCCCATTCAAGTTGCGACGGCGCGCGGGGCGTATTCTATAGTCAGCAAATGCGGCTAAGTCGCTGTGGATCAGAGCCCTAATGTTAGGAGAGGCAGCTTCCCAGGGAGGAGTCCAGGAAGAGGGATCCGTGAAAGGTAAGTGTGGATAAGCTGTTTCGTACTCAAAATAATCTAACAGTTTTAATCTTCTATGGTACTTGTATAGGTCTTTTTGGAACTCCTCCCGGTCCTGATGTTGAGGAGTGGGAATAAAGGTCAAGCCTCTCTCCAACCCCTCTGCCTGGGCTTTTGAAAGTATAAAAGAGGAAGACAAATTGGTAATATTGTGGTAGTGGGGAGTTGTGTTTAAACAAGACTCCCCTGGGAAAAATTTTGGTTATCCAGCCAAAAGTTAAAAATCCTAGAGGCCGTCTGTTTTGTCCAATGAACTGGGTCATGAAGTTCAGTATTGAAAAGTAATGTATTTATATCTGGAATGAATTGGCATTTCTTTTCAATTATATCATTTAGGTAATTTAGTCTATCCTTTTGTATAGGGGTCAATTTCTCCGAGAAATTGATGAAAGGAACATACACCGTAGCTTTAGGGAATACATCCTCACAGGTTTTGAGCAATTGTTGCAACTGCTTCCAAATTGTTATTTTATTCTGTTCTCTAAGGCAATTATTGAGTCCCAGCGCCAAAATCACTCTTTCTGGTCTCAACATAGGTGAATTCTTTCTCAGGACCTCCCTGATGTGTTGAAAAGTAGCCCCCAGATAGCTATCCACTTGAATCAGGGGATTCTTAAATGGGGGGATCCGCGCGAGATTAGAGGGTTAGGGTTTAGGGTTAGGGGTTATGGTTAGGTTTGGAGTTAGCGTTGTTAGGTTAGGGTTAGCGGTTAGGGTTAGGTTTGGAGTTAGCGTTGTTAGGTTAGGGTTAGCGGTTAGGGTTAGGTTTGGGGTTAGCGGTTAGGGTTAGGTTAAGGTTAGCGGTTAGGGTTAGGGCTAGGTTTGGGGTTAGGGTTAGCGGTTAGGGATAGGGCCAGGGTTAGGTTTGGGGTTAGGGTTAGGGTTAGGTGGGTTAGGGTTAGGGTTAGGTGTAGGGACAATATAACGGGGCTCTTTGTAAAACAAAGATCCCCTCACGCTGGCACAGGTGGTATTTTTAATAGCCCCCGGGGATTTTTAAGAAAGAGGTAAAACAAGTTTTGTTAAAAAGAACAAGAAGAAATTAAAATAATTAAAATAATTCTCTCCCATTCTGCCCAGCAGGTTATGTCAGCAAATATTAGGATAAAACTGACTGACTAATGGCAATTCATAAAATCACACTCATGCATAAACGAACAAAGTCCTATATAAAAGCATGCTAAAAAATAACACAAAACCCATACAGAAAGTACCTAAAATAATAATTATATATATATATAAATAATATTAATAAATAAATAAACTCTTAAATAAATAAATATGTGATTATTTCTTCGCTAAAACGTCAGTTTCATCCTAAAAATGCCGTCCAGTGGGGAATAAAAGCCACTGGTCTGACTGGACAGGACCTTAAGCAGCTGTAAGTTACTTTTGGTCCTCAAGGTTTGGCTTGGGCAGGAAAAGAAATTCCCAAGGCCGGATGTGACATCATGCCCTCAACGTACTTCCGGGTCCCCGGAAAATGGTTCCGCCAAATAAAAATACACACCAACACGCCACAAGATAAAAGTGCTATAAATAAGTGCTGTAAAAAGTGCTATAAATAGTAAAAACCAATCTCATGCATTAAGATAAAATAAAATATAAAATAATCACCCATAAATAGAATAAAGGATTACAAAAAGGAAGGCGGAACCCTATGCATCCGGTCCGTGGGTTCGCGTAGAGAAAGATGAGGAGCATCCACGGCAGGTGCGTATTTTAGTGTTTACTATTCAGGCCGAGCGGCTCGACAGTTCCCACGGACCTGATCCACTTAGCCTCCGCCCGCCTGCGCTGAGTCACCGTCCAGCTTTTCCTGCTCTCCAAGCCAAACACCTGTAAGTTGTCCAGTGTGTGTAATTTTTAATGTGGATAAAGGAGGCCTTTTGTATTGCCTTTTTTAATCTGATAGACATGTTGTTTTATCCTATCCTCTATTGTGTTTTGCGTTTCCCCAATATATATAATCTGACAATTGCTACATTGGATCCCATAAACCACATTGGTGGTTTTAGGTGATAAAGTCTGCCAGATGGGGGCGCTGGTGCCCGCCAGGGGGTTTTGAAGAAATTTGCGGTAAGTAAAGAACTCGTTCTTTTGTCTTTTTGGGGGTAGTCTGTTCATCTTAGCGTGTACCAAAATATCCCTGAGGTTTTTGTTTCTCCTGTACGCTGAGATGACCCTGAAGTTCTTCAGCGCCGCATTCTTCTCCTGGGCCTGCTGAAAGTGGTCCTTCAGCCGGGAGCCGAGCCTCACCGCAGATCCAGAATATGTGGAGACGAAGGGGATGATCGAGCGGTCATCCCCCTGTTTGTCATATGTTCCCGTGTTTTGAAATGTGTCCTTTACCTCCCGTCTGATGTATCTCAGGGAGCGTCCAGAGTATCCTCGTGGTCTCAATGCCTTAAATAAAGTTTGGGTCGCTCTATCTACATCCTCTGGGAAAGTGCATATCCGGTGAAAGCGTATGAGTTGTGATTTGATGATTCCTCTAAATGTATGTCTGGGGTGGAAGCTAGTTTTGTGTAGGAGAGCATGGCTATCTGTTTTTTTGAACCACACTCTCGTTGCCAGTTGCTTGTCCCCGGTATCCTTGTGTGTGAAAAAAACCTGCGTATCCAAAAATTCTAACTGTTCCGGGTGTGTATTGTGAGTGATTTTTATGGATGGGTGATGTGTCCCTAAGGTGTCCAAGAAGATCTGGAACTCCTCTTTGGAGGCTCCCCACACCCCAAAGATGTCATCCAGATATCTGAGGTACAATAGGGGTAAGGTAGTACACTTGGGGAACGCTGATTGTTCCCACACGGCCATATAAAGGTTAGCATATGCAGGTGCAAATTTCTTTCCCATTGCTGTTCCATGGATCTGTAAATAATATTTCCCATTAAATTCGAAGTCGTTACAGGTGAGGCTCAGCTCCAACAGCTGAAGGATGGCTTGGTCCGGACGCTTGGAATCCGGATATGTACAGAAGGCCTTCTGTACAGCCTGTAGGCCCAGCTGCGTTTCTATATTTGTATAGAGAGAGGTAATGTCTATCGAAAATAAAAACGCCTGCTTTGGTACTCCGATTGCTCTTAATTTATGCACAAAATCATATGAGTCTTTGATATAACTATTATGTCTCTGTGATAGGGGATTAATATAATGATCAATAAATTCTGCTATTCTACAGGACTCCGATCCACAGTCGCTAAAGATGGGATGTCCCGGAGGCACCCGGAAAGGGAACGTCTAGCTGCCCGGGCCTTATGAATCTTTGGTAAGAGGTAGAACTGTCGTGGCCTTGGCTGGTCCCATCCGGTCCTGAAAGGTAAGTGACTTGTTTAGATGTGATGAAGCCCTGGTCTTTCAACTGGTGTAGTATTTGACAGATTTTTTGTTGAGTTGTATATTGAATGGTGTGTAATATGGGAGCATAGTGTTTATTATTGTTCAACTGTCTATTGGCTTCCAGTAAATATTGTGATTTATCCATAATAATGATTTGAGAGCCTTTATCAGCCGGTTTAATAATTATGCTTTTATTGTTTTACAGTGACCTCAAAGCTTCATAATGTTCTTTGTCTAGGTTGCAGTGGTGTGGCGGACGTACCCTACAATGGGTGAGCGCAGTCAGGTCCCTGTGGATCAGAGCCCTGATATTCGGGGAGGCCGTTTCCAAGGGGGGAGCCCAAGTGGAAGGATTCATAAAAGGTAAGTGTGAATAGTTTGTTTCATATTCGAAGTGATCCAAAAGTCTAATTCTCCTATGATATTTATATAAGTCCCTTTGGAGCTCCTCCCTGTCTTGCTGCTGTGGCGTGGGAATAAAAGTTAGACCCCTTTCCAACACCTCTGCCTGGGCAGGTGAAAGTATAAAAGAAGAGGACAAGTTGGTGATATTATAATATTGGGGAGTTGTATTTACACCTTGCTCCCCTAAAGAAAATTTAAATGATCCAGCCAAAAATTAAAAATCCTAAAAGCCGTCTCTTTTGTCCAATGAATTGGATCATGAGGTTCTGTTTTAAAAAGTAATTTACTGATATCCGGGATATATTGGCATTTCTCCTCAATGGTATCATTTAAATATCCCAATCTGTCTGTTGGGGTTAGGGTTAGGGTTAGGGTTAGGGGTTAGGGTTAGGGTTAGGGTTAGGGTTAGGGGTTAGGGTTAGGGTTAGGGTTAGGGTTAGGGTAGGGTTAGAGGGTTAGGGTTAGGGTTAGGGTTAGGGGGTTAGGGTTAGGGTTAGGGTTAGGGTTAGGGTTAGGGGTA
>QODF01000159.1:669178-731941 GCA_024372805.1 Oostethus manadensis | reverse complement strand
CCCTAACCCTAACCCTAACCCCTAACCCTAACCCTAAACCCTAACCTAACCCCTAACCCTTAGTCCAAAACCCTTCTCTCCTAACCCTAACCTAATCCCAACCCTTAACCCTAACCTAACCCACCTAACCCTAACCCTAACCCTAACCCACCTAACCCTAACCCTCTAACCCTAACCCCGCTGTACTGTCCCTACACCTAACCCTAACCTAACCCTAACCCTAGGTGTTGTTGAACTAACCCTAACCCAACCCTAACCCACATACACCAGAGTGACATATCCAGCTGGCTGTATAATCTGAGACCTGGCAGTTTGGCCTTGCAAAGTAGACAGCAATAATAACTAAAGTAATAAAAGGAAATCCCACCCTAGTACACTCGTTTTGGAAAAATTATTTAACTGTTACAAATTGATGATACTTACCCTTTGCAATGTAAACCTTCCAACTGGAATAGTAAATGATTTACCAGGAATAACATGTAAATACCTACTGATTCAGTTTTAAACTACTTACCAGTTGGGGAAATTACTTACCGGTGGTAAATGATATTTACTTACCATATTGAAGATGGAGCTGTTTACCGTGGGAATAAGTATTTAATTACTTACCGGTTGGGTGCAGAAAGTACTTAAGGTCAAAGAGTAAAAATACTTATTGTTTGTAACAATGAAGCACTTTTTACTGGCTCCAAAAAGGTAAAATCTAATATGGAGTTGCTTACCATGGGGAGGTTAAAATACTTACCGGTGTGGTGCAGAAAGTATTTACGGATATAGAGTGAAAATACTTACCGTTTGTAACAATGGAGCACTGATCTCTAGATTGCAAAAGAAAGGGAAATTAGTTACTTACCTGTGACAGTGTTGAACTTTTTACCGATGGGAGGGGGAAGTCACCAATTGATTTTATGGAGTTGAAAGAATGCAGGCCCGTGCCTTGTGGTCCTAAATCCGTTGGATGGACCACTTATTAAATAATATTATTCTCAAAACGAATCCACTAACCCGAACTCTAAATCCTAAACCTTACCCCAGCCCTCTAACCCTAACGCTTATATTCTTGTAATTTAAAAATTACAATAACTATTGATCTCATCAGATTAAAATTTCTTCTTTTTTGGGGTAACCCAACAAGTGTTTAGACTTTATATTTTGAGAACTATAGGTAAAAATTGTCACAACTTGAAAAAAAAAAAGAAGCACATTTGTAGAAATAAAACATTCACATTTAGAAATACAACTTTATTCTCTGTTGATTAATACAACTTTTCTTGGAAAAAACAAACAAACTTTTTTGGTATTTTTGATAGTCCTTGGTGCATTTTTCAATGTTAATCATTTATGATGATAAATTACTGCAGTCTATTTCTTGAAGTGTGCTTTTAAAAAAGTGTGAAATGAGAAAACGTAAAGGAGACTTTTTGCTGTTTTTTGTATTGTTTGACTGTTAAAAGGCTCCACATCTTATTGTACATATAAAAGTGACAAATGACAATACAATCTCAAAACATTGCAAATACACGCTGGCACATAGAAAACATCTCTATAACGAAAAAGAAACAAATCACTTACTGTAAGAAAGGTCACAACATTTCCATCTTGTGTTAGCCAGCTAACACTAGATAGCACTAGCTAGCACAAGCTACTGCTAACTAGGATGAGCAAGCACAAGGTTGCACATCACAGCAAATACTTTTTGTTTCTAGTATGTACAGAGTTTGAACATTTATTTTGTCACCTTGTGGTTTATAAAGTGATTGATCTTGTGCTTTATAGATTACATTTCAGCTTTGTAAGTGTAAATAGGGATGCTAAATGGGGATGCTAATTCCTGTAATTGGGGTCGTTTACAGTGCGAGTCGCGAGTCGTAGTTGCGGCCGCAAGGTGGTCGGTGCCAGTCGTGGCCGCAAGACCCGAACACGATGGTGGACATCGGAGGTTAGGGCTGCAGTCAAGTTGAAGGAGGAGTCCTATCAAGCATGGATGGGTTGTGGGACTCCCGAAACACCGGCAGGCCAAGCGGCATGCGGCTTTGGCAGTGGTCGAGGCAAAAACCCCGGAGTGGGAGGAATTCGGTGAGGCTCTGGAGCACGACTTTCGGTCAGACTCGAAAAGGTTCTGGCAAACCGTCCGACACGTCAGGAAGGGGAGGCGGTCCCCAGTTCACACTGTTTACACTGCGGATGGGGGCTTGCTGACCTTGACTGAGGATATAGTTGTTCAGCAGAAGGAATACTTTGAGGCCCTTCTCAATCCCACTGACATACCTTTTGTAGAGGAAGCAGAGGCTGAGGACACGTACGTGGACAGTCCTATCACTGTGGCTAAGGTATTTGGGGTAGTTAAAACACTCCTCAATGGCAAGGTTCCGGGGGTGGAGGAGTTTCACCCTGAATTCCTCAAGGCTCTGGATGTTGGAGGACATGTCTTTGTTGACAATCCTCTTCAACATTGCATGTAAATCGGGAACAGTACCTCTGGACTGGCAGACTGGGGTGGTGGTCCCCATTTTTAAAAAGAGTGACCGGAGGTTGTGTCCAATTATAGGGGAATCACACTTCTCAGCCTCTCTGGGAAAGTCTACTCCAGGGTGCTGGAAATAAGGGTTAGTCGAACCTCGGTTACAGGAGTTGCAATGTGGTTTTCGTCTTGGCCGCGGAACACTGGACCAGCTTTACGCCCTTGCAAGTGTACTGGAGGGTATGTGGGAGTTTGCCCACATACCTACATGTGCTTTGTAGAATTGGAAAAGGCATTCGACCATGTCCCTCGTGGTGTCCTGTGGGGGGTGCTCCGGAAGTAAGGGATTGGTGGTCCGCTACTACGTGCCATTCGGTGCTTGTACAATCGAAGCAGGAGCCTGGTTCGCATTGCCAGCAGTAAGTCGAGCTTGTTTTCGGTAAACGTTGACCTTCGCCAAGGCTGCCCTTTGTCACCGATTCTGTTCATTACCTTCATGGACAGAATTTCTAGGCGCAGTTACGGCGTTTAGGGGCATCCAGCTTGGTGACCTTAGGATCTTGTCTCTGCTATTTGCAGACAATGTGGTCCTTATGGCCTCATCAGGCTGTAACCTTCAGCGTTTACTGGAGCAGTTTGCAGCTGAGTGTGGAGCTTCTGGGATGAGACTCAGCACCTCCAAATCCGAGGCCATGGTTCTCAGTCGGAAACGGGTACACTGTACCCTCCAGGTTGGGAGTGAGGTCTTGCCTCAGTTGGAGGAGTTAAAAGTATCTCAGGGTCATGTTCACAAGTGAGGAATAGTTGGAGTGTGAGGTCGACAATCGGACTGGTGCGGCGTCAGCAGTAATGTGGTCACTGTACCGGACCGTCCTGGTGAAGAGAGAGCCGAGCCGGAACGCAAAGCTTTCCGTTTACAGATCGATCTACGTTTCCACCCTCACCTTTGGTCATGAGCTATGGGTCATGACCGAAAAAACGAGATCGGGGATACAAGTGGCGGAAATGAGTTTCCTCTGTAGGCCGGCTGGACTCAGCCTAAGAGATAGGGTGAGGAGCTCGGCCATCCGGGAGGAGCTCAGAGTAGAGCCGCTGCTCCTTCACATTGAGAGGAGCCGGTTGAGGTGGCTCAGGCATCTAGTCCGGATGCCTCCCGGGCGCCTCCCAGGTGAGGTGTTTAGGCATTCCCAGACGGGAGAAGGCCCCGAGGAAGACCTAGGACACGCTGGAGGGACAAATGTATCACAGCTGGCCTGGGAATGCCTTGGTGTCCTCCCAGTGAAGCTGGAAGAGGTTGACGGAGACCGGGAAGTCTGGACATCCCTACTGAGACTGCTGCCCCCGCGACCCAGATAAGCGGAAGAAAATGGAATGGATGAAGTCAAATTCAGGGCCATTTTGGAAGAAATCCTGTTGGAGTCTGCAAAAGACCTGAGACTGGGATGGAAGTAACCTTAACCTAACCCTAACCTTTCAACAAGACAGTGTTTCTAACATAAAGCAAAATCTACAATGGAATGGTTCACAACTAAACATATCCAGGTGTTAGAATGGCCAAGTCCATTTGATAATCTTTGGAATCTGTGAATAGATCTGAAAACTGCTGTGTTTTGTAAGGAAGAATGGGCAGGACATGTCTGTCTCTAAATGGGCAAAACTGAGAAACCCTAACTGAGAAAAAGACAGCTGTAATCACAGCAGAAGGTGGTTCTAAGTAATTACATTTATTTGTATCGTGCCAAATCACAACAGTAGTTATCTCATGGCACTCTACACACAAAGGTCACAGAGAGCCAAGTAAAACCCCATGTGAACAAGCACAGGCAACAGAGGCAAGGAACAACTCCCTCTAGGGAAGAAACCTTTGGACAGAACCTTGGTTCTGTGGGGCGGCCGTCTGTCTTAATGTTGGGCTGACATATAAAAAGACTAGAGGGATACATGGAAGACTAAGCCAGAGATCTTAGCCTTAGTCCAAGAAACAGAGAAAAGTCTCTGATACATATCGCGTATCAAGGGTCAATTCTAACTGTATGCTTTTGCAAAGAGGTGGGTTTTGAGTTGACTTTTATACTGTATCTAGAGAGGGTGTCGGCTCCCCGGATTGAGTCGGGCAGATGGTTCCATAAGAGAGGAGCCTGGTAACTAAAGGATCTACCTCCCATTCTACTTCTCTAAATTCAAGGAGTGATGATTAATTGTAAATTCTGTGAAAGCAGTGTTCTCCTGGGTTGATAGGGTTCTAGAAGCTCTTTAAGATATACTGGTGCCTGATGTAAGGAGAATTTTAGATTAAATTCTAAATTGTACTGGTAACCAGCGCAGTGAGGTTAATACGGGTGAGAAGACTCGTGCAGCGCAATTTTAGACTTACTGAAAGGTCTTTATTGGGGCAACCTACTAAAGTGTTTTTAGTATTAACTCAGGTGGGAAGAATAATTTTGTAGCTTGAAATGTGACAAAAGGTCAGAGTTCAAGGAGGCCGAATACTTTCGCAAGGCACTGTACAGATCAAGCAAAGCTAGCTCGCTGTTGTTGGGTACTTTTGCTAACATATGCTAAGCAGTTGTGCTTTCTTCCAACGCCAAGTAAGGTTTACAATTTGTGTTTGTGCTACAGTAACTAATCCGTAAGCATAATTCTTAGTGGTATTATAATGAATCAAATGTGATATATTGCCACTGTCAGGAAACAAGCATGTCCCTCTGCAGATACTTTTAAGTGTAAATAGTGCAAAGGAGAGAGCTGCTACAGTAGAACACAACAACACATGCTAGTTTATGTCGCTGCCTACAAAACACAACTCTAAAGTAACCACACTCAGTGGATAAATAACATTTCAAGATGCTGTTAAAAAAAGACATAAAATGTTTAAAAAAACCATAATTTTGCAGAATTTCCTGAAATGTTTTTTTTTTTTTTTTAAATCAGTGGAGACTAGGCTGACTAATAAAAAGAAGGTTGAGTTGCACCATAGTAGTAGTTGGTATGGGCAAAAGGTTGCTGTAGCCACCAGCAGGATGCTTATAAAAACACATCTGCAGAGGTAATGGATGGGAAACTTCTAGAAGGTCTGGTCGTCATTGCACAAGTCAGTGGCGTGGCCGAAAGCCTCACAAATGTCGCAGTACGGGCGCTCGTTGGCCCGGTTGCCGCGGTAACTGGAGTGAGGCACAGAGTCGGGACTCTGGGCCTGAGTGGGACAGTCCTCGGTGTCATGGCGGTCGAAGCAGTCGCAGATGTCGCAGAAAAGCCGCGGCGTCACCTTCTTCTCACGCTTGGACTCTGGATGCTCCAAACTGGCACGGGCGAGAGACGAGGTTTGGACAGAGACATGTGAGATTATTAGTCCTACCCTAAAAGTGTAGATATTGGGGGCTGAATAATTCCACGTCAGGGTGGCTGTGATTTATTTGCATGTCGAGACAGAACACACTGCATTTTTTTAAGCACTCAGTCCCCGAGCAAACTCCACCTGCTAGTTTTCTTATTCTATGGCACTTGACTTCAAATGTTTGCTCTAACCAGCATGCGGAACACCTCTGCCCTCGATAGCCCACACTCTAAGCGGATTTTGCATGCCCACTTGTTACAATTTTATTTTTTATTTTCATTAGGGACCTGAGGTTTCTTTCAAAAGCTAAACAATATTGTTGATCATGCTGTGTGATTTAAAGAAAGTACATTCGGCAATACTTTGGTTGTGTGCTTTTTAATGCTTTGAAGAGCTATTTTAATAACCATATTCAATTCCACAAATTCATGTAAGAAGTTTATTAATGTCTACAAATGTATGTAAGAAATGTTTATTAATAAAAACAGGATCGGTACCGGATCGGATCGGTTCTACAAGAGTTTAAAAAAGCTAACCAGATCGAAGCCAAAAAATGTGGATCGGGATATCCCTAATAGAAATAAGTTTCTATTACCTATTTAGTAGGCATTATGGTAAACAATTTGATACGCAACAATAGCCACATCAAATTGTATGTAAAGGGATATCAATTTTGTAAATGTGGGCCATTTGTTTATTTTTAAAAAACAAACATTTAGACAGCCCCCAGTTTTTGCATGTTTAATGTGAGCAGTAACTTGTCCAACTTTATCAGACTGTCCTTGAAAGCACCTTTCCCGTTCTCCCACGCTGCACAGATAGACTACTACACTGGATTTTTGCCATTTTTTGTTCACCTCATATTTGCTCCCAAATGATGATACATTGGGAGGATGCATAAATAAAAGATCTGATGACCTTAGTGAGTGCTAATGTGCAGATTTCTGATGACCTTAGTGAGTGCTAATGTGCAGATTTGTTCTCCAAAAAAAACTAAGTCCAGGCAGGTATTTTTGGGAGGGTGGTTCTGAATTCATTTATGCTTTGACATTTATGTTGGTGTCTTAGTTTTACACAATAGATCATAATAAGCTCAATTAGATTGCTATAAAGTACATGTTTTACAGACGATATTTATTATGACTCAAGAGCCAGTAGTGCCAGCATTAAATAATGCCAGCGTTAAAGGGATAGTTCAGATTTTTTGACATGATTTTGTTTGAAATCCTCATCACCAGTGTAGTACATCATCAGAGACTTACCTCTCACTTTGTCCGGGGGGCCGAGTTCTGCTCAATTTCAGTGTTGGGGAAAGTAGTTCCGGTCAGTTGCTGGGGTCACAGAATGTTTTCTCAAAACAATATGTGTTGAAAAGAGTAACAAATTTGCATGACATACATGCCTCTCCAAAAAAATCCGACCTCATGAATCGCTCGGCTCTACTTTCTCTGTTGTTTTTATCACTATGCCAAGTGTTGCGCACATTTCCTTCACCTGTTTCAGTGTTTACTGCTGGGATAGTGAAAGTGGCTGACTATGAAACAAATGACAATGACATTCCATTTAGCATGAAGCAAAAGGAATACCTTTGTGAATGGGAGTACAAGAAGCTGTGTTTTGGACACCTTCTTCCATATTCAAAAAATCAACTGGAAGAAGCGGCACAGTCCGCTGTTCTCAGCGCAAGTGTTGATTATATAAAACCACAGTTTCACTCGGGTATACTGCATTCTTAGTCCAGATAATACATCAACTAGGCTACACATCTCCTAGCATCTAAATACTGCAATTAGAAAATGTATCATTGAATGTCCGGCATAATTTGTAGTGTTATTTGCGTGACTTTCTCATGTCACTGTTTTTCGAGTTAAAGAAAACCCTAATGAAGAAAAACAAGAGTGATCACACCTCACCCGGACGTGGGAAACTGGGGCCTCCCCCTGGAGCCAGGCCTGGGGGAGGGGCGAGCGCCTGGTGGCCAGGCCTTCAACCGTGGGGCCTGGCCAAGCCCAGCCCAAAGAAGGAACACTCCGAGAGGAGACATTCCGAGATGGGCTGGACCTTGTTCTACTCTGGAGTTGCTGCAAGGGAGAGGCAGCGAGCTTATTAATAGCCCCCCGGCTTGGTGCCTCTGTGCTGGAGTCATCCCCGGTGAACGAGAGGGTTATTTCCCTACGCCTTCAGGCTTGGGAAATAACCAAGCGGCAAGGTGGTCGGTGCCAGTGGTGGAGGCAAGCCCCGAACCCGATGGTGAACATCGGGGGCTTAGGGCTGCTGTCAAGCTGAAGAAGGAGTCCTATCAAGCATGAATTGCTTGCGGGACTCCCGAAGCAGCTGACAGGTACCGGCAGGCCAAGCAGCATGCGGCTTCCGCTGTGCTCGAAGGAAAAACTCGGGTGTGGGAAGAGTTCGGTGAGGCTACAAAGCACGACTTTCGGTCGGCCTAGAAGAGGTTCTGGCAAACCGTCCGACACCTCAGAAAGGGGAAGCAGTCCCCAGATCACAATGTTTACAGTGCAGACGGAGGCTTGCTGACCTCGACTGAGGATATAGTTGTTCAGCGGAAGGAATACTTTGAGGCCCTTCTCAATCCCACTGACATACCTTCCGTAGAGGAAGCAGAGGTTGGGGATACGTACGTGGAAAGTTCTATCACCATGGCTGAGGTATTTGGGGTAGTTAAAACACTCCCCAGTGGCAAGGCTCCGCCTTTCGCCCTGAGTTTCTCAAGGCTCTGGATGTTGGAGAACTGTCTTGGTTGACATGCCTGTACAACATTGCATGGAAGTCAGGAACAGTACCTCTGGATTGGCAGACTGGGGTGGTGGTCCCCGTTTTTAAAAAGGGTGACAGGAGGGTGTGTTCCAACTATAGAGGGATCACACTCCTCAGCCTCCCTGGGAAAGTCTACTCGAGGATGCTGAAGAAAAGGGTACGACTGTTAGTCGAACCTCGGTTACAGTTCCCGGTTAACCCTAGGGGTTGCAATGTGGTCTTCGTCCCGGTCGCAGAACACTGGACCAGCTCTACACCCTTGCAAGTGTACTGGAGGGTATGTGGGAGTTTGCCCAACCGGTCTACATGTGCTTTGTAAACTTGGAAAAGGCATTCGACCGTGTCCCTGCGTGGTGTCCTGTGGGGGGTGCTCCGGGAGTACGAATTGGTGGTCCGCTACTACGTGCCATTCGGTCCTTGTACAATCGAAGCAGGAGCCTGGTTGGCATTGCCAGCAGTAAGTCTAGCTTGTTTCCGGTGAACGTTGGCCTCCGCCAAGGCTGCCCTTTGTCACAAATTCTGTTCATAATCTTCATGGAAAGAATTTCTAGACGCAGTCAAGGCGTTGAGTGAGTCCAGCTTAGTGACCTTAGGATCTCGTCTCTGCTATTTGCAGACAATGTGGTCCTTATGGCCTCATCAGGCTGTGACCTTCAGCGTTTACTGCAGTTTGCAGCTGAGTGTGAAGCTTCTGGGATGAGACTCAGCACCTCCAAATCCGAGGCCATGGTTCTCAGTCGCAAACGGGTGGACTGTACCCTCCAGAGTGGGAGTGAGGTCTTGCCTCAGATGGAGGAGTTCAGGTATGTCGGGGTCTTGTTCACGACTGAGAGTCGTTTGGAGCGTGAGGTCGACAGACGGATCGGTGCAGCGGCAGCAGTAATGCGGTCACTGGACTGGACCGTCGTGGTGAAGAGGAAGCTGAGCCGGAAGGCAAAGCTCTCTGTTTACAGATCAATCTACGTTCCCACCCTCACCTATGGTCATCAGTTATGGGTCATGACCGAAAGAACGAGATCGTGGATACAAGCGGCGTAAAGGAGTTTCCTTCGTAGAGTGGCTGGACTCACTGTGAGGAGTCCGGCCATCCGGGAGGAGTTCAGAGTAGAGCCGCTGCTCCTTCACATCGAGAGGAGCCAGTTGAGGTGGCTCGGGCATCTAGTCCGGATGTCTCCCGGGCGCCTGCCAGAGACCGGGAAGTCTGGACTACCCTACTAAGACTGCTGCCCCCGCGACCCTAATAAGATAATGGAATTTTTTAAAGTTAATATAAAATATGCACTGACTTACTTTTTGTTATTTGTTATTCCAGACAGTACAGGCTCTTTGCCTATCGCATGAATGTGCCCTAAAAGGAGAGAAGCTCAGTCCAGGCAACAGGAAAGTTCTTCCCTCATAAGAAAAACATATCCATCACCAAATGCACTGCTTTTGTTTTAGATGACACTTATTTAAAAATTTTACATTTTGTATTAAAAAAACACAAACTAATACTCCACATACAGTATGTAGGTTTAATTTGTTGGCGTTCTGTTGAAGACACTAAGACAAGATACCTGATGTGATATTATTACTGATAAAATAATCAGCAGCAGTAAGAAAGACCTTTTGTTAGCATGCTTGTACATGCAGTATACATTATCTAGATGTCATCAGGGCTGGAAAAAATAGTTTTGGTAAATGAAGAAAAATAAAACTATGACACTCTCAGTAAACAGCGGCAACTTTGTCCATTCCTTCCATTCTTTTTTTATGTCGCTTGTCGTCATTATGGTCGCGGGGGTATGCTGGAGCCTCAGCTTGACTTTGGGTAAATGGCGGGGTACCCCTTGGACTGGTCGCAGCAACTTTCTCATCTGCATATTTTGATGGAAAACGTGATGCACGTTATGCCACTAAGTCATCTTTGTTTGGCTTTGTAGTGGACATTGGCCGGTATGTTGAATGGTGGGTGGACGTCGAAATGCTCATCTCCAAGCCTGACGTTCTTATCCAGCTGCCGTTGAATGACTTGAATCCCGTCTTGGCTCATACAGCTTCCTTACAAGCCACCACTTTGATCGCACGCAATGAAAGCCATTGTAATTTTTTTTATCCTGGGAATGAGGACAGTGAAATAAAAATGAATAAACTAATATTTTTCAGTCATTCTCAACTTGTGGGTCATAAAATAACAGCAGAAATCTTCACATCATACTAGTAACAGAAAAGGTCAATGCTACGTGAAAATCATATCACAAATCTGGAATTAGTAAATTCTGGGATCAACAGTAAAACTATAAAATCATTTCTCCTTTTTTGCTGCTCTACACTGAGGTCGTCGTAGTAACAGTTGCACTCCTGCCCATCCTCTTCCCAGCGGTGAATGCCACATATGTGGTACAGAATAGAGGTCCACCTGCATCTCAATTCCTATCATTTGAGTTAATGTAGACACTGTTTAGCAAATTTCACAAAGTAATTGTTTGCCAAATGCTTTCATCTTATGATAACCACCAGCAATTACATTACAATATCTAGTAAATAATAACAATAGAAATGTTATTCTGACATCTTGGCAACTTAGCGAGCTTTGGAAAAATATGTTAAGGCCATATTTCTATTGTGACTGTATGTATGCTCATAGAAACATACAGACATCCACACTTGCTGACAGTTTGGTGTCTATGCTGTACTGTATACTATATGCCGTATGCATACAAATGCTGTGTGTATATGTAGGCTATGCTGCACTGTATAACTTTGTTGACCGTAACTGTCATTACATAATGTTATGTAATGTAGCGGCTTCACTAGCAATATGAAATTTGGTGATTTGCTGCACACAACGTTATTTGCTGGTTCTAGAAAGCCTTCCGAGTGCAATACTGTTAGCTTGTAAACAAGGTGCTACTACATTAGCACCAAATTAGCTAGTATAGCTAGTTCTTACCTGGCATGCAGGTACAGCAGAACTTTTCAAAACATCTTTCTTCCTCCGTCCCGGCCATGTAGGAACGTAATCCTCCTCGCTGAAGTGTGCAATCCAGGCTACTTTGGTTCTCACATTGTAGCCAACATGGCAAGCAGCCAAACTGGTCTAATAGCAATGTCCGTCATAGGAAAACCATGGAATATGTCAGGCAATTTATCAAGATTCTTGTTTTTACAGCCTGGATAATTACAGGTACACGCCATATTTTTTTTAACCACTCTTGCTCTCTCGCGTCACAGCAATCACCACACACAACAGTGGACAGGCGGGATGGTGTAGTGACAATGACAACAGAGAAAGTAGAGCCGAGCAATTCGTGAGATCAGATTTTTTGGGGGAGGCATGTTTGTAATGCAAATTTGTTAGTCTTTTGAACACATATTGTTTTGAGAAACAAAACTATTTACTTCCGTGACCCCAGCAACTGACCGGAACTACTTTCCTCAGCACCGGAATCCGACTAGAACTCGACTCACAGGACGAAGTGAGAGGTAAGTCACTGGTGATAATTTCATACATCATCATGTCAAAAAATCCCAATTATCCCTTTATTGCTAGTCACTTATGCCAACATTAACGCCAGTTATCAGGGTCATTCAGAAGACCCTGGTGATGACTAAAAATATTGGCCTTTGTTTTCCCTCGCCCGGACGCGGGTCACCGGGGTCCACCTCTGGAGCCAGGCCTGGAGGTGGGGCACGATGGCGAGCGTCTGGTGGCCGGGCCTGCACCCATGGGGCCCGGTCGGGCACAGCTCAAAAAGGTAACGTGGGCCCCCCCTGCCATGAGCTTACCACTCGTAGGAGGGGCCAAAGGGGTCGGGTGCTAAGTGAGCTAGGTGGCGGCCGGAGGCCTTGGCAGTCCGATCCGTGGCTACAGAAGCTAGTTGTCGGTACGTGGAATGTCACCTCTCTGGAGGGGAAGGAGCCTGAGCTGGTGCGTGAGGTGGAGAAATTCCAGCTAGATATAGTCGGACTCACCTCAACGCACAGCAAGGGCTCTGGAACCAGTCTTCTCGAGAGGGGCTGGACTTCATTCCACTCTGGTGTTGCCGGCAATGAGAGGCGACGGGCAGGTGGTGGCAATTTTATATTGCCCCCCGGCTCCAAGCATGCACTTGTAACCCAGGTGAGAAAACCCTGCTCCAGCGCCGTTCTCCTACTATTTAATAATTTAATACTCAGAGCACCGCCGACGTCATCGCGTTAGTGACCTAGTCAGGTGACCCCGGTCCCGCCAATCAGGTAGCATATGAACAGGAATTTAGACGCGCCAGCCAGAGCAAGGCATAGGATTCCTGGGCAGATGCTACAGGTGGGTTAAAGTTACTTTAATAGTTTATTTCGCTTTATTTTGTCGGTCCATTAAATGCAATTACTGTCGGAACTTTAGGAGCTGACTAATGGGACCCGACTACTATGGAAAAGTGTGCGAGCATGCGTTAAAACCCAAATTGGTGAGTTGTGCTAACATGTAGCTTAGCCTCCCATTCAAACGCATGAGTTAGCCTAGCCTAGCCGCGTCCATTGATTTGAATGGAGCGGTTGGCCTTGTCTTGTATGCCTATTTCTCAAAATGTATTCAACTAAGTGAAGTGCAATTTATAGAGTTTTTAACAACTTATCGTCTAACTGTGTATGAATTTTGGTTGTAATTGGATGTACTTCAAGACTCAAAACTTGGTAGTTGGTTGGAGCCTGTTGATTCTAATGCAGTATATTGCACTTCATGCACTTTAAAGGGTACCCTTAGTACTGTTATTTTTTGGATTTAATTGTTTATTAGATACATGGATAATTGAACAATTTCATGAATAACTACATGTGCTAATGTTATTTATTATGAACTTTTGATAAAGATCCTCAATATTTAGAACTGATATTGGTACATTGATTGATTTATAAATACACTGTTTATTTATTGATTGGATGGAATTATGATGTGCACATGATTTATTGATTTGGTCCTGTTCTTGTGCAGGCCAGGTCAGATGGCGAGCTAGAACCTTGAGGAACTGAACTGAACTGAACTGAGGCAACAGGCCTGGCATATACCCTCAGCTTGGATAAAGTATTGAGACCCTTACCTGCTCGGTTGGGCCGGTAGTAGGCTCCTGAAGCCGTCCTTCACATTTGTACAACGTTTTGAACTCTTTTGTCTGTTCGCACGGCGCGTGGCTACTCATTCTGGACCCCATTCATAGTCCCACGCGCACTACCTACCTCAGCACTGTAAGGACAATCTCCACGCCACAAACTCTTTGCGGGTCATACGTCAGACAAATACACGAGCCTTTTCCACTGTTTACATATGTATTATTTAAACTGCTAAGGCAGAGTCTTTTGAATGTACATTTTTCTTAACTCAGATTATGAATGTAAATATTTTTCCTGAATGGTCATTCTTCGTACTACTCGCATGCATTTGTATTGTCTTTAACTTTGTATGTCTTTTCAATATATGGTACAAGCAACTTTAAATAACTGTCTCAGTCTTTGTTTTTCACTCCACTCCTAGTCGATATCTAGAGTCTTCTGAACTAGCCCAATCCAACTCTAACAATCGCTATAATCGCAATGTTACCTACTTATTACCAGTTCAGTATTATTAGCTTTGGGTAACATATATGCTACACACTAATGACAGCATTAACGCTAGCACTGCTGGCTCTTGAGTCATGGTCATCTTGACATAAGCCCCCAAATAGCTGTCATCAGCAGTGCCTGCAGTTAAATAGCAGCTCATAGCCAAATATTAGCTTGCAGTTCAATGCATAAAATCAGTCGAGAGACAACTCGCATTAAAAAAAAAAAAAAAACACTAGTTGGTTGGGACACTCATATACCAAGGTACCATTGTATAATTTACAATTTAAAAAATTCTGGCTGTGCTTCAGTACCTTCTCGGAGCTTGCTTCTCTCTGGCAAGTCAGTCTGTGACAATTCAAATGGCAGCGGCAGTAGATATAAACAACTTTGGTCTTGTTGCCAGAACCATCTGCTAGGGCTTTGACGATAAATTTACCAATGAAAATACCCTTTTCTTTCTTCATTTCTGTATATTTGTTTCCACTTGTGGCTCCACAGTCACCGCTGCTTCCACGGTGTAGGAATGCACTAAATCAATATAGAACACTTTTAGTTTGAAGGAACGGTATCGGGTAATGTATTAAAACCAATAATGGACATCTTTAGTTTGAAGGAAAGGATGCTGCAATTATCGGTATCAGTAATTAAGCTCTGGATGATATCGATAAATCTGTAAGAAAACGAAAATGTTGAACATCTTCCGTTTGAGGGAAGAGCTGCGGTTAATATCAGTATTGGGTGATATCAGTATTGGTAATGCAATGTGGGACATTATCGGATATTGGTAAGAATTCCAATAAGGACCACTGCTGCTTCTTACCTGTCCTCGTTGCCATTGAACTCAGACAAAGCCAGCTTCTTCAGCTTGATCTTTAGCTCTTCATTCTTCCGCTGCAGGTCAACGATGACGCTATTCAGGAAGTTGATCTGACGGCGTGGACACAGCGTCTAAGTAAAACACTTATGTATGTCGTGTGACGGCGTCCCATCTGCCTCACCTGCCCCTCAGCAAACTCTTTCTCCTCCCTCAGCTGCTCCAGTGCCGCCTCGCCTGGGTTGGGGACCGGCGAGTCAGCAAAGACAAACACAAGGACATATTCCCTCCTTACCTGAGAGAGCCACCTCCTGCCCACCGCCACCTTTGGAGAAGGAGCCTCCCGCCAGCCTCAGCTCCAGCCTCCCGACGCGCTCCTGCAGCTGCGCTTTGTCCAGCTCCAGAGTCTCAACGGCGGACTGCAACGTCTTGGCCACGGCCTTCTCGCATCGCAGTGCGGCCACCTGGAAAGATGCCGAGACATTTAAGACATCATCATCATCCTCCTCCTCCCACGTGCACACCTCGTTCCTGAGCGTCTCCAGCTCACGATCTTTGTCTGAGACACCCGAGAAGTCCTGGAGGTCTGCGTCCTGATTGGACATGTTCTCTCTGCAGGTGACAGAAGAACGATGCTTTCAATGTCCGGCCATTTCATTAGGTACACACGTCTAATGACAACCAATAGAAAAAGACTACACAGCGTCCCACTACACTTCATACTTGCATTTAGGATTGCCACAGACTCATACGTTCACATGTTTGTGTCCTTCATTCAAATCATTTAGAAAATGCTCCAAGCAATGTATTTAGTTGTTATTTAATATAGTATTTGGCATATTTGGAAAGCAGCTACATTGTAAGGTAAAATGTGGTTTAGTATTTAATAATTAGTATGTAGCGTGTGTTGATTATTATTTCTTACTATGTATTAAGTTGTTTTTTTTTTTTACTTTTGAATATTAGCCTAAGCATTTGTTTTTCAGCTGTCTTCATATACTCCATGGCTGCATATGGAACTTTTCAGTAGCTAGTAAATGGATATTTTTCTGATATTGGAAAGATGTTTTTGGGAATAAGCCTTTAAAAACACATCACGTGTATTAGTTTCAAATGTATTTGAATTTAGTAGTCTTCTGCTTCTATGTGTCGAATCATATTTTGGGTATGATAATTTATCTTCCTGTAGAGTATACATCCTGTCTATATCAATGCTCTTAATTCATGTCGGCCGATAATATTGGTTATTGGCCAATACTGGATATCAGCTTTTTGTCTTTGAATGTGTTTTCTGAATGTTTTTTTTACTTCAGTTAGCCATTTTGATGCTTGGAAATGCTCAATTTAGGCCAAAAATATGTAACATTTGCTAAAAAAAAAAAAAAATTTGCTAAATGCATTTTTTTAAAAACGAATAACTACAACCCTAACCCTAGGCTACACAGAACCACCAAACAGCGCTGATATATAAATTCCTGTTTCCAAATGTCATTGCCTGCAACAAAGTATGCTGTGACGTCACACACGCAACCTCTATTTACATCACAAACAACATGGATGGCGGTGTCAGTATGTCCATATACTTGGCAAGATTCATTTCATCACATTTTCTTGCGCTTTGTTGACTTTGTATTTTCAAACAACCTTTAGAAGCAATTCTGACTCCTTTCAGTCCACACGCCCGACCGCCACCATGTTTTATGTTTTGCAGAAGTGACTGGATGACAGAGGATGATTATGATTGGATAGATTTTAATAACTATTTCTCCCTACAGGTTTGGCATGTTTATGACTGAGGTTCCCAATGCATTTATGCGGTTAAGTAAGGATGCTTTTTTTTTTTTTTTTTTTTTAATATAAGATTGTGTGGACACCACTTTTTTCCCCATAAACGGAGAGGGAGAAATATACGGTTTTACAAATACTCTGCTACGTGTGGACAAGGCCTAAGATTTATTATGACTTTTGCTCGTGGCTTGAGCACTTTTGTCTCCAAAAACAATTTTCTCCAATGGCGTTTCCATGTCAACAGGTTGTGATTAACCCGAAATACGTCCTTGCACTTGCATAAAGTCCTGATAGCTTTTGTACAACTATGCTTCTGGCCTGGGGGAGCTCTTGGGGCACAAGGCTCTATTTCAACTGTCTTTCCCTCCGATCAAAATAAATATGATAAAAGAGAAATTTGTCGTTGAGCAGTTATGTTATTAAACTTATGTTATTAAGTTTTCTTCTCTCCAATGGTGCTAACAAAAAAATTCCACCCACTACCCCATTCCTACATCACATTATGGTCCATTTTTGGTAGCCTTCGTGGCAGCACAGCAAGAAAACAGAAATTTTTTTTTTTTTACTCGTGTAAGACACTTAAAGGTGTTTTGATTGTGATGAAACAGATTATTTTTACATCCCTTATTGCCTCTGGGGACATTTTCTGAAGCACAGCAGACGTGGATTATGACAAAGCAGAAAATGTTAACACTGGCCGCTGACAGGCGACAGGAAGTATGGCAGCCTCCTTCGCTTTAATGCACGTTTGAGCTGCATCGACAAAGCTGCACCATTCCACATCAGTGCATCCACACAAGCACACAAACACACATACAGTGTGAGGACAAAGTACATTACGTAACACCCACACAGCCACGGGAGGGCTGCAAGCAAGAAGTATTTGATTATTGTTATTTTGGTAATGATAGTACAGCCAATTACGTTCAACTGGAGCTCTGATGTCACAGCTTGAGCTATAAAAAGGACAAGGGGAGGAAACACATGCAGACTCGTGCAGACACACGCACAGGCTAAAAATAAAAGTGAACATGAGGATAGGACATTAAGCGTCATCATCTTGAAATCGTATTTTCCCTTTCAAATTATCCACATTAGGTACACCTGCATTATTTAATGACATCCCATAATCCCATTCAAGTGCCACATATTGCTTTTTACAAAAAGAATGATGCAAAATTTTGAGGTATTCATTTAGGTTGGTTTCATCATGTGAGCAGTTCCTTAATATTTTTGACCTTCTCCTGTTGCTATTTAAGGCAAAAAGAGACAAAGAAAGAATTATTGATATGGCTCTTGCAATAAATTGATTGAGCTGTGCGTGTTGTATCTAGTGAGTATGTAAAACAGAACTTTAATGGCTAAACCATTTCTGCTTTTCATAACATCTAATATTACATAACATGACTAGAGTTCCATAGATAGTAGCCATCCTTCACTTTAATCACCACTTTAATAAGTAAGCACCTCAATTTTAATAGTAATATGACATCTTCTATGGGTGGATGCTTGCTATCTATCAAGCTGGTAGTGTGCTTTAAAGGAAGAGCGCACTTTTTATTGGACTTTTGCCCATCATCCACAATCCTTTTTTGGGCCATAAAAACGCATCTGTCTCTTTTCTTTGCATTCTAATGATAAGAAAAGAGAAATAGTGGCAGCAAACCAAAACAGCAGCAGTCGAGGCAATTCCAATATGTAGTGTTACCTTGCGCTAGTGGCCTGAGGTGTTGTGTGTCTTTGACACCATCAACCATTAAATATTACTCAACAAACTTGAAAGATAAGGTATTAGGGGAGTGTCTTTGAACTGGATGCATAGCTAGGAATTGAGGAGAGAGCAGTATGTGAAGCTGGGCGACTACAAATCTGAATGTATGGGTATTGCTTGCGGGTGGTATTGGGCCCCAAGATGTAATAATAACTGAAAAGAATGGATGCATATAGATCCTAAATTTAATTAAATAAAACAAAAGTTATGCTGTTGGAGACTTATAAAGAAAATGATGAGTAAAAGTTTTAAAAGTGTGTCAACATTCAATAAAACTAAATATTTTCTAGAATTGAATTCTAGAAGTGATTCAGAAGACCCTTATGTTTAAAACAAAGACGAGTTACCGCACCTCGCCCGGACGAGGGACACCGGGGCCTCACCCTGGAGCCAGGCGAGCGCCTGGTGGCCAGGCTTTCACCTGTGGGGCCTGGCCGGGCCCAGTCCAAAGAAGCAGCACGGGAGATCCCCCCCGCAGACCTACCAAATGCAGGGGCAAGCATAAGGGTCCGGTGCAACAGGATTTGGGCAGCGGCTGAGGGCGGGTGTCCGGGCGACCTGGTCTTCGGCGGCCAAATCTGGTTCTTGTCACTTCTCTGGTGGGGAAAGTGCCCGAGCTTGTGGAAGAGGCGGAGACATTCCAACTAGATATGGCCAGACTCACCTCAACCCACAGTTTGGGCTCTGGAACCAAATTCCTTCAGAGGGGCTGGACCTTGTTCTACTGCTGGAGTCATATCCAGTGAACGAGCGGGTTATTTCCCTACGCCTTCGGGCTGGGGAAAGGGTCCTGAATGTGGTTTGTGCGTACACGCCGAACTGCAGTTCAGAGTACCCAGCCTTCTTGGAGTTTATCAGAGGGGTTCTGGAGAGCACCCTAGCTGGTGACTCTATAGTTCTACTGGGAGACTTCAACGCCCATGTGGGCAATAACAGTGTGACTTGGAGGTGCGTGGTTGGGAGGAACGACCTCCCTGATCTGAACCCGTGTGGTGTGTTGTTGTTGGACTTCTGTGCGAACCACAGTTTGCCCATAACAAACACAATGTTCGAACATAAAGAAGGCCATAAGTGCACTTGGTACCAGGACACCCAGGGTCGCAGGACTATGATCGACTTTGTGGTCTATCGCCAGACCTGCGTCCGAATGTTCTGGTAACACGAGTGAAGAGTGGGGCTGAGCTGTCAACTGACCACCACCTGATGATGAGTTGGATTAGATGGAGGGGACGGATGCCGGACAGACCTGGTAGACCCAAACCCATAGTGAGGGTGTGCTGGGAACGTCTGGCAGTCTCCCGTTCGCCGAGTCTTCAACTCTCATCTCCAGCAGAGCTTCGCCTGCATCTCGAGGGAGGACCGGGATATTGAGTCCAAATGGGCCATATTCCGTGCCTCCATTACTGAGGCAGCCAATTGTAGTTGCGGTCGCAAGAGGGTTGGGACAAGTTGTGGCGGCAAGACCCAAACCTGATGGTGAACACCGGGGGTTAGGGCTGCTGTCAAGCTGAAGGAGTCCTATCAAGCATTGATGGCTTGCAGGACTCCCGAACCAGCTGACAGGTACCGGCAGGCCAAGCGGCATGTGGCTTCGGTGGTGGTCGAGGCAAAAACCCGGGAGTGGGATGAGGCTATGGAGCACGACTTTCGGTTGGCCTTGAAGAGGTTCTGGCAAACTGTCTGACACCTCGGAAAGGGGAATCGATCCCCAGTTAACACTGTTTACAGTGCAGACTGGGGCTTGGGAACAGTACCTCTGGACTGGCAGACCGGGGGGTGGTCCCCATTTTTAAAAAGGCGACCGGAGGGTGTGTTCCAACTATAGGGAGATCACACTCCTCAGCCTCCCTGGGAACGTGTACTCCAGGGTGATGGAGAGAAGGGTACGACCGTTAGTCAAACCTCCGTTACAGGAGTTTCAATGTGGTTTTCGTCCCTGTCTAGGAACACTGGACCAGCTCTACACCCTTGCAAGGGTACTGGAGGGTATGTGGGAGTTTGCCCAACCGGTCTACATGTGCTTTGTAGACTTGGAAAAGGCATTCGACCGTGTCCCTCGTGGTTTCCTGTAGGAGGTGCTCCGGGATTATGGGATTGGTGGTCCGCTACTACGTTCCATTTGGTCCTTGTACAATCGAAGCAGGAGCATGGTTTGCATTGCCACCAGTAAGTCGTGCTTGTTTCCAGTGAACGTTGGCCTCCGCCAAGGCTGCCCTTTGTCACCGATTCTGTTAATAACCTTCATGGACAGAATTTCTAGGCGCAGTCAAGGTGTTGAGGGAGTCCATCTTGGTGACCTTAGGATCCCATCTCTGCTATTTGCAGACGATGTGGTCCTTATGGCGTCATCAGGCTGTGAACTTCAGCCTGATTTACTGGAGTAGTTTGCTGCTGAGTGTGAAGCTTCTGGGATGAGACTCAGCACCTCCAAATCCGAGGCCATGGTTCTCAGTCGGAAACGGGTGGACAGTACCCTAGGAGTTAGGAGTGAGGTCTTGCCTCAGGTGGAGGAGTGAGGGGCGAGTGAGGGGCGGTTGGAGCGTGAGGTCAACAGACGGATCGGTGCAGCGTCAGCAGTAATGCGGTCACTGTACCGGACCGTCGTGGTGAAGGAGGGCAAAGCTCTCTGTTTACAGATCAATCTACGTTCCCACACTCATCTATGGTCATCAGTTATGAGTCATGACCGAAAGAACGAGATCGCGGAAACAAGCGGCGGAAATGAGTTCCCTCCGGAGGGTGGCTGGACTCACTCTTAGAGATAGGGTGACGAGCTCGGCCATCCGGGAGGAGCTCAGAGTAGAGCCGCTGCTCCTTCACATCGAGAGGAACCAGTTGAGGTGGCTCGGGCATCTAGTTCGGATGCCTCCCGAGCGCCTCACTGGTGAGGTGTTTTGGGCATGCCCAGCCCCGGGAAAGACCTAGGACACGCTGGAGGGACTATGTCTCACAGCTGGCCTGGGAACGCCTTGTTGTCCTCCCGGTGGAGCTGGAAGAGGTTGCCGGAGACCAGGAAGTGTGGGTTAGGGTTAGGGTTAGGGTTAGGGTTAGGGTTAGGGTTAGGGTAAGGTTTGATTGATGCTCCTTCACTATATCACATTTTTTCAGACATGAATGAATACATGATGTTTGTTTGGTAGTAGACTAGTGTGATCGGAAAGATTATAGTTTACAGGTTTACCCTAGAGAACACATGATCTTATATGAATTACATTTTGCAGAGGTTCAAGTGTAGTATCTGAGTACACCCCACAGTCAATTTAAACTTAGCTGGCCTCTCAGCAGGAGGCTGCCTGTAGCATGGGTGAGACAAACAATGCCAGAGGAAGATCCGTCTGACCCCTTTGCAAAGGCCAATAATAAACTCCTTAAGTTCTGCCCTGATTTCACGCTCTCTCTCAAGAAATGTTTTTTTTCACAACACTATGGTCTATTAGACAAAACATATTGAAATGCAAGTAATATGTAGTATTCTGGTCAATAGGTGGGATCAATGTTACATGGATGAGACATGGATCCTTATTCCATTACCCTATCTTGCACTCCATGTAGGAAGCCGATGCAGAGTGAGATCCATGTGGAAGTGATACTAAGAGGCTGACTGGTTAGCTTGTTAGAAGGTTGTTAGTTAGCTTGCCAGCTAGCGGCCATGTAGAGTCCTTGTAGCACACAAGTTGTGCTGGTGTAAACAAAGAATAATAGAAGTGGGCCTCATTTCATGTCTATGGGGCTCTAATACTGTTAAAAGCCCTATTTATAAAGTCATAAAGAAGTTTTCTATGCTCTCTATGAAAATATTTGATTTATTGACATTGAATTCTATATCAGGGAAATTCAGCGCCGTCGAGTCTGGAACCAATTAAGCGCCATAAACAAGGGACAACTGTATTACATTTACTATCTGCTATACTTGGCATCTGTAAAGCTGGCTGTGGCCTTTAAGGGATGCTGCATGGGGTGCAAGGAATTCTAGAGCAATATTGTAATAATGTTACTATAAAAATAACATGTGAACAAATCAAATCCTTCCACGCCAAATATACCTGGTCGTCTCTGCCGTTAAGTAAATAAGGCCGGTAGGGCTTACATTTGCTTGCGGAGGAGGTGCTGCTGCCCCTGGGAAAGACTGAGCTGTTCTTGGTATTTGGAATTCTGCTGTTTCAAAGCATCCAGCTGCACAGAAACATGAAACATATGTGGAAGTCCTTCACAATGAATAATGCACGATAAGCACATTTTCTTTCTGCGTCTATCATTTAACATGTAAAATACATGCAAGTATGATCACACAATGCCGTACAATGAAAGTTCCTTAGAAAGTGAATAGAAAGGATACCATCTGAAGCTCTTACCGGTATCATTTAGGGGTGCACAATAATTATCGGACCGACATGAGGGAGTTATGATGTCATACCAAGAAATCCAATAACATTAAAAATAGTTTTAATAAATGATAATTAGGGATGTTCTATAATATCTGCCCGCATATATTTTCAGCCTGATATTGGCATAAAAAGTAATATTGGGAGATATTGTATCGGGTGGCATAAAAAGTAATATTGGGAGATATCGTATCGGGTTTTTCGCTATAATGAAAACAGAAACATGAAAACGTTTACTGGGGCGGTTTGCAGCTAGGTGTGAAGCTTCTGAGATGAGACTCAGCACCTCCATATCCGAGGCCGTGGTTCTCGGTCATAAAATGGTGGACTGTACCCTACAGGTTTGGTTTGGTTTAATTTGTTTCAAACATGCATACATTGTGCAAAAAATTATTCATGTTACATTCCTCAGTTCTACGTGTCCGAAAAGGAGTAAGAAGAAGCAGAGCTTATTTAATCCTACCCCCTACACATGATTTGCTAATACATACTCATACATACTGTGTATATACATGCATACACACATACATTCATATGTATACATACATAGATTATATATACACAGTATATTTATATATATACACACAGTATATACAGTGTGTGTATATATATATATATATATATATATATATACATATACATACATACAGTAAGGGGGAAAACTATTTGAACCCCAGCTGATTTTGTAGGTTTGCCCACTAACAAAGAAATAATCAGTCTATAATTTCAATGGTAGCTTTATTTGAACACTGAGAGACAACAATGACAAAAAAAATCTAGAAAAATGCGTTTCAAAAAAAGAGTTATAAATGAATTTGCATTTCCATGATGGAAATAAGTATTTGATCCCTTTGAAAAACGTTCTTCAGTACTTGGTGGCAAAACCTTTGTTGGCCATCACAGAGGTCAGCCGTTTCTTGTACTTGCCCACAAGGTTTGCACACATCTCAGGGGGGATTTTGGCCCACTCCTCTTTGCAGATTCTCTCCAAGTCATTCATGTTTCCTGGCTGATGTTTGGCAACTCCAACCTTCAGCTCCCTCCACAGATTTTCTATGGGATTAAGGTCTGGAGACTGACTAGGCCACTCCATGACCTTAATATGCTACTTCTTGAGCCAATCTTTTGTTGCCTTGGCCGTGTGTTTTGGATCATTGTCATGCTGGAATACTAACATAACTAAATGAAGATCCACCTGGGAGCTAGACATCTTGCTGACGGATAGGAGATCAAATACTTATTTCCTTCATGGAAATGCAAATTAGTTTATAACTCTTTTTGAAACGCATTTTTCTGAATTTTTTTTGTCATTGTTGTCTCTCAGTGTTCAAATAAACCTACCATTGAAATTGAATATATATATATAAAACATACATACACATTCATGCATATATCATATTTTTCTTTTTTTTTTTTTTTTAAAGTTTTCCCCTCCTCTTTGTCTGTTGATTTCCTGATCAACATCTTGCTGTCTTGGTGTTGTACTGTAAGTGTCATTAAACGTAAGTACTTGAATTCCTGATTGTAATACTTTGTTAAACGTGCTCTTTCAACGTTAATATTAATGTTTGTGTTATTGAATGTAATCTTACTGTTTTGTGCGTTGTATCCTCTTTTATCCTTATTGTCATGATTAAATGATGTATAGTAATTATCCAGATTGTTGATATCTTTGACAACCAGCACTCCTGCTTCTCCTGAACCTCCATGTAGCTTGATGTATATTTTTCCGTTGGTGCTCCAAGTACTTTGTATCTTTCCCTGCTTCCTCATGTCTCGTGCTTTCTTGGCAATGTCAGCGTTGCTTTTTGTCAGATGCTCATTTAAGTAGACGTTTGTGCCTTTTAAGTTCTTTCTCTGTTTCAGCAGTGCAGTTTTGAATTCCCTGTTGATGAACTTGATGATGAAGGTGTGGTGTTGTTTCTGCCATACAGTGGGATGCAAGTATCAATGGTGTTGATATCTACATCCACCTCCTTTGATTGTAGGAAGCTGACAATCTGTCGCTTTGCTGAAGCAACATTCATTCCATCTGGTTCTCCTCTGTTTTGAGCTTCCCTATCTTTTGACCCTGGTGGAATTCTGGGCCCTGTGAGGATCACATCATTCATTCATGAATTCTGATCCATCTTCTCCATTATAGTTTTCATTTGCTCAGTGATGTTATCCTTTGCTTCTTTCTCTTTCTCTAGAGAGGTGCGCCAGACGGCATTATCCTTCAATAGTGTCCTAATATCATCCTGTAGAGTATTGACATCCTTGCATAATGCATTATTTATTTCCTTGGTGTTTTCAACCTCCTTGAGGGCAGCACGCAAGGCAGCATTGTCTTCCAATAGAGTCCTGATATCATCCTGTAGAGCATTGATGTCCTTGCATAATGCATGATTTATTTCCGTTTTCAACCTCCTTGAGGGCAGCACGCAAGGCAGCATTGTCTTCCAATAATGTCTTGATATCATTCTTCAGAACTCTAACATCCTTGCGTAATGTTCTATTTTTTTCCATATGGTTTTTAGTTTCTTTGAGAGCAGCGTGCAAGGCAGCATTTTCTTTCAATAGCGGCCAAATGCTTAAGGTCTGGTTGTGCTGCAGTACACTCCAGTATCTCCTGCATCTGCATCTCCATCTGTCTTAACTTCTTAAATTCTTGCATTCAGGACTCCCAGAAATGTTCCTGTACTCGACTCATGGCTGTAGTCGTCCTCCTCCACCACATTTTGTTCTTCTTGTTTTCCTGATGTACTCGACTCATGGCTGTAGTCGTCCTCCTCCACCACATTTTGTTCTTCTTCTTGTTTTCCTAATGTACTCGATTTATGGCTGTAGTCGTCCTCCTCCACCGCATTTTGTTCTTCTTGTTTTTCTGATGTTCTCGACTCATGGCTGTAGTCGTCCTCCTCCATCACATTTTGTTCTTCTTCTTGTTTTTCTGATGTACTCAACTCATGGCTGTAGTCGTCCTCCCCCTCCACATTTGGCAACAAGACTGACGCTTGTGATTTTGAGTCCATGTATCAGGGCCAGCATCCTTGACATTGTAATAGAGGCTTGCTTTATTTTCTTTTTTCTTTTGTTTGGCATTGTTGCTAGACAACTGCTTTAAACTTCAGTAATTAGCCGGTCAGCTTGGCTTCCTAGCAGCTTGCAGCCCATGTAACTCGTTGATTTCAAGGAATCTGTACCTCTTGCCAATCCAAGTTAAGGTTAAAGGAATCAGCAACCAGTAGCAATCTTGTGTTCATGAAATGTATTCTGAAAAGCACCAAAATAGTTGTAGTTTATAGTATCCTCGGCAGATCCCTTGCCTTGCACATCCTCTCCAGTCAACAAAGGAAAAAAAAAGAAAAAGAAAAAACAAGGGAGGGAGGTCTTGTCCCAGTTGGAGGAGTTCTAGTAGTTTGGGGTCTTGTTCAAAAGTGAGGGAAGGAAAGATTGCTGCAGTGTCTGCGGTAATGTAGTCACCCGAGTCTACCCGACTGTCGCAGTGAAGAGAGAGCTGAGCCGAATTTACAGAGCAATCTATCTTCCCACCCTCACCTATGGTCATGAGCTTAGAGTCGTGACTGGAAGAAGGAGATTGCGGATACAAGCGGCTGAAATGAGTTTCCTATGTAGGGTGGCTGGACGCACTCCAAGAGATAGGGTGAGGAGCTTGGCCATCCAGGAGGAACTAGTCTCTAGTCCGGATGCCTCCCTGGTGAGGTGTTCCGGGCATGCCCAGCCCGGAAGGGCAGAGGACAGACCTAGGATACATCGGAGGGACTGTAAGGTCTGGACTTCCCTACTGAGACTGCTGCCTCCGTGACCCGGACCCGGATATGCAAAAGAAAATGGACTGAATTTTTTTATTTTTCTAAACTTTCAAATCAAATCAGTTCAATATCTTTAAAATTTTGGGCGTGGCACTTCCCGGTTTCTGTGTTGTATGTTAATGTGGGTGGTTAATGGGTTGTTCTTGTGGTAAAGAATCCTCCTGCATAACAATATGTCGGTGACCTGCCTGGTGGCAAAAACAACTCAATCATTGGGGGAGAGCTGCTAGGACACAAACCGGGCCTTTCTCCATTCCACCTGGAGAAGAAGGGCCACCACACACAAGCTGTAGGATAGAAACAAAAGACGGAAGCTGGTGGTCGTGTCTGTGGCTTGTTTGTCGGACAGACTCGAGGAATTTTCTCCTTTCATAATATTATGATGCCTTTCGAACCCACTAACACCCTCAGACAAAAGCTGGTTCAATATAATGAGAGGCAAACTCAATGGTAGTTCAGTGTAGTAAGGAGTGAAATGACCAGGCAACCTCTATACAAATGCATTTCTGTCTATGTTCTGGATAGGGAGGACCACCGGTTCTTTAAACAAAGGAAGAGGCTTGCACTCTCCACTATCGCCTGACTCCAGGCTTTTGTCCCCCCAAAAATGATCTCAGTCCACAAGAAGAGTGGCCACTGAGGAGTTGTTTGCCACCAGGCAGAAAAACAAGGTTATTGTTATGCAGGACGGTCGTTCCCTAACCACACCAGGCCACAACAACAACCACCCTATTGTCACCAACCCCGAAAGACAAACCCACCAGGGACATAAACAGGGAAACTGCAAAAATTTTAGAATTGAAGCATTTTGGTCTACAGGTGACATATCCTTTGCTGATATCCATGACCTGGAAAACTGAGAAGCTATATAGCATCACAAATTAACAGCACATCTCTTTGTGGTTAACAATTTCATACGCAGCTACAACAATTATTACATCGAATTTTATGTAAAGGTACTGTATACCAGTTTTGGAAATAAGAGCAATTATCTTATTGAAAATATACTGTTAGAAATCCTCCAGTTTTTGAATGTTTAATTAATTCCCACTTAATTCCATATTAGTAAATTTCCCACTGTTTGACAGTCCTTGAAAGCACCTTCTACGTTCTACGATACGATGAAGGTAAGATCTGATGACCTTATTGAGTGCTAATGTGTATATTTGTTTTGTGAAAAACAAAGTCCATGCTGGTACTGGTAGATGGTGGGTTTGTATAGAAAACATTTACCGTCAGTTTAACCCTACTTATGCTGTGTTGCAATAGTAATCCTGCTCTTAGTAGAGTTTGAAGTCGTACTATTCTTTCAGACTTTCAAGGTGCAGCTCCATGAAGAAGATGTACCACGCATCCATCAAGCCTAAAAGATGATAGATATATTGAAAAGTCATCCAGGTCAAATAAGTAGGATGTAGACGTTTGGTCCCCCAATGTGCTCTGAGGGCTAACAAGGTGAGACTTGTACCTGGTAGTGAGGAGAGTACACGCTGCCCAAGTAAGCGTGCTGCAGCGTCGCCGCGACGTCCATGCCTGCAACCTGGAGCTCTGCTGCTAAAAGCATCCTTGCTACTCTGTCTTGCGATGCACACCAAGCATCAATAAAGCATTGCCCCCTCTGAGCACCACTGTGAGACTGTTGGAGGGGGACTACAGAGAACTATCTTCCCCTCCATTGCTCGCTCTTGCGTCCATTATGTAAGCTCCACAAAGCCCCGCCCCCACTATACCGCAGCTGTTCTTGCCTTCCCGGCTCATTGACAATGTGTGCACAATGCGCTCAGTCAGGCATGCTGCTAATGCACGTCTCTCAGCACCAAAACACACATGCAACCCAATTACACACTACACAAGAACCTTTGCAACCTAGTCAAAAGACCCTAAAAGTAAAAACAATTCAAGAGTGAACCAAAATTTTCTAAACAAAAAAACCACATTTCTACACAAATGTAGGAAAAAAGTGAGATGGTTAATAATGGGACACAGTTTGACCTTGGAACAGATGATTTTATCTCTGATTCTCATTTGCTGCCACACGCACAGGGGTTCATTTTACGTTTGATTCTCTTTTATGGGAAAATCCAACAGAATATCTTCACACGTGCACACATGCGGTATCTTTTTTGTGCTTTATCTAAGTGTAGATGTGCTTGCTGACTGTCTCACGCTGCATTACATACTCTGTGTGTGCGTTGAGATGGTAGAACCAATTTGTTGCATTCCTCGTTGCTTTGCAAACTTTGCCCCACACCTGTTCTACCCAAATCAAACGACTTCCAAATTACAAAGGTATCTTCCCGCAAGAATTAGCAACAATTTGTCTACAGCCTCTGTTTCTCCTCAGCCATGCTCATTTTCTCTCTTTTGTTGTCGTAAACATGAGACACTAATGTGTCAATACAGTAAAACGGAAAATATTCTGTTTTGATATTACTATTTCAACATGTTATAGCCTGAAAATGGTTAGCAATACAGTGGTATGCAAAAGTTTGGGCACTCCTGCTAATTTTCAAGATTTTTTAAAATAAATAATTAGTTGTTGGTTCAGCAAAGCAAGTTAAATATATCCTATAGCAGACAAACTGATATCTGAGAAGTGAAATCAAGGTAGGACTAGAATTGAAGTTAGGATTTACGGAAAGTGTGCAATTTTTATTTAAACAAAATTAAGCAGATGCAGAACTTTGGGCACACTTGTTTTATTGATTTGAATACCTTTAGCACTAATTATTGGAACACAAAATTGTTTTGGTAAGCTAATTGACCCTTGACCTACATACACAGGTAATAAGAAGGCAGGCCAAGAAAATATCAGCCAAGCAAAGGTGAAGGATGATGAGAACAATCAAACTCAACCCACAGATTAGCTCCAAAGACCTACAACATGATCTGGCAGATAGTGTCACTGTGCATCAGTCAACTATTTAGCTCACTTTGCAGCCAGCTTCATTTTGGGACAAAGTGTTCTGGACTGAAAAACTAGTTATTTGGATGTAACAAGGGGCAGTGCATGGCGCATGAAAAACACAGCATTCCAAGACAAACACAATGCTATCCACCGTAAAATTTGGTGGTGGCTCCATCATGCTTTGGGGCTGTGTGGCCGATACAGGTACTGACAATCTTGTTAAATTTGAAGGTCGCTTAGATTCCAGTCAGTACCAGCCAATTCTTGTCAACAATGTTCAAGAATGGATACTTCAACAACAACCTTAAACAATCAACAATAAAATTCTACGGAGGCATTCATGCAGTGGAACAAGTACAACTATGTTGAATGGAATGTCAGTCCCCAGACCTGAATATTATTGAAAATCTGTGGTGTGATTTAAAGCGCGCTGTTCATGCTCGGAAACCATCAAACCTGACTGTTTTGTAAAGAAGAATGGTCAAAGACACTGTCAACCAGAATCCAGACCATCATTGGAAGTATTTAGTGGCTTATTTTTCTACTAAATACTGATGTAATTTGGCTGCTTGGAATCCCAAATTTATGCACCTGCCTAATTTAGTTTAAATAATTATTGCAAACTTTCTGTAAATCCTAAAAACTTCATTCCACTTCTCAAATATCACCGTGTTTGTCTGCTATATGACTAATTTCACTGAAATTGCTGATCCAAACAAGAAATAATTTACAAAAAGAAAATCTTGAAAATTATCAGGGGTGCCCAGAATTTTTCATACCACTGTAAAGACATATTGTAAATGAGAAAAATCTGTCTGACTCAAAGTTTGTGATGAGAGTAAATTCACTCACCTAACTTGCATATTATGAAGTCCCCAGGCTCAGAATTTGTTAGATCCCTGTCTTCATGATACCAGTTCATTAAAATGTTTGATAAACTTGTCATACTCTTCCTCATGTCTCAAGCAACCAGAGCCATCATTGTCGTCATTTAGATCAGGATCGTGATCGCCACTGGTATTATTACCATCATTATTACATAGGTATAGAGTATCTATCTATTATGCCTGTGAATATCCCCATTCACCCAGGTCACTGTATTGTCAGGTCATATCTATCTATTAGCAGTAGTCTGCCAAGGAGCCTCCCGCGCATACTACTGCGTCTGCCACCATTTTCGTGTTTTTTTACATTTGCGCCACCCCCTTACAATTAGCGGTGTTTTGACAACCCACCCCAATCCCTCCTGCCACCCCGAACACAGTGAAGCAAAGCATAAGCTCAAGTATGTGCCGCGAGTGGACTGTCATGGCGAGCAAACCCGCTGCGGCACACACACAGGGTTTTTAAGTATTTGAAGTCCACATTACAGCAAGCACCATATTGAAGCTTTTTATCAATGATGCTGCTTATTTATCATTCTGTACAGCACTATGATCCACTGTACTTGCTGTAAAGCGCTTTACAAGGATCATTACTGCAAACACACCATGGGGTGTCAGGATGTTTTCACATGGCTGTGGTATATACTGTATGTTGATTGTATACTGTATGTCAAAGTCATGAGGCTGTGAAGGAGATTATTATAGCAACAAAGCGCACACAGATACACGTGCAGATACGCAGAGCACGGCTCAGCGTGCCATGTGAGGATTACATCATTAATACTGACAGTTGCAATCCATTCCGCTTCTTAAAACGCCTGCAACAACTTTTAACTTCCCATGAGAGCATGCACACCAACCAACAAAAAGATGGGCCTGGTTCTAACCTCCGTCTGTAGAGCCTTCCCCTCGTTGCTCATTTCCTCGCACATCCCGGCAGTCTGCAAGTAGACAACATGGCAAACGTGACCAGTGCGCTGACATGAGTGAATGTTTCGCTGCTAAAGAGCATGAAATAATGCGTCCCATTCGCTGGAGTGTGCACGAGTACGCCAAGGACTCAGGAGACGAAGGCGCTGGCGTGTGTGCAGCACATCTGTCAGCATGTTAAATAAATGTAGTTTGGTAGAAGAAAAATTTTGTCAAGACATGCTGGGTAATTACTGCATGTGTGTGTTCATAATTCTTTACTAACAGGCTGGAGATGATGCTTTGTACACATACATTCACCCAAATTTTGTTTAGAATGCTGCTTGTGGTTTGAGGGTTATTTTGAAAATTTGATTGAAGAAAGCATGAGGACATATGAAATATGAAGTAATATATGTAGTAAATAATGCTTGTTGAGATCCTACCTGAGTCAAGCGAGCTTTGAGTTCCGTTTCTCTGTATTGACTCTCCTCTCGCAGCACGTGCAAGTCTTTCTTCATCTGTTCCAGTTCTGACACACACGACAAAAGTAGCCACAGTCAATGCTAGTAGCGAGCTTGTAGGTAAGGCATGATGAAGTGGCTGGTGAGGCGATAGGGAAGATTTAGCAGGTAAGCTGGACAAGGGGTGTGACAAGTTAGGGGGCAGGTTGATGACAGTTAAGGTGAAAGGTAGGATGGCACGTAAGGTGGCAGCTGAGGCAGAAGGTCAGGTTCTAGCACACTCCACAAGTTGGAGTGGCAGATAACGCGACGGGGAAAGCAAGGTCATAGGTGAGGCGTCAGCAAGGTTTGGCAAGTCAGCTGCAAAGATGGTAGGTGAGGTGGCGTGTAAGGGGCCAGTTGACACTTGCTAACAGGTAACAGTTGTGGGTAAAGTTGGCAGGTGGAGGGACAGGCAAGGCTGTAGTAAAGGTGACAGGTGCATTGGCGAATGACACCAGGGGACAGGTAAGGTCATTGGTGAGGCTGCAGGTAGGTTTGACTGGTGAACTGCAAAGATGGCAGGTGAGGTACCATGTAAGGTGACAGATGAGATTGTAAGTCAGGTGCCAGTTGACAGTTGATATGACCTGTAGTGTGTCTGATATTGCAATATGTTAAGGTTGTCAGATTTGGAACAGCTGAGGTTGCAGGTAGGGTGGCAGGTGCAGGAACAGGTGAGGTTGTCGCCAAGGTGACAGGAGGGGAGACTGATAAGATTGTAGGTAAGGTGCCAGTTGACAGTTAAAATGACAAGCAGAGTGTGAAGATATTGTGACAGGTTAAAGTTGACGGGATTTGGTAACAGGTGAGGTTGGAGGTAAGGTTGGCAGGTGATGTGGTAGATGACGATGGGGGGGGTGGATAAGATTTAGCTAATGAACTGCAAAAGTGGCAGGTGAGATTAGATTGTAAGTAAGGTGTCTGTTGGCAGAAAGTGTGTGTCCAATATCGTGACCGGTTGACACATGAGGTTGCAGCTAACGTTGACAAGTGGCGTGGCAGGTGAGGGGAAAGCTGTGGGGGGCAAATGACGCAAGGGTGCAGGTAAGGTCATAGGTGAGGCAGCAGGCAGATTTTCCTGGTGAACTGCAAAGATGAGAGGTGAAGTGACAGGTAGGGTGGATAGATGATGTGACCAGTGAGGCGGTAGATGAGGTGAAAAGTATTGCAACTGCAAAAGTACCAGGGTGAGGTTGTAAGCAAGTTACTGTGTGAGGCGACAGGTGAGGATACTGGCAAGGTGACTTGTAAGGTTGACAGGTCACGCGACAGTAAGGTAACAGGTGAGATGGTAGGTAAGGTGACTTGGCGGCTGAGGTGATGCCAAGATGGCGAATCGGCGGTCGTCTTTACCTCGTGTGGTCTTTTCCATCCTGGTATTCTCCTCCTTGGCCTGTTCCAGTTTCAGCCTCTGGAGAGGAGAAACATCCACTTGAAGACGCAGTAATATCCTTTTGTAGTTTGACTTCAGCAGTCGGAATGAGCTTTTAAAACTGTTCTCTTAATATTTAGACTTTATTCTCTTAAAATTACAGCTGCTTTTTTCGTGTTTTCATTCTCGTAAAACACCTTTTTCCCCATCCTAATTTTACAAACATTACATCTTTGTTTTATTTTTTTTATAATACTACAACTTTTTTTAAAAATAGCATTTTTTGAAATATTTATACTCAATGCTATTAACACATCATTATTTTTCCACATATTACCATTTTATTTTTGTAAATTTGCAACTTTTTTCTCGTTAGAATAAATGTCTTCTCTTAGAGATTAAGAAAGTATCTATATATCTATCTATCTAATATTATGACCTTATTCTTGTAAAATAACAGCAGCTTATTCTACTTCTGCTGAGTTTTTCTCCCAACTGTTTCAACATTCTTCTGGTTAAATTTTCTTCACATATTATGATTTCATTCCCATAACATTTTGAGTGTATTCTTCTAACTTTTTTCCCAACCAAATTTTCCAAAATGTATAACTGTTTTGTTTGCTTTTCATATAACTACAGCTTAAAAAAATAAATAAATAAATAACTATTTTTATATCCTCTTCAACATTGTCTCTTCAACATTGAATGGAAGTCGAGAACAGTAACCTCTGGATTGGCCAGGGTGACCAGGGTGGTGATCCCCCTTTTTAAGAAGGGTAACTGAAGGGTGTGTTCCAACTACAGGGGGATCACACACCTCAGCCTCCCTGTTAAATTCTTTTCCAGGGTTCTGGAGATAAGGGTACGTCCGTTAGTCCAACCTTGGCTACAGAGCCAGTTGAGGTAGCTTCTAGTTTGGAATAGTGGTGTAATGGTTCACATAGATGTATTGAACCATTTCGGTTTTGCCTGTTTGTTCGGTCCACTTGTGTACCATCCATTTTCCACCGCTTATCCGGGTCCGGGTCGCGGGGGCAGAAGCTTCAGTAGGGAAGTCCAGACTTCCCGGTCCCCAGCGACCTCTTCCAGCTCCATCGGGAGGACACCAAGGCGTTCCCAGGCCAGCTGTGAGACATAGTCCCTCCAGCGTGTCCTAGGTCTTCCCGGGGGCCTTCTCCCGACTGGGCATGCCCGAAACACCTCACCAGGGAGGCGCCCGGGAGGCATCCGGACTAGATGCCCGAGCCACCTCAACTGGCTCCTCTCGATGTGAAGGAGCAGCGGCTCTACTCTGAGCTCCTCCCGGATGGCCGAGCTCCTCACCCTATCTCTTAGGGTGAGTCCAGCCACCCTACGAAGGAAACTCATTTCCGCCGCTTGTATCCGCGATCTCATTCTTTCGGTCATGACCCATAACTCATGACCATAGGTGAGGGTGGGAACGTAGATCGATCGGTAAACAGAGAGCTTTGCCTTCCGGCTCAGCTCTCTCTTCACCACGACGGTCCGGTACAGCGACCGCATTACTGCAGATGCTGCACCGATCCGTCTGTCGATCTCACGCTCCAACCTTCCCTCACTCGTGAACAAGAACCCGAGATACTTGAACTCCTCCACCTGAGGCAAGACCTCACTCCCAACCCGGAGGGTACAGTCCACCCGTTTCCGACTGAGAACCATGGCCTCGGATTTGGAGGTGCTGAGTCTCATCCCAGAAGCTTCACACTCAGCTGCAAACCGCTCCAGTAAACGCTGAAGGTCACAGCCTGATGAGGCCATAAGGACCACATCGTCTGCAAATAGCAGAGACGAGATCCTAAGGTCACCAAGCTGGACTCCCTCAACACCTTGACTGCGCCTAGAAATTCTGTCCATGAAGATTATGAACAGAATCGGTGACAAAGGGCAGCCTTGGCGGAGGCCAACGTTCACCGGAAACAAGCTCGACTTACTGCTGGCAATGCGAACCAGGCTCCTGCTTCGATTGTACAAGGACCGAATGGCACGTAGAAGCGGACCATCAATCCCGTACTCCCGGAGCACCCCCCACAGGACACCACGAGGGACACGGTCGAATGCCTTTTCCAGGTCCACAAAGCACATGTAGACTGGTTGGGCAAACTCCCACATACCCTCGAGTACCCTTGCAAGGGTGTAGAGCTGGTCCAGTGTTCCGCGACCGGGACGAAAACCACATTGCAGCTCCTCTAACCGAGGTTCGACTAACGGTCGTACCCTTCTCTCCAGCACCCTGGAGTAGACTTTCCCAGGAAGGCTGAGGAGTGTGATCCCCCTATAGTTGGAACACACCCTCCGGTCACCCTTTTTAAAAATGGGGACCACCACCCCGGTCTGCCAGTCCAGAGGTACTGTTCCTGACTTCCATGCAATGTTGTAGAGGCGTGTCAACCAACACAGTCCTCCAACATCCAGAGCCTTGAGAAATTCTGAGCGGAACTCGTCTACCCCCGGAGCCTTGCCACTGGGGAGTGATTTGACTACCCCAATTACCTCAGCCACGGTGATAGAACTGTCCACGTACGTATCCTCAGACTCTGCTTCCTCTATGGAAGGCATGTCAGTGGGATTGAGAAGGGCCTCGAAGTATTCCTTCCACCGACCAACTATATCCACAGTCGTGGTCAGCAAGCCCCCGTCCGCACTGTAAACAGTGTGAACTGGGGGCTGCTTCCCCTTTCTGAGGTGTCGGACGGTTTGCCAGAACCTCTTCGAGGCCGACCGAAAGTCGTGCTCCATAGCCTCACCGAACTCCTCCCACACCCGAGTTTTTGCCTCGACCACCGCCGAAGCCGCGTGCCGCTTGGCCTGCCGGTACCTGTCAGCTGCTTCGGGAGTCCCGCAAGCCATCCATGCTCGATAGGACTCCTTTTTCAGCTTGACGGCAGCCCTAACCCCCGGTGTCCACCATCGGGTTCGGGGCTTGCCACCACGACTGGCACCGACCACCTTGCGGCCGCAACCACAACTGGCTGCCTCAGCAATAGAGGCACGGAATACGGCCCATTCGGACTCAATATCCCGGTCCTCCCTCGAGATGCAGGCGAAGCTCTGCCGGAGATGAGAGTTGAAGACTCGACGAACGGGAGATTCTGCCAGACGTTCCCAGCACACCCTCACTACGCGTTTGGGTCTGCCAGGTCTGTCCGGCATCCTTCCCCGCCATCTAATCCAACTCATCACCAGGTGGTGGTCAGTTGACAGCTCAGCCCCTCTCTTCACCCGCGTGTCCAGAACATACGGACGCAGGTCTGATGATACGACCACAAAGTCGATCATAGACCTGCGACCTAGGGTGTCCTGGTGCCAAGTGCACTTATGGGCATCCTTATGTTCGAACATGGTGTTCGTTATGGACAAACTGTAATTCGCACAGAAGTCCAGCAACAACACACCGCACGGGTTCAGGTCAGGGAGGCCGTTCCTCCCAACCACGCCCCTCCAAGTCACACTGTCATTGCCCACATGGGCGTTGAAGTCTCCCAGTAGAACTATGGAGTCACCAGCTGGGGTGCTCTCCAGCACCCCTCTGATAGACTCCAAGAAGGCTGGGTACTCTGAACTGCCGTTCGGCGCATAGGCACAAACCACAGTCAGGACCCTTTCCCCAGCCCTAAGGCGTAGGGAAGTGACCCTCTCGTTTACTGGGGATGACTCCAACACAGAGGCACCAAGCCGGGGGGCTAACAATAAGCCCACACCAGCTCGCCGCCTCTCCCCAGCGGCAACTCCAGAGAAGAACAAGGTCCAGCCCCTCTCAAGGAGTTTGGTTCCAGAGCCTAAACTGTGGGTTGAGGTGAGTCCGACTATATCTAGTCGGAATCTCTCCGCCTCTTCCACAAGCTCGGGCTCCTTCCCCACCAGAGAAGTGACATTCCATGTCCCAAGAACCAGATTTGGTCGCCGAAGACCAGGTCGCCCGGACACCCGCCCTCGACCACTGCCCAAATCACACAGCACCGGACCCTTATGCTTGCCCCTGCAGGTGGTGGGTCTGCGGGGGGGAGTTCCCGTGCGGCTTCTTCGGGCTAGGCCCGGCCAGGTCCCACGGGTGAAGACCTGACCACCAGGCGCTCGCCTGCGAGCCCCTCCCCCAGGCCTGGCTCCAGGGTGAGGCCCCGGTATCCCACGTCCGGGCGAGGCCGTGTACGACGTGTGCGAAACTTGTGTACCGTTTTGGTTATTATTTATGCTTTTTTTCTCATTAAATTTATTACTAGAGTGATTTAAGCGCTCCGCGTGGGACAAAACTCCTGGCCGAGTTTCCGAAAGGACGCCTCTAAATGTCAGACACTACTGACTGATGGGGAGGAACGTTCGTAGCTCAATCATAGCAAATGCCAGCCAGAAGGAAGAGCTGGAAGACACTCCCAGCTCACTGAAGACACTCCCAGCTTACTACGCTCTCCTATTTGGGAATACTTTGGCTTCCCTGTTAAAACTACGGATGGACAAAGGCAAGGCGATAAATCCAAAGTTGTGTGTTGACATTGTTGCACGGAGATCGGGTTTGCTGCAGGAAACACGGCTAACAAGTTAGCACCCTTAAAACGGTATCATCTGGCAGTGAATGTTACAAAAAACAAACAAACAGCTTAGTCCGATAGCTTCAGCTCACTACCTCTGTTGCTAGGGAGCAGGTATTCTCCACTGCTGGAGATATTGTTAATGCAACCACTGTACACTGTGCTTTCTCCACTGCTGGAAATATTGTCACTACTGTACACTGTACTTTCTCCACTGATGGAGATATGGTCACTGCAACCACTGTACATTGTGCTTTCTCCACTGCTGGAGATATGATCACTGCAACCACTCCACACTGTGCTTTCTCCACTGATAGAGATATGGTCACTGCAACCACTCCACACTGTGCTTTCTCCACTGTTGGAGATATGGTCACTGCAACCACTGTACATTGTGCTTTCTCCACTGGTGGAGATATGGTCACTGCAACCACTCCACACTGTGCTTTCTCCACTGATAGAGATATGGTCACTGCAACCACTCCACACTGTGCTTTCTCCACTGATGGAGATATGGTCACTGCAACCACTGTACATTGTGCTTTCTCCACTGCTGGAGATATGATCACTGCAACCACTCCACACTGTGCTTTCTCCACTGATAGAGATATGGTCACTGCAACCACTCCACACTGTGCTTTCTCCACTGTTGGAGATATGGTCACTGCAACCACTGTACATTGTGCTTTCTCCACTGATGGAGATATGGTCACTGCAACCACTGTACATTGTGCTTTCTCCACTGCTGGAGATATGATCACTGCAACCACTCCACACTGTGCTTTCTCCACTGATAGAGATATGGTCACTGCAACCACTCCACACTGTGCTTTCTCCACTGTTGGAGATATGGTCACTGCAACCACTGTACATTGTGCTTTCTCCACTGCTGAAGATATGGTCACTGCAACCACTGTACATTGTGCTTTCTCCACTGCTGGAGATATGGTCACTGCAACCACTGTACATTGTGCTTTCTCCACTGGTGGAGATATGGTCACTGCAACCACTGTACATTGTGCTTTCTCCACTGGTGGAGATATGGTCACTGCAACCACTGTACATTGTGCTTTCTCCACTGATAGAGATATGGTCACTGCAACCACTGCACACTGCGCTTTCTCCACTGATGGAGATATGGTCACTGCAACTACTGCACACTGTGCTTTCTGCAGAAAATGTAGGTAAGTTTTGGGGAGTTAGTTACATTAGTCATAATCAGGCGGTTGCTGTGTTCAAAGTTTACAGTTTTAACTTGTTAAATTATATATATATTTTACATTTTTTTTAAATGCAAGAGTTTTATTTTATTATTTTTGTGTTTTAAAAAGTCTTGAAATATCATCAAAATGAGTCGCTTTTAGTTAAATATACATTGTTTGTATTTTTCATTTAAAAAAATAAAAGCATTTTAAGTCATTTTTTCTGCCTTTTTTTGTACCAAAAATTAACCGAACAGAGCACTTCACAAAACTGAACTGAACCGAAATTACATTTGTACCGTTACACCCCTAGTTTGGATGCCTCTCAGACGCCTCCCTGGTAAGGTGTTCCGGGCATGCCCAGCCAGGAGAAGGACCCTGGGCAGACCAAGGACACGCTGGAGGGTTAATGTCTCACAGCTGGACTGGGAAAACCTTGGGGTCCTCCCGGTGGAACTAGAAGACGTGGCCAGAGACCGGGAAGTCCGTACTTCTCTATGGAGACTGGTGCCCGCGCTACCCGGAAAGTGGAGGATAATGGAAATGAATGGAAAAATATAATGGAAATTAATACTCCTAAAATGTCATTATTTTTCCTCAGAATATTACCATTTTATTTTCGTGAAATTGCCACGTTTTTCTAGTTAGAATTAGGGATGTTCTAAGCCACATTTTTTAGCGTCCAATCCGATTTAAAAAAATTTTTTTTTAAAGAAGTGCTCTGTGTTCACATGCAAATAAATGGCCAACTAAATTAAAGCCGTCCTGACATGAAATTATTCAGCCACCATTACAATAATTTTAGGGAGCTACAGAGGTAGTGCCGAATATCCAGTGTCCAACGTCCATGTAACGTCATCGCAGTAGCCCACTCTGCACGGTGGCGTTTTCGTTTTCAACCGGGTGGCGGGAGTTGAGTGGCAACCAGCTTTGAGGCACATTTAGCGCACCTACAATGTCGGAGCGTGGCCCAGATTTACGGCAACTGGTTCGACCTAGTCTTGTGGCAGATAACAGTCTTTTCCGATCAAGACGTCCCGAGTAAGAATGAGACTTTTTTGTCTTATTATTTTTACTGTATTAGCGTAACATTTTTTTTCTGGAACTTAACTATTTAGGCACAAAGTTGCAAAATTGCAACAAGCAACATTGCTGAATTTAATATCCTATTTATGCAAATATGGTTGCTCATATAATTAATGCTTCACACCAGGAGATGGCAGACATCTGTAACATCATTTTTCTGCTAAGGGACCAGGACGAGTGATCTATGTAAAGGAAAGAATGAATGGGGCCATGTGTTGAGAGATTTTGAGTAAAACCCTCTTTCCACCCCTCCGTGAATCACCACCTTACTGCGGTGGAGGGGTTTGAGTGCCCGAGTGATCAAAGCTATGTTGTCGGAGACTTTATGCCCCTGGTAGTGTCTCCCAAGGCAAACAGGTTCTAGGTGACGAGCCAGACTGACAGTGATTTAGAAGACCCCTGTGAAAAAAACCAAGAGGAGTGACCGCACCTCGCCTGGATGTGGGATACCGGGGCCTCACCTTGGAGCCAGGCGAGGGGGAAGGGCTCGCAGGTGAGCGCCTGGTGGTCAGGTCTTCACCCGTGGGACCTGGCCGGGCCTAGCCCGAAGAAGCCGCACGGGAACTCCCCCCCCGCAGACCCACCACCTGCAGGGGCAAGCATAGGGGTCCGGTGCTGTGTGATTTGGGCAGTGGCCCGAGGGCGGGTGTCCGGGCGACCTGGTCTTCGGCGGCCAAATCTGGTTCTTAAAGCATGGAATGTCACTTCTCTGGTGGGGAAGGAGTCCGAGCTTGTGGAAGAGGCGGAGAAATTCCGACTAGATAGAGTCGGACTCACCTCAACGCACAGTTTGGGCTCTGGAACTAAATTCCTTGAGAGGGGCTGGACCTTGTTCTTCTCTGGAGTTGCCGCAGGGGAGAGGCGGCGAGCTGGTGTGGGCTTATTGTTAGCCCCCCGGCTTGGTGCCTCAGTGTTGGAGTCATCCCCAGTAAACGAGAGGGTTACTTCCCTACGCCTTAGGGCTGGGGAAAGGGTCCTGACTGTGGTTTGTGCGTATGCGCCGAACGGCAGTTCAGAGTACCCAGCCTTCTTGGAGTCTATCAGAGGGGTGCTGGAGAGCACCCCAGCTGGTGACTCCATAGTTCTGCTGGGAGACTTCAACGCCCATGTGGGCAATGACAGTGTGACTTGGAGGGGCGTGGTTGGGAGGAACGGCCTCCCTGACCTGAACCCGTGCGGTGTGTTGTTGCTGGACTTCTGTGCGAATTACAGTTTGTCCATAACGAACACCATGTTCGAACATAAGGATGTCCATAAGTGCACTTGGCACCAGGACACCCTAGGTCGCAGGTCTATGATCGACTTTGTGGTCGTATCATCAGACCTGCGTCCGTATGTTCTGGACACGCGGGTGAAGAGAGGGGCTGAGCTGTCAACTGACCACCACCTGGTGATGAGTTGGATTAGATGGCGGGGAAGGATGCCGGACAGACCTGGCAGACCCAAACGCGTAGTGAGGGTGTGCTGGGAACGTCTGGCAGAATCTCCCGTTCGTCGAGTCTTCAACTCTCATCTCCGGCAGAGCTTCGCCTGCATTTCGAGGGAGGACCGGGATATTGAGTCCGAATGGGCCGTATTCCGTGCCTCTATTGCTGAGGCAGCCAGTTGTGGTTGCGGCCGCAAGGTGGTCGGTGCCAGTCGTGGTGGCAAGCCCCGAACCCGATGGTGGACACCGGGGGTTAGGGCTGCCGTCAAGCTGAAAAAGGAGTCCTATCGAGCATGGATGGCTTGCGGGACTCCCGAAGCAGCTGACAGGTACCGGCAGGCCAAGCGGCACGCGGCTTCGGCGGTGGTCGAGGCAAAAACTCGGGTGTGGGAGGAGTTCGGTGAGGCTATGGAGCACGACTTTCGGTCGGCCTCGAAGAGGTTCTGGCAAACCGTCCGACACCTCAGAAAGGGGAAGCAGCCCCCAGTTCACACTGTTTACAGTGCGGACGGGGGCTTGCTGACCACGACTGTGGATATAGTTGGTCGGTGGAAGGAATACTTCGAGGCCCTTCTCAATCCCACTGACATGCCTTCCATAGAGGAAGCAGAGTCTGAGGATACGTACGTGGACAGTTCTATCACCGTGGCTGAGGTAATTGGGGTAGTCAAATCACTCCCCAGTGGCAAGGCTCCGGGGGTAGACGAGTTCCGCTCAGAATTTCTCAAGGCTCTGGATGTTGGAGGACTGTGTTGGTTGACACGCCTCTACAACATTGCATGGAAGTCAGGAACAGTACCTCTGGACTGGCAGACCGGGGTGGTGGTCCCCATTTTTAAAAAGGGTGACCGGAGGGTGTGTTCCAACTATAGGGGGATCACACTCCTCAGCCTTCCTGGGAAAGTCTACTCCAGGGTGCTGGAGAGAAGGGTACGACCGTTAGTCGAACCTCGGTTAGAGGAGCTGCAATGTGGTTTTCGTCCCGGTCGCGGAACACTGGACCAGCTCTACACCCTTGCAAGGGTACTCGAGGGTATGTGGGAGTTTGCCCAACCAGTCTACATGTGCTTTGTAGACCTGGAAAAGGCATTCGACCGTGTCCCTCGTGGTGTCCTGTGGGGGGTGCTCCGGGAGTACGGGATTGATGGTCCGCTTCTACGTGCCATTCGGTCCTTGTACAATCGAAGCAGGAGCCTGGTTCGCATTGCCAGCAGTAAGTCGAGCTTGTTTCCGGTGAACGTTGGCCTCCGCCAAGGCTGCCCTTTGTCACCGATTCTGTTCATAATCTTCATGGACAGAATTTCTAGGCGCAGTCAAGGTGTTGAGGGAGTCCAGCTTGGTGACCTTAGGATCTCGTCTCTGCTATTTGCAGACGATGTGGTCCTTATGGCCTCATCAGGCTGTGACCTTCAGCGTTTACTGGAGCGGTTTGCAGCTGAGTGTGAAGCTTCTGGGATGAGACTCAGCACCTCCAAATCCGAGGCCATGGTTCTCAGTCGGAAACGGGTGGACTGTACCCTCCGGGTTGGGAGTGAGGTCTTGCCTCAGGTGGAGGAGTTCAAGTATCTCGGGTTCTTGTTCACGAGTGAGGGAAGGTTGGAGCGTGAGATCGACAGACGGATCGGTGCAGCATCTGCAGTAATGCGGTCGCTGTACCGGACCGTCGTGGTGAAGAGAGAGCTGAGCCGGAAGGCAAAGCTCTCTGTTTACCGATCGTTCTACGTTCCCACCCTCACCTATGGCCATGAGTTATGGGTCATGACTGAAAGAATGAGATCGCGGATACAAGCGGCGGAAATGAGTTTCCTTCGTAGGGTGCCTGGACTCACGCTAAGAGATAGGGTGAGGAGCTCGGCCATCCGGGAGGAGCTCAGAGTAGAGCCGCTGCTCCTTCACACCGAGAGGAGCCAGTTGAAGTGGCTCGGGCATCTAGTCCGGATTCCTCCCGGGCGCCTCCCTGGTGAGGTGTTTCGGGCATGTCCAGTCGGGAGAAGGCCCCCAGAAAGACCTAGGACACGCTGGAGGGACTATGTCTCACAGCTGGCCTGGGAACGCCTTGGTGTCCTCCCGATGGAGCTGGAAGAGGTCGCTGGGGACCGGGAAGTCTGGACTTCCCTATTGAAGCTGCTGCCCCCGCGACCCGCACCCGGATAAGCGGGGGAAAATGGAATGGACCCTCTTTCCATCAACAAGGGCATTGAAGATGAAACATGGATGGGTCTTTTAGCATGACAATGACCCCAAACACACCGCGTGGGCAACAAAGGAGTGGCTTCGTAAGAAGCATTTCTAGGTCTTTAAGTGGCCTTGCCAGTCTTCAGATCACAACCTCTTAAAAAAGTCTTTGGAGGGCGTTGAAAATCCTTGCTGCCAAGCAACAGCCCAAAACATCACAACATCACTGCTCTAGAGGAGATGTGCATGAGGAATGAGCCAAACTACCAGCAACAGAGTGTAAAAACCTCAGGAGACTTACAGAGAACGTTTAACCTCTGTAATTGCCAACAATGGTTAGATAACAAAGTATTGAGATTAACTTTTGTTATTGACCAAATACTTATTTTCCAGCATAATTTGCAAATAAACTCTTTAAAAAGTAGACAAAGTGATTTTTTTCTCATTTTGTCTCTCATAGTTGAAGTGTCTCTATGAAGAAAATTACAGGCCTCTCTCTTTTTTTTTTTTTTTTTTTAAGTTGGAGAACTTGCACAGTTGGTGGCTGACTAAATACTTTTTTGCCCCACTGTATGTTTGAAGGCTGTAAACCCCTCACCATACACTTTGTGGATTGTTCCTGGGTCAATCAGGATGGAAAAGACAATGCATATTCATACACTTAAAAAAAAAAAGCACAAAAAACAGTGAGTCCGCGAAAAGTGAACAGCAATGTATCAAGGGAACACTGTAATGGTCTCTTGTTCTACATCTGCTCTATCCAAACCAAACCACTTCCATATTACAGATCTACTATACCTCCCAGTTAAACAACTATTTCTTTGTCTATAGTTTTCACTTCTCCTCTTCAGCCATGCTCATTGTCTCTCTTTTGTTGTGGTACACAGGAGGTACTAATGTGTCACTACAGTGTGCTTCGGCACGTAGTCACAGAAAACGCTTTTTCCCCATTTTAAATTATCATTTATACCGGTATTCTAAACTTTCTTATCATTGAAGAATTGAATACTGATTTAGATTTGATGTTGATGTTTTTGCTCTACAAAAAAGAGCAACATTTAACCATCCTTCCACCTTATAATGTGATAAAGCTTTTGTCTTATTTTCAGGCGGGGTGAAACAATTATTGGAAGTACATACATTCTGTACCATGCCAGGTAAAAATCACTTTCTTACCAAGCTGCTTAGTTGCTCCTGCACAGACGTCTTATCTTCCTGTATGGACCGCAGCTCCTTGTCTTTGCTTTCCAGGTCTACACTTAGCTTGCTGATCTACAGTGGACAACATTCCAGTCAACACCAATGCATATCAGGTATGCGTCCTAGCAAGAACCCCTACTTTCTTCTCCTGAGACTGTGCCTGGGTCTTGAGGCTGCTTATCTGTTGCTGGGACAGAGACACAGCATCCTCCTTTTGCTGGGACACCCGGAGATGCAGATGGAGGTCATCCACCTCCCGTTCCAGCTCCATAATGCGCGAGCGCTCCGACACCGTAGCCACCTGCGCTTCAAAAATACAAACTGTTGCTAGCTGTGCGGTTAGGATTGGCAGAAGCTGACTGGACAATTAAAATGGTCCATGCATCAGCAGGTAGTTAAGTGCTAACTGAGCATGGAGGACACAACAATGGCCACTACATTAGGAGCAGTACAAGCAAAGTTGTTTTTTTTCCATAGCAACTCCATCTGCTGGATCTGGTGGGTCACTGCCCCATCATGAGAGTGAGTGTGTGCGTGTGAGTGTCTTGTCGGCTACAATACGCTATGGGACCACCACGTTACCCTCGTGTCCTCTAAATCCCGCTGGAGTTTTTCCGCTTTGGTCTTTTCAAAGAGCAGACTCTGCTCCAGCTCCTTATTGTGGGCGTGCTCCAGGCGGGTCTGCGTCTGTTAGTGCGAGACAGCAGCGAGAGACATGGCTGACATGCAGGCTTTGTAACACAAACGTGCACACACACACATACAAAAAGCCCAGCAGAACAAACAGGAGTAGCTCTGATGTACACAAAAATACAAATTAAAAAGGTCAAGAAGCTATTAAATGTGAGACAGGATGCAATATAAACATTCATGCCAGACTAGAGGTCTCCAAACAATTTCCAGCAAGGACCACATACTGAAAAATGAAAGGATGCAATTTTGATGTTTAGCGAAGACATGCTTAGATGTTATATATATTTTTAAAAAAAAACTCCATCTCAGCTTTGTCACATAGGTGAAAAATACAATTATTAATACCATTAATATCTGTGATCTTCTTTCCCATATTTTTGCTGATGATTGTTTTTTGTTTTGCCATTTCTTTTAAATTTTAAACCTTCTTCTAAATATATATCATGGTCAATTGTATTTTCATCATATTATTCCCATAATATTTTGACTTTATTCCCATAATATTGTAGCTTTCCAATCATCATACCTTGATTTTGAGTTTTCTATACTACCACTCACATCACCAAAAAATAACATACTTTTTCTTCAATATTTAAACTCTCTCCTACTAAAATGCCTTTATTTTTCCTCACAATATTACTATTTCATTCTCATGAAATTTTGACTTTTTCTAGTTAGAATATGACTTTTTTCTGCCAGTATTTGGACTTTATTCTCATAACAGCTATTTTATTTTTTTCTTGTAAATTTTCTTCTGGCAATTATGCCTTTATTCCCGTATTATTTTGACATTGTCAAAACATAAGTGCTTTTTAAAGATAACGTTGTTTTTGAATATTTCAGTTGTCCATCCATCCATCTATTTTGTTCCGCTTATCCGAGATCGGGTCGGGGGGGTAGCAACCTAAGCAGGGAAGCCCAGACGTCCCTCTCCTCAGCCACTTCGTCTAGCTCTTTCCAGCGGATGCCGAGGCATTCGCAGGCCAGCTGAAAGACATAGTCTCTCCAGCGTGTCCTGGGTCTTCCACGAGGCATCCTACCGGTTGGACGTGACCTGAACACCTCCTCAGGAAGGCGTGCGGGAGGCATCCTAACCAGATGCCCAAGCCACCTCATCTGGCTCCTCTCTATGCGGAGGAGCAGCGGTTTTACTCCGAATTATTCCCGGATGACAGTGATTCACACCCTAAGGGAGAGCCCAGCCACCCTGCGGAGAAAACTCATTTCGGCCCCTTGTACCTATGATCTTGTTCTTTTGGTCACTACCCAAAGCTCATGACCATAGGTGAGGGTAGATGAGGGTAGAACTTAGATCGACCGGTAAATTGAGAGCTTTGCCTTTCGGATCAGCTCACGTACGCTCACTCAGCAACAAGATGGACGAACTGGCGCTGCTGGTGAGGAACAACAGGGACTTTTCCTCCTCTTGCGTCTTCTGCTTCACGACGTAACTGTGATCTCCCAACACTGCTCTCCCACTCTGGAATATCTCTTCATTGACTGCAAACCATTCTACTCTCCACACGAGTTCGCTTCATTCATCCTGTCTGCTGCTTACATCCCGCCATGTGCGGACGTGCACGAAGCTCAACGCGCGCTCGCAGAGCAGATTTTGGATGTAGAGCGGACTTTCCCGGACTCTTTACTTATCATCCTGGGCGACTTTAACAAGGGAAACCTGAGCCAGGAGCTGCCAATGTACAAACAGTTTATTAAATGTCCGACGAGAGAGCAGAAGACGCTGGATCGTTGTTATACTACAGTTAGTGGGGCTTATCCACGTGTGTCACGTGCTGCTTTAGGGCTTTCTGATCATGTCATGGTTCACCTCATCCCAGCATAGAAACAACGACTGAAGCTCTCCAAACCTACTGTGAGAACAGCTAAAAAGTGGACAAGTGAGGCTGTGGAGGAGCTTCGCACATGTTTGGATATAACAGACTGGGAACTATTCAAATCATCTACAAATAACCTGGACGAATACACAGACACAGTGACGTCATATATTCAATTTTGTGAAGATAGCATAGACCCATCTTACACCAGAGTGACCTTCAACAACGACAAACCCTGGTTCACACCCAGACTGAGACAGCTAAGGAAGGAGAAAGAAAAGGCCCACAAGAACAACGACCCTCACTTATACAGACAGAGCAAGTATCCATTTAGTAAGGAGGTGGAGAAGAAATCAAGGTACAACACACATCTGAAGGAGAAGTCCTTGAGCAACAACCCTGTCTCTGTCTGGAAATGTCTAAGGGAAATCACCAACTACAGACCCAAAGCCCCCCCCCGCTGTTGACAACCGTCACCTAGCAGAAAGACTGAACACCCACTACTCCAGGTTCGAAGATTCACACCCCTCCCCCACCCCACTGACTACAATGGACATTGTAGGCATATCAGCCTTGGAGCCCTCCTTCTCTCCCACTGCCCGCACACTCTCAGAGCAGAATGTGGCCAAGACATTTAAAAAGCAGAACCCTCGGAAAGCTCCAGGTCCAGATGGTGTCTCTCCTTCCACCCTGAGACACTGCACTGGGCGGTAGAACTGGCGCCTGTCTTCACGGACATCTTCAACATCTCCTTGGAATCATGCCATGTCCCAGCCTGCTTCAAGCTGTCCACCATTGTTCCCGTCCCCAAGAAGCCCAGGATCACTGGACTTAACGACTACAGACCTGTGGAACTCAAAATCTGTGGTCATGAAGTCATTTGAGCGCCTGGTTCTGCCTCATCTCAAGTCCTTTACCTCCCCGCTCCTGGACCCTCTGCAGTTTGCCTACAGAGCAAACCGGTCTGTAGATGACGCCATCAACCTGGCCCTCCACTACATCCTGCAGCATCTGGACTCCTCCGGAGCCTACGCCAGGATCCTGTTTGTGGACTTCAGCTCTGCATTCAACACCATCCTCCCTGCTCTGCTCCAGGACAAGCTCACCCAGCTCAACGCGCCTGACTCCACCTGAAGGTGGATCACTGACTTCCTGACGGACCGAAAGCACCGCGTGCTGCTGGCGAAGAATAGCTCGAACACTCGGACTATCAGCACGGGATCCCCACAGGGGTGTGTACTTTTCCCCCTGCTCATCTCCCTGTACACCAACAGCTGCACCTCCGGTCACGACTCGGTGAAACTAATTAAGTTTGCGGATGACACCAGCCTCATTGGGCTCATCTCAGACGGTGATGAGTCTGCTTACAGGAAGGAGGTGGACTGGCTGGTGTCGTGGTGCAGCTGCAACAACCTGGAGCTCAATGCTCAGAAGACAGTGGAGATGATCGTGGACTTCAGGAAAGTCAAAGCCCCCCCCCCCCTCGCCTTGACAGACTCTCCCATCACAACTGTGGGCTCCTTCCGCTTCCTGGGCACTAACATCACCTACGACCTCAAGTGGGAGCAGACCATCAGCTCCCTCATTAAGAAGGTTCAGCAGAGGATATACTTCCTGTGGCAGCTGAGGAAAGCCAAGCTGCCTGTCCAGGTGGAATTTTACACGGCCATTATTGAGTCCATCCTCACCTACTCCATCACAGTGTGGTTCGCTGGGGCCACTGCCAGGGACAAACACAGACTGTAGCGCACCGTGCGCTCCGCTGAGAAAGTGATCGGATGCAGCCTTCCATCTCTACGGGACCTGTACGTCTCCAGAACTCGGGGGCGAGCAAGCCGGATACTTGCTGACCCTTCCCACCCTGGACATAGACTATTTGAGCCACTCCCCTCTGGCAGAAGGTTACGGTCCATTCGGACCAGAACCTCCCGCCACAAGAACAGTTTCGTTCCTGGTGCTGTTGAACTCATGAACACTTTATAACATTTGCACTATGCTCACTTTATAAACAGTACTATTGTCACCTTATAATACCTGCACTAAAAACACCCTCATGCCTTTACTTATCAGTGATTTCACCTTTTTACTCAGGGTTCTATGTTTAGCTAGTGTTAGTTCTATGTTTATTTAATGCTCTGTGTTTACTTAGAATTCTACGTTGCACTTAGTCGCCAAAGAAAGTTCCTAGTTCGTGAATTGTTTACTTACAATGGCAATACAGTTTTTTTCTGACTCTGATTCTGCTCAACGCCCTGGCTGCGCCTAGAAATTCTGTCCATGAAAGTAATGAACAAAGGGCAGCCCTGGCGGAGTCCAACTCTTACTGGAAACGGGGCCGACTATTGCCGGCAATGCGAACCAAACTCTGACAGCGGTCATACAGGGAACGAACCGCCTGGATTAGGTGGTCCGATACCCCATATTCCCGGAGCACTCTCCACAGTATTCCCCGAGGAACACGGTCGAATGCCTTCTCCAAGTCCACAAAACACATGTAGACAGGTTGGGCAAACTCCCATGCACCCTCAAGGACCCTGCCGAGAGTATAGAGTTGGTCCACAGTTCCACAACCAGAACCAAAACCACACTGCTCCTCCTGAATCCGAGATTCGACTATCCACACTGCTCCTCCTGAATCCGAGATTCGACTATCCACACTGCTCCTCCTGAATCCGAGATTTGACTATCCGGCGGATCCTCCTCTCCAGAACCCCTGAATAGACCTTACCGGTAAGGCTGAGGAGTGTGATCCCACGATAGTTAGAACACACCCTCTGGTCCCCCTTCTTGAAAAGCGGGACCACCACCCCGGTCTGCCTGTCCAGGGGCACCGACCCCGTCGTCCACGCGATGCTGCAGAGTCGTGTCAACCAAGATATGCCCACAGCATCCAGGGCCTTAAGGAACTCTGGGCGGCCTTAGAGTCCCCGGGCACTTCTTCCATGTTGGAAGGCGTGTCGGTGGGATTGAGGAGGCCTTCAATATATTCCCTGCACCGGTCCACAACATCTCGAGTCGAGGTCAGCAGCACACCGTCCCCACCATACACGGTGTTGACTGTGCACTGCTTCCCCCTCCTGAGACGGCGGATGGTGAACCAGAATATCTTTGAAGCCATCCGGAAGTTGTTTTCCATGGCCTCTCCGAACTCCTCCCATGTCCGAGTTTTTGCCTCAGTGACTGCCAGAGCCGCAGACCGCTTGGCCTGCCGGTACCTTTCAGCTGCCTCCAGCGTCCCATGGGTCAAAATGGCCTGATAGGACTCTTTCCTCAGCTTGACGGCATCCCTCACCGCTGGTGTCCACCAACGGGTTTTGGGATTACCGCCACGACAGGCACCGACCACAGGTCCAATCAGCCGCATCGACAATGGAGGCACAAAATATTGCCCACTCTGACTCGATGTCCGCTGCCTCCTTTGGAACTTGGTCAAAGCTCTCCCGCAGATGGGAGTTCAAACTCCTTCTGACAAGGGACTCTGCCAGACGTTCCCAGCAGACCCTCACAATGCGTTTGGGTCTGCCAGGTCTGACCGGCACCACCATCCCCCACCATCGGAACCAACTAACCACCAGGTGGTGATCAGTTGACAGCTCCGCCCCTCTCTTCACCCAAGTGTCCAAAACATGTGGCCACAAGTCCGACGACACAACCACAAAGTAAATCATCGATCTGCAACCCAGGGTGTCCTGGTGCCAAGTGCACATGTGGGGGCAACAAGAATTGCCACCCCTGCCCGTCGCCTCTCATTGCCGGCAACACCAGAGTGTAATTAAGTCCAGGGTGCAGGCCCGGCCACCAAACACTCGCCATCGTGCCCCACCTCCAGGCCTGGCTCCAGAGGGGGTTTGAGCCACTCTGTCTGCTCCCTCCCTTAGGACCTGTTTGTCATGGGTGACCCTACCAGAGGCATGGCAGCACCCGACAACTTAGCTCCTAGGATCATTGGGACATGCAAACTCCTCCACCACGATAAGGTGGTGGCTCAGGGGAGGAGTATTTCAGTTGTATGCTACTAAAATGTCATTCTTTTACTTGACAATATTATGACTTTATTCTCATAAAACTGCAACTAATTAGAAGAGGATTTTTTTCCCTCAACATTAGGACTTTATTCTTGTAAAATGATGGATTTTACACCCTACAATTTCAACTTTCTACTTGTAAGTTTTGTTCCCATATTTTATCCTTATGTTGTAACTTGTTCTGCAAAATGATTTTTTCAGTAATTACAATTTTGAACATGGCCCCCGGCCCACATTTTGGATATCTCAGAGCTAGAGGGTAATTTAGCATTAAATAAAGATGATAAAAGCAGGCAAAAGCAGAAGTAAAAAGACGCGTGTGTGAATTAGGCATAAAGGGACATGCCAAAGTCAGAAAAAACACTAAATCGACTGAAATATTGAGTCACCCTCTTAAAGAAGACCTATTTTACTTCTCCTCTTTTCTGACTTATAAATGTTGCTACAATGTTGTATTCTCGTGTTTAACGTTGGCAACATGTAAAAAGGGTTTGTGCATTTGAAAGTGAGTCCTGAAAAAAGTTTTGGATTGCTTTGTTTCACCGAGTTCTATTAATGTCACAAAACACGAATTTCCTTATATAGGCAACGTTGCGCAATGGCTCCCAGGAAATGCTTGTTCAGATGTGAGGGAGAGCAACTTTTCTTTAGCAATACGAAGCTGGACTATCCGCCCTACTGTTGCTGAGGTCTGTTGCCTTTCCAACATTTCGTGATGTGTTGAAGAGTCAGAAGAGCAAGCCATAAGAATTGATCAGTGTCCTAACTGTTTATTTTGTGTAAGTAATGGGACAATTGTAGCATTACAGAGTGTGCATACTGTGAGAGCAGAGGGAGTGTTACTTGCATGCATGCAAATTACTAGCTCACCCATGTCTGGAGCTGCTAATAGCTGTTAAAAGCCCACATTTTAACGAGATAACTTGCTGAAGGAGGGCTGGAGGTGGAGTAAATTACATAGACCATTTGGGCACGAGGCAGGAAATACAAGTAAACACTGCTGGAAAAGACGCAAAAGAGTCTGGAAGATTTACAAAGCTTTCTGTGCAGGTTATCGTGTGTAGCTGCTCTATAGAAGTCCAGAACTCAATACAAAGGTCCGAAAATTAGTATAATAACAAAGTAGGTAAGCAGGCAACCAGATCTTACCCCAATGGGGCATCGTTCACTTATTTATGATGCTGCATATGTGTAACTGTAGAGAAAAGGCATATTCTGTGGATGCTTGGTTGCCTGTGGTGCGGAAGAACTTGCTTGGTTGTGTGAAAGAATTTGCTAAAGTGAGAAAGTGGAAGTTCAGCTCTAGCTGGATTCATGTTTGATGAGGCTTGTTTAAAAAAAATGAATTCATGGGGAAAAAACACGGCAGGGTGAAGATTGACAGCTCGCTAGCTAGAGCAGTCTTCCATAAATTACCTCAAGGTCACCTTTTGTGATGCATGCCTCTTCCATGCGAAACTGCAGGTCTTCCACTTTTCTGTCAGACCAAAAAAAAAAAGAAAATTTCCTATCTTACTTAGATATGCTGAAGTGCAAACATTGAGTTTCTCTCAGCAAACCACTCACCTCCTCTCTTCCTCCAGCTGGTTGAGCAGCTCCACTTTGTCCCGGTCTGCTGCTTCTACCATGGACCTCAACTGGTCCATCTTGGCCTCCATCTCCACCGCATACTGGAAGACAAAAACTGCTTAGCTAACTCATTTTAAAAAGACTGCTAGGTTGCCCACAGTCATATATGCTAATGTTTTTTGACCTGGGATGAATTGGATTATGGATGAGATTGTTTTTGTACCTGATCCCGGCCCTTTCGGAGCAGAGCCAACTCCTGCTGCACCTCCCCGGCGTGACTGGTGGCCTTGGCCACTTCACATCGCTCCAGGTCACGCTCAGCCAGCAGCTGCTCGATGTGCTGCTGCTTCTCTTTCAATGCCTCCTGCAGCGCCGTGGTGCCAGAGATCTTGCGAGCGTATTGAGCAGATGTCTCTGTCAGCTAAACGAGAAAGGCGGGTTCACGGGGTTAGCTCGACACCAGGTCCACCGTAGACATCTTACCAGTCCGGCTCGGCTAGGTTTGCCACTGACGGAGGAGGTGGTAGAGCTGATAGAGCTGATGGAGGAAGCGCTAGGGCTCCTCTTAAGGAGAGACCGCCTGCAGGAGCTCTTGGCTTTGGTGGGCGTGGTGCACGGGAAACCGATGCGTGTGACCTTGTGGACGGGGGCGAAGAGGCCATACCTGGGCATGCACTGAAAGTACCTGAGGACAGGTGTGGAATTAGATTTTTTTTTTTTTATAGTCACATTTCTGCCAGTGCATCTCCAGATTTTTCCTCAATTTTCCTCAAAACAACAAAGTTATAAATTTACAAGAATAAAGTACTATATTTACAATAATAAAGTTGAACTTTTGCAAAAATGAAGTTGTAAATTTATGAGAATATAGTGATATAGTAATATTACGTGTCACACATGTCAGAGGGAAAAGAGAGCATAGCTCTTCAGGAACTTTCCTCTTGGCAAGCTTTTATGTATAATGCGACACGCAATCCTTACCTCACCCCCTCAAGGCCAAAGATGACATAAAAGCCCCCCCTTTTCATTGCTGTCTCAAGCCATGGCTGTAACATCAAGTTGTTCATTTTTCTCATGAATTTACAAAATCTCAAGACTATAATTTTTTCAATGTGGCCCTAATACTTTGTCAAAGAAAACAAATTTGCAGTGTCACTCAGAGTGGACTTTATTCTTGTAAATGTAAAACTTTTTTCCCGTAATATAACAACTTTTTTTTCTTAAATTAACTACTTTTTTTGCTGCATGGTGGCCAAGTGGTGAGCATTATAGCCACACACTGAGGAGATCTGAAAGATGTGGGTTGCAATCTCCATTGGACATCTCTCCGGTTTCCTCCCACATCCCTAAAACATGCATGTTAGGTTAATTGGAGACTCTAAACTGGCCATGGGTATAAATGGGAGTGTTATTGCTTGTTTGTCTACATGTGCCCTGCCATTGGCTGGCGACCCATCCTTGGGTGTACACCGCCTCTTGCCCTAAATCAGCTGGGATAGGCTCCAGCATATCCCTGCGATCCTAGAGAGGATAAGCGGCAAAGAAGATGGATGGTTAACGACTTTATTCTCGTGGATGTAAAACTTTATTCTCAAAAACTCTGATTTGCTTTCAATATGGCCCTAATAATCTGTTATTGTTTTCTTTTCCAAAAAAAGGGCAGCGAACAAGAGATAGATGGACAGTTATTTTTTTGCAATGTTCATTTCACTGATGACGGCTATGGAAAAAACACCTTTACAAGAAGCAATACAAGAAGCATAGTACCAGCAAGTAAACAGGAAAAACAGGAACCACCACCACGTCAAATTTTGCACAAAACAGTCTTGTCTTGTTTACACATTGTATTCTAAACCCTATTTTACCATAGCGACAATGCTGCAAAATACACCTTATATCAAGACCTTTCTACAGCAGTATGTTGATGGTGGTGGTTGGGTGCTGTGGCAGCGCCTCCCTCTGCGACAAAATATTAAATAAATCAGGCTATAAAGTCCTCTTGCCTGCATACCTATGACGTATTTGTTGGATATGCCACCTGAGCGTTCATTCATGAGGTCGCATCCCATACATATTCCGTTTACATGCACATACGAATGAGACCGGAGTCTGAAAAAAATGGGAATCGTGCTAGCGCGTGATACTAGTGACACCTTGTGGCCAGTGTAGGCAGTTTATCAATGTCCGGTATTGCCCTAAACCCTATTGTCTTTTAGTTCATTTAGAACAGGAGCCAGATGTGGCTCTTTGGATGACCACATATGGGCTCGCTGAAGTTTCTAAAGACCATAACATTTATTTAGATTAATTTAATTTTTTCTTAAAATATATATAACATATCTTGCTTTACAACAGGAATGTCTGAAGTGCAATCTGAGTGACAATCTAAAAAAACAATTTAACAAAAAACTTTAAAGAAACAAGAAATTGAAAAATAAGCATTAATTTTACAAAAAATTAAGTCAAAATATTAGGAAAAAAAATTGCAATCTAACTAAAAAAAATGTTGTCATTTTTGGAAAATTAGGCTGTGGTTATAAGGTTATAACATTAGGAGAATAAAGTCAAAACATTACAGGAATAAAGTCATAATTATAGGAAAAGTTATAAAAATTGGAAAATTTAAAAAACATTTTTGAAAAAATGTCTAATTTTATGAGTAGAAAGTCAAAATAAAATATTAAGAAAAGAGTCAATAAATTACGAGAATAAACTTGTAATGCTATGAGTAAAAACGTCATTTTAGTAACCGAGTAAATTTTTTTTTTTTAATGTTGCAATATTAAAAAAAAAAAAAAAAATAAAGTTGTAATTTTTGGAATATAAGGTTGGGGGAAAATTAATTTGGGTATAAAGTTAAAATATTGTGGGAATAAAGTCATAATTATAAGAAAAGTTATAAAAATTGGAAAATTTAAAAAACATTTTTGAAAAAATGTCTAATTTTATAAGTAGAAAGTCAAAATATTAAGAAAAAAGAGTCAATAAATTACGAGAATAAACTTGTAATGCTATGAGTAAAAACGTCATTTTAGTAACCGAGTAAAATTTTTTTTTTTTAATGTTGCAATATTAACAAAAAATAAATAAAGTTGTACTTTTTGGAATATAAGGTTGGGGGAAAATTAATTTGGGTATAAAGTTAAAATATTGTGGGAATAAAGTCATAATACTACAATAAAAAATATTAATTTTTATTGCTTATTTTTTGCTGACATTTTAAAGTAAAACATGACAGGAATCAGTGTTCAAACTATACAGTAAAACCTTCTCAGCACTTTCATCCAAAATTCAAATTCACTTATCATCTTCAAAACCTTTTTTAAAAATAGGATATGGTTCTCACCAAAATACATACACAAAATATCTGTCGTTTATGGCTCTCTTAACCCAAATAGGTTCCCGACCTATTATTTTTTCATGCCTGAAAATGCTTAAGTTAGGCCAAGAATACGTTACCATTTATGCTTTGCTTTGTTCTTCTGGTTTGTTTTGGGGTAGTTGTGGAGCGTTGTTATTGGTTGACCAATAAAATCCCATCTTGCAAGTGTAAAAACAAGTTGTAAAGTATGCTTGGAACAAACATACTTGTAAAGTATGTTTGGAGTGCCATCAATCACAATGGTGGTTCACATTTAGTTTGTTTCCCCAACCCAATTTTTCCCCGCACAATTTTAGTGAAATTGAGAATTCTCCAAGCTTAAGGTGGTACTGAGCTGTCTTCCGTGTGTGGGCGAATGCACACACCTGGTCCCTGCTACAGCCCCGTCGTTCTTGCCCAGAGGTTCGTCCAGTTCCACTCCGCACCATCCCCCTTTGGCAAAGTCTGTCTCTCCCAGAAAGCGAACCACTCCTGCCTTGGTTCCACCAACCTGAGGAAGTAATCACAGTTTAATATCCATACATCTTCCGCTTATTCGAGGTCGGGTCGTGAAGGCAGCAGTCCCAAGCAGGGAAGCCCAGACTTCTCTCCCCCTGGCTACTTCGTCCAGCACCTCACAGCAGCCAGTTGGGATACTTAAGTCTCCTTAAAGTGTCCTGGGTCTTCCCCAAGGCCTCCTACCCGTTGGACGTGCTCTGAAAATCTCTCCAAAAAGAAGTCCGGGAGACATCCTGACCAGATGCCCGAGCCACCTCATCGTACTCCTCTTAATGCGGGGACGCAGCGCTTCTACTCTGAGTTTCTCTCTCTCTCTCTCTGAGGGTGAGTCCAGCCACCCTACGGACAAAACTGATTTCGGCCACTTGTATCAACCATCCTGTCCTTTCGGTCACTACCCAAAGCTTATGAACATAGGTGAGGGTAGGAATGTGGATCCACCGGTAAATTAAGAGCTTTCTTTTCGACTCAGCTCCCTCTTAACCACAACTGACTGAAGAATTTCTCTTGGAGATCAATAAAGTATCTATCAATGCAGAGTTCACCATTTAATATTGTAATACACACCATGTATTACATCAGACCAACGATGTTGTTTGGTCTAGAGACAGTGCCACTGAGAAAAAAGACAGGAGGCAGAGCTGGAGGTAGCAAAGATGAAGATGCTGAGGTTCTCTTTGGGTGTGACCAGGATAGACAGGATCAGGAATGAGCACACAGAGGGACAGCACATGTTAGAGGTTTTGGAGATAAAGTCAGAAAGGCCAGACTGAGATGGTTGGGACATGTCCAGAGGAGAGATAGTGAATATATTGGTAGAAGGATGCTCAGTTTTGAACTGCCATGCAAGAGGCCTAGAGGAAGAGCAAAAAGGAGGTTTATGGATGTAGTGAAAGATGACATGAAGGTAGTTGGGGTAAGAGAAGAGGATGCAGTAGACAGGGTTAGATGGAGGCAATTGATTCGCTGTGGCGAACCCTGAAGAAATAAGCCGAAAGGAAAAGAAGAAGATATCATGTCAGCTTTCAAAAGGGTTAACAAGAACAACTTTGTGTGACATTATGTCTCACAACTGGGATGGGAAAGCCTTGGTGTCCTCCCGATGGAACTGGAAGAGATGGCTGGGGACCGGGAAGTCTGGACTTTAATGAGAGGGCTGCCCTGAGAACTGGACCGGGATAAGCGGAAAAAAATGGATAGATGGACTTTGTGTGACTTGTACGTAGGCCTGCCATCACAATCAATAAATTAGCTGCCCGCACAATAAATAAAAACATACTCCACAGTTTTGCCAGCCACGATAAATTGACAAGTGCATGACTGTTTGTTGGCGCAAGCGAGTGCAGACAAATAGTGCTGCAAGTGAGTGTGGTGAGGAGTACGATTCTCCTAAAAGGGCTAACAGTGAATGAGCGTATTGACAGGTGTACTAGCAGTAAGTTGAAGCCATAGCCATGTGGAAAATATACTGCAAACATATTGAATAAACAGTGTGGAATACTTTCTTGGTGCCTGCAGTGTATTAAACACCATAATGTCCATTTTAGCCCGTTTATAAATTTGTGAAATAAAAAGGTTTGTGACAAAGACAGTGAAATAAATAATAAAAAATAAAAAAAATAAAACGTTTTAGCTGAGCCACTGCCGGCAAAAAATGTTTAGGGTTGGATGAAAGTCAGCTGGGATAGGCTCCAGCAGATCAGCGGTATAGCAGCAGCAGCAGATGAGGATAAGCGGTATAGAAAAAAAATGAATGAATGAATGAATGAATTATAATTTTTATATAAAGTTATATATTCTTCCAATGATAATAGAATGACTCATATCGATATAAATGATCATTTTAAACAGAAAAGAGAAGCGTCATGGCCTGTTTTGCCCGTGAGTCCGTGATGCAGCGCACTGTAGTGACGCCTCACATGTTCCACAGCACCCCAGAGTAGAAAAATATACACAGCAGTCAAAAATTCAAACGGAGTCAAAGAACAAGTATGCAGGCGCAGCCATCACATACACAAGATAGACAGCTAGATAAACAGATACTTTTTTAATCTCCAAGAGAAAACAAGAACGGACAGCCGTTAGTGTGCATTAATGAGACAGCCAATGACATCTGAGCCATCAACAGAGACATCACCACGAGTCTTCATCCGATGAAGATGAGAATCGTGTTCAGGAATGTGTGGAGCGCTACAGAGCAGAACCCACTATTGTCATTGAGGACTGTCCCCAGCACTGGTGGATCCAGACGGTGATCGGATCACCCCCAAAATTTTATCAGTTCTTCCGTATTCTATTTCTGACAATTCCTGAAAATTTTATCCAAATCCATTTAGAACTTTAAGTTATTTTGAACACAAACAGATAAATGTGGGCAAAGACATAACGTCCGCGCTGCGCTTGGCAGAGGTAATTACCAAGCATAAGCAAACCTTTGACCTTATTCATTACTTTTCACACGTACACGGCTTGTTAATGTTAAAATGTATGCTAAATGTTTGAGGTGCTCGATAATTATTGGACAGATAATTATCAGGCCGATACAAGGGAATTATGACGTCATTCCAATAAATCTGATAACAATAAAAATAGCTCAGATAACCGGTAATTTAAAACACGCCATTAAGGAAAGATCCCCCGTACTGTGTTGGTGAGCAAATCAACCGCTTCTTTTTTCTCCTGCCTGTGACCTTAAAGAAATGTCATAACTTCCCCTGCACTTAATTGTAAACATTCACTTTCAGAAGAAGACATTTTGCGTGCTAGTTGCACCAAATGCTCTGCGTTGGGGGAAAAAAATCCCATGGCGCACACAGAAAACCTCACAGCAGGTGGCTCCTCCACCTCTATACCCTGGTTCTCCTGATAGTCGTGATGTGGTACAAGTAATGTCATGATATTTGATTAGAATCAAAAGGTATATTTGGTCAAATCATAACTCCTTCCACTCCTTACCTCCAGGTGTGCACAAACTACACTTACATCTACATTCAAAATGTAGAAAGCATGAAAATTAGAAAGTGGTCAGTATAGGTTTGAAAAAGAGATATTCCGCAAGTGATGATAACGATTTAACAAACACATTTCTTACCAGGACACGGTCTCCTCTCCTAGGCTCCCACTTGTTCTTCTTAGCAGATTCTGTATCAGACAGGTTGGACACAGACTCGCTGGAGGCGAGCGCTCGGTTCAAGACAGAACTTGTCGTCCCGCTACGAGCTAAACGGGAAACACTGAGTATTGTGTCGTTTAAAAGCAAATAACATTCAGTGTTTACCTGTTGGTGTTGCTCCAGCTGGCGTTGGCTCACTTACGGAATTCAAAATTCCCGGCCAGGCTTGCCCTCCGTTGGCCTCCATCTCCAGCAGGGAACTCCTGGACAGCTTGGAGGGTCGAGTAAAAATTCCCCTCCCGTCCTCACACTGGAAATAGCGCACCCCTGCCACAGACCCGTCGTTCTTCCCGATGGGCTGGTCCAGCACGATGCCCGCCCACTGCCCCGGGGCAAACTGCGTGCCGCCCAGGAATTGAACGTGGCCAGGCTTGTTGCCGTTGACCCAGACCCTCTCACCCATCTGGAAGTCGGCATCCTGGGTGGGAGAGGTGATGCTGACGGGGGACTTCTCCGAGGGTTTAGGCATTCCTGCAATTTTAGTTTGAGTCACAAGCGCCAGCTAGCATGGTTTGCATGTCAGCATGATGGTTTCTTACCTGGGGAGGGCGTTGTCTTGATGGCCACCACAGGTGGACGGGCTATCTTACTGGGCGGCTTGAGCCCACTAGCTTTGCCTGTTGTACTCATGGCTTTGTGCATCTGTGGTGGGAGGCCAAAAGGGGACCTTCCCCACCACCTCTTCAAGTCCCAATGTGATTGATGGGACCTACAACATACATACAACATCATTATCATGATACACAATGAGCAGGAGACAGGAAGTTATTGTTCTTCTGTTCTTCCGTTTTTAAGCTCCTACTGTCAAACAGGCTAGTCAAAGATGTTCTAAGCGGAAGAGTGATTTGCTTTTTTCATTAACCCAAAGACAAAAACACTAGTCAAAGATCAAAGATTCATCTGTAGATTTTAAAACCCTACTGCCAAATAGGCTAGTCAAAGATCCTCTACAGTATGAAGAGTGAGAAGTTTCAACTGCGCTCGTGCACCAGTGTGATGTCATTCTTGAGTCGATTTGGCCCTCGGGCGCGCCAATTGAGGTAATAGCCAGTAAGCCCCGCCCAGACGGCGTACTCGCACCAAAACGACAAGCACTTCTCATCCCTTAGCAGTCAAACCCTGTTGCTTTTCGATTCAAACGATTTCTTATGTGATGCTTGTTACAGACGTCAAACATGTCCGACTTTAGTTATGCATGTGGCTGATGAAAGGCTTTGTTTTGTGTATTATGTCTCACAGTCCAATTTATAAGAGTTACCGCCGAGTTTCTATCACAAACAAAATGCATTTTTGCTTTCATTTAATAAAAAACTAATTTATGTGAACTTAAGGTTCTTTTTACTTGTCTTTAAGATAGTTTGTAACCATTTCAGGTCGGTCCTTCTGTGTTAACGCTCAACGGTTTCCCAGCTAGCTAGCTAGCAACAGATCAGCAATGAAATGCATTAACTGGGGCTACTTGGACACCAAATTACAATCTACCAGTGTGAAAATAAGCGCAAATTATAAAAAGGGGTCAGTGTTTAGCAGCGCTTACTCTGCAGAGGAGCCTTACTTGCTCTTTTCCGGCGAGCGGGGTCCCAGCAGGGTGGATGCACCGTTACATGTTTCCTCTGGCCTGTCTTCTCCTAGCCAGGACAGCCCTGTGTGACGTCACCAGATGAGCCAATGCTGCCTTCAGGAACCTCGATTACAGCTCGGTCATTGCTCGACTGGCATTTCAACCCGTAGAATCAAAAACGTAAACGTCACAGTTTTATATCTGATGCGTTTGTTTTTCTTTTAAAATAGTGACGTTAATATACGAACATAAGAGGAAAAACATGTATTTTTTTGTTTATTTATTTTTATTCTATGTTCTTACAGTATTTTGGAGAACAAGAACACTTATGCAAGAATGCAGTTTGTTGATTTCAGTTCAGCATTTAACACTGTCATTCCCTCCAAGCTTATCATTAAACTTGGAGAACTTGGAATCAGTAACTCCCACTGTCCTGGATCAAGGACTTTCTGACCAACAGAATGTTAGGTCAGGCCATAACTGCTCCACCACCATCACACTCAACACTGGTGCACCGCAGGGCTGTGTTTTGAGCCCTCTACTCCCTCTTCACCCATGACAACACACCTATGTATGGATCCAACTCCATCATAAAGTTTGTAGATAACACCACGGTTATTGGACTCATTGCTGACAATTATGAGTCTGACTACAGGGCAGAGGTTGAGCACTTAGCTGCATAGTGCGCTGACAATAACCTTCTAAACACAAGCAAGACAAAGGAACTAATTTTAAACTTCAGGAAGGAGAAGAGTGAGACACATGTGCCCATCCACATCAACGGCATGGCTATTGAACGGGTCTCCAGCTTCAAGTTCCTGGGGTTACACACCTGTCCTGGACTATTAACACCTGCAGTCTGATTAAGAAAGCCCATCAGCGCCTGTTCTTCTTGAGGACCCTGAGGAAAAACACTCTCTGGTTCCACCATTTACCGCTGCGCAATTGAAAGCATCCTTACCAACTGTATCACAGTACGGTGTGAAACTGTTCTGTGTGTTCTGTCTATATATACACATACTGTACGTATATACACGTATACACACATATGCGCACACACACACATTATATATATATATATATACACATATATATACATATATATACATATATA